>CM075942.1:35238605-35600229 GCA_038030265.1 Corythucha ciliata | reverse complement strand
TTTTATTATTATTCTTTTTTTTAAACATGTGTTCTATATAAAACAGCTTTACACGTTGTCAAACGTCATAAAAACTTCTCCGTTTTCCCAGCTTTCCAACGGTGTACTCGAAAGTTGAATTATCTTCCTATTTTGACGAGAAAATTCGAAAAGAAGCGAAAAAGTCATACATTTTGGGCTAAAAATGTGAATAATAACAGGTGCGAAAATTCATTTGTTTTGCTCTCTTTCTTGAGAAAACCAAGCTCGGGCACAAGAACAATTAAAATAATATTGCATTTGAAGAATAAACAACTACTAAAAAATTTAATAAAATGGACGAAGAGGTGTGCGAATTTAGGGCGTCTGCTGGTTTTTCATTTTTATCCTCTTTTATACCTCACATTAGCAGCCGAAGATGTCGACGGAACTTGAGTTTCCATCGCGGAATTGCAAGTTCCGTCGACATCTTCGGCGTTGCTAATGTGAGGGTGTTCACCAACGCGTGGGCTCAATTTGCGGCGGGCCTTTGCCTCTCTAGTTTTTTCCATTTTTGAAGCTCATGTGACGGTTTATCTCCGCTAATGTAGAAGATCCTTGGCTCGCAGTCGTTGTTCGTTCCTCCTAAAAACCTTAATTCCAATTTTTCATTACACGCCTTTCATTACACGTTTTGTTTCGGTTCTCTAAAGGTCTATTCACACACATCAGTGCCGTGAACGGGACGTTCACGTTTATTCTTTAACGAACGTTCAATAGCCTCATAATTACATCATTCGGAGCTAAATATCTCCAAATTGCCAGTTTATGGTCTTACACTTAGCGAAATACTAACTTGAGGAGACTTTTTTTTAGAGACCGTGGACTCAGGGCTACACAGCAGCACCCAAAACCGGACAAATACAGCCATGAAGTAACAGCACTCAGAGTTTAAAAAAACTTAGGAATTGCCTTTTTCGGATCTAATTATCTGTGAAATTGATAGTTTCCGGGATTTATTCTCGCGAAATTCCGAGTTTTGGGGATTTTTCATAGTGACCGACGAACCCGGGCTAGCCGCCGACGACAGTACCCAAAGTCTTTTGGCGAACAGCCGCATAATTGCAACATTTTTAAAGGTAAATATCCCCGAAATACGAATAATTTTCCTGGCTGAGTGTTCACGATTTTGCAAGTTTCACGTCCTAATTTCAGCGAAACTACAGGTTTCAGGGCCTTGTGGGCGCGCGCGAACCCTCATGAACGCTCACACCCTGATGAATATCCGTGTAATTACAACATTTAGAGATGAATATTTGAGAATTCCTGTTTTCTGGCTAAATACCGTGAAATTGAAAGTTTCGGGTCTTCAGGTGTTAATTTAAGTGAAATGGCAAGTTCAGGGTCTGGGTTTAGTATGAGCAAAATTGCAAGTTTGGAACCGTTTTCGTGGCGGCGGATCCACCAGGCTAGCCGGCCCTAAAAGAGCATATAATTATAGAGCCTGACGAATACCCAGGAAATTGCAAGTTCCATGGCCGAATATCCACGGCAAATCGGTTTCAGGTCTTAATTCTGGCGCCTAATTTCGGCGAAATCACAAGTTTCGGGGACTGTTTTTTAAATGGTCCAGCCGACCCAGAGATCGCCCAAATCTTGATGAAAAACCGCAAAACTACATCATTCGGAGCTAAATAGTATCAGTGAAATCCTGGCTGAAAGAATATTCGTGAAATGGGCATTTTCGGGTTTCATTTTCAGGGTTGCCAGCTTAGGGTCTTAATTCAAGTAAAACTGGCGGTTTCTGGGCCTATTTTGTGGTGGTGGAAAGCAAGCTAGCCGGTACCAAAAGCCTGACGATTACCAACGAGGTTGGAGGTTTCCTGGCTCAATATCCGAGCAATCTTAAGTTTTGGGTCTTCATTTCGGGGAAATTTCAAGTTTTGGGTATTAATTTCAGAGTAATTGATGGTTTCTAGTGTTACTTTCGGAGATATTGTAAGTTTGGGGGCTTTTTTATAGTGTCCCATCAGTGCCCTAAGCTTGATGAATCCAGTGACCCCCCCCCCCCACATCACATTTCAAGAGGAGTTTATAGGTAGGTAAAGGCTAAGTTGGGGAAAGATGCGGGCTGATGAAATAGGAGGTAGTGGTACACAGCAGGACCGGGGAGGGGGGGGGGAATATGCTGTCATAATGTTTGAAGTGTGATTTGACAGTTAACTCGTGGGAAGGCCAAGCTTTGAAGCGTGCATTTTGGCTCAGCTCATGGCCTGAATCCTATGGAACTGTGTAGAAAGAAGCGCCTTCATCCAACACGGTCTTGACAGTCTCGATAGTACTAGTGAAAGTGATTCAATTCGTCTGATACGTCAAAGGCTCTTTCTTTCAGAAGCACTCTTGCAACACGAGATGTAGGAACAATTTAGACCGACAACGATTTAGGGTGACCAAAACGTGCAGGAGTTTTTTTTAGCCCTGAACGAGGTACAGGACTTTTTCAAAGTAAACTTTGATAAGCCGGTCCAACATATTGTACAATTTTGACGGACTACAATTTTTGCGCGTAGATTATTATTATTTAGGTTGTTCGTAGACTTAGCAGTTTCACACATCAAAGTGACCCATAAAGATTGAGTGGATTGCGGAAGACATGGTGACATCTCATATACCCCGGGGTTACAGTGAGCTCCAAGCTGACCTGGAACGGGCATGAGGACAGTGTCTGCGGAAGGCAGTGAAGACATTCCACCAGCATTGTAAGGAGGTGGGAAGAACCTAGAAGTTGAGCCCAGCAAGTGTGGCTTTTCACATGTATAGACAGACCGAGGATCCTTTGGGGACTCATGGTCTGGTGGGAGACAACAGAGTTACTCTGAGAACTCGACGAGGATCAAAGCCTAGCCTGTTTGGCCTAGTTGGGGCCGTTTAGATCGAAGCCAACAGCAGCACAATGTTTGCGTCCATTCCACCTAAAGGTGAAAGTGCGGTAAATGGAGGCATGCCGGAAGACTCGAAGGATGTGGGTGACCACCAGTGACCAGTGTAACTGGAGGTTGTTCATAGGAGGATAGCTACTGAGCTGAAAGAGGCGGCAACTGTCACCCGGATGAGGAATAATAAATCAGTGAAGCAAGAGGATCTGGGGTAGCCAGGGGGACTTATAGGCTTCCCGGTTTATCATTCTCTAGAGCTTGCCCAAGTTTTGGAGTTTGTTGGGAGGGTTTCTAGGTTTGTCATGTAGCATGAACCCACATTAGGTCCCCCAATACCCCCCTTTGGCATGGCGTGTGAGCCGCTTGGCCCGCATTTGGGTTTGCGGCCCTTGAGTTCGGCATGGGTGGATGTGGTTAATGTTAAATTCTCATCCAACTGAATTGTAATATACCTGAAGAATGCCCAGAATGCTCCGATCCGTATTCCCAAATACGACCACGGTAACTATTATAAACGAGAACTTACTTGGCTATACAATGGGTACAGGTCAGCAGTGAAAGCATGAGGTGAGGCGTATTCAGGTAGAATCTTCCCAGCGTCCCCTACGTTGCCATCCGAACCGCACTCTGAGCAGTGAACCATTAGTGTGCACGGATTAAGCACGTTCACTATCCGTACAGAACCGCTTTTGACACGATGGGCAGACTGCATGTCTTTCATTCTGTGATACGTTGGTCAGGCGAAACTAATTATCTCAGTCATCCAGACGTGGATTTGAAGTTGAGACTCATTTCTTATTATCCTTATTAAATCTTCATGGAGTACTAAAAACGTAGGTACCACACGTGTGTATAGTTATTCCCCTTATCGCGTCTTTAAAGGAGTTAGATAACAAATACGAACCCGCGAAATACCTCAGAACCTCTGTGCTCAGAACACACCTCAGAGTACTCTGCCTAAAGCCAGCGAAAATGAACTCTGACAAAGACAATCTGGGATCCCCCAAAAAACTAACAACGAAGCCATCAGCCAGGATTGGGCAGTAATTGAATTCCGTAATTCAATCACAATTAGTAATTGGTAATTTGTAATTGACAGCAACACGCCATTGTAATTGGTAATTAAAATCACTTTTTCGAAGTGATTTGTAATTAACAATTACCAATTACATTCCCATCTTCAGAGCCAACATTTTTTTCGAAAACTCAGCGGGTACTCTTTCGCGCCTTACTTGGAGCTTTTGGAGGAATTCCATATGCAGTAGTTTTCCTTTTTTCAAATAAGTCGAAAAAAACCCGTGAAATTACAAGGTAAAAGTTCAAGGGGAATTTAAAATAACTTCTGGGAAGAAATTTGAAAAAACGAAAACTACTGCATATGCAAAATTCGCTGAAGATTAAAACGAGTACTTAAAAACCAGGATTGATGCAGATATTAAGGCGAGAAAATGTATGCCGAGTAGCAGACGAGGGCTGATTGGAGGGGGGTCGAGGAATCACCCGTACAACTCCCCTTGATGTTGGCTCTTTTTAAAATTTTGCAGGCGCCGCACCCTTCAAAAACCAAATTTCGCTGGTTTAGCCCATTCAAAGCCAAATTTTTACGGATTATTGGCACTCACAGAACTCAATGTCATGGGTTACTCACTCGAAAATCTAATTTCGCTGGATTGACTGCCCAAAAAGCCAATTTCGAAAGGGTTGACCGACTCAAACATCCAATGTCACGCGGGCCTGATTCACTGGAAACAGCAATTTCACCGGTTTGGGACCTTACGAAAAAATCACGTGGCTTTTTCGGAGTATTTCACAAATTTATTAACACTTTATTACGGAATCCAATGTTACTGTTTTTGCTGATTCAAGAACTGATTTCACTTGTGCGGCTTCTTAAAAAAAAATCGCTCCGGCGGCTGGCGGTCGGAAAGAGTGCATTTCATTTCGTATAAGGATACCCTAAGCCGTCTCACAAGTAATAATGTTGAGACCATGATTTGTTTCGTTAATGTTTGACCCTTATCCTCGTACTGTTTGCTACCGGGTTTGTTTAAGCTGAACTTAATGGGAATCAATGGCTACTTCAAAATGAAATCATCGGACCGAACATAATGCATCTGGAATCAACTGGTGATATGTAGTGATTTTTTTAACAGTTCAAACCATAATACCCCCCTCCACCATCCAAAGTCGACCGATTTGGCCCAAATGCAATACCAACCGAGGTCGTATGACTACTGATTTCTGGGCCAAATCTCGTCCCGCTAAATTAATTACTTCGAGAGTTATATCGTGCTAACAAGACCACACACTTACTTCCACCCCGGGGGCACCACCCCCTCCACCGTGACTTTTTCAAAAAATTAAAATGGGAATCAAAGGCTACTCTAACATGGAGTACACGTACCGAATATGATGCTTCTAGAATCAACTGGTGATTTATAGTGATTTTTTGTCCATTTCAACCCCTATTTTCCCCCTCTCCACCTGGACTGATTTGGCCCAAATGCAATACTGACCGGGGTCTTATGATTTCTGATTTTTGTGCCAAAGCGCGTTCCGCTAAATTAATTTCTTCGAGAGTTATCGTGCTAACAAGAAAACGGCCATAAGCTTATGAATATATATATATATATATGGATCCCGGAGACCACTGAATTCGTGTTCTAGAGGTTCTGAAACGTGGAAAAAACATGACATGACCCATGTTTGCCACCATCACGACGAGACCAATAGTGTATTTTCAGAATGAAATGCACTAAAAATCACCAGTTGATTCCTGAAGCATTATATTCGGTACGATGATTTCATTTTTAAGTAGCCTTTGATTCCCATTAAGTTCAGCTTAAACAAACCCGGCAGCAAACAGTAGGTACGAGGAAGCGTCAAACATTAACGAAACAAATCATGGTCTCAACGTTATTACTTCTGGGGCGGCTCAGGGTATATCCGCATACGAAATGAAATGCCCTCTTTCCGACCGCCAGCTGCCGGAGCGAATTTTTTTTTTGCAACCTGTAAAACTCCCCACCGCCAAGCGGTCCACACCGGTAACGTGCCAGCCGTGACCAGCTGGCACGGCTGACGGGGAGCAGGGCGGAGATAACCAGAACTTGCACGTGCAGGGTCACTTCTCGGCCGTCCATGACAGGTTCATCCTGATCCTGGCGATGTGCCCCTCAAGGTATCATAATGTCATGGCGGGAAGAAAGGCACATACCTGGTATGCGTATAATATGCCGGAAATTTAATTTCACATTTTTCGCTAGACTCCCGTGGGCATAAAGAATAAATAAAATCCCTGTCTTATGTTCGGAGCATTTCTACCGGAAGCAATCAAGTGATCAAGTGTTGATCACCCCGATTTTTCTCCGTCAGTTTTTGGAATTTTTCAGTGATTCTTTTTTTAAAATTCATTTAAAAGGCTAGTACTAGTGACGGACATAAAGTTTTTATTTTTAATTTTTTTTTTGTTTTAATTAAATTTTCAATTTTTTAAAAATTATACTAATCAAAAAAAACTTTCTGTCCGTCACTGCGGCACATTTTCTTGAATTAATATACGCAAACCCGGAATCGATTGGAAGCTCCAATTCGCTAAAATTTAAGGGCGAATCGGCACCTAAATTCAAACAAAAAACTGGGTTATTTCTGACTTCATAGTTCTATTGGAATCCGCTAGAGAGGCCATCACGCTCCGGTCGATAACGCAGGTGGAAAGAGCGCCAGCGAAACTTTTTTTTTTCTTCTTCTTCTTCTTCTTCTCTGTCTTCTTTTTTTTTATTCTTTTTTTTTACAAACCAGTGTCCCGCCTTTTTTATCCTTGCTAATTTCAATGATTGGATTTGGATAGCTTCACGTGTTCGGTAGTTGGCAATAAATGTAATTTAGTGTTCGTCCTCGCGTCGTGCTTTAAAATATTTCGCTAACGTGTAATATGTAATCGGAATGGAACAATCTACTCCGATAGAAGTGCAGTTTGAATCCTTCATTTACCATTGCGAATTTCAAATCCTCGAAGTCAAATCCTCAAACTTTACACGAAGCTCAGCCCGTAGGATTGGGTTTACCGGGGAAATAGACTATTTATTTTTCTGTGTGCCTGTCACGAACAAGAGTTGTTGCTTTTTCAAGTTTCGCCCCTGAAATAATTATAAAACACATTCAAACGAGAATTTAAGGGCGAAGTTTAGGCGAGGGTGGCAAGGAAGGTACCTAGGAAACACGTCTGAACCCCGCCCCCTTAATGCTTGTTTAATTTGAAACATAAATATTCTGATCAGTCTTCAAAATTCGGAATTTTAAATCAACTAGTAGGTATAATCAGATTTTTTTATTGTTTCGTGATGTGTGTACCGTCGTAATCAATTGTTCTGTTGGGCACTTGTGCAAGTATCTGTTCATAAAAGGGATAAGGGGTGATGTTCAGAGGTATTTCCTCAACCCCTTTCTTGTTATTCTTCGCCAACATTTTGCCTAGGTAGAATTTCCTGAAGAACAAAGTGAGACTTGGAAAGCTTACTCGGATAGATGCAGAAATAATGGTCTTAGACTCATCAAAAACAAATGACACAACAAAAACAAATGTTAAATCAATTACGAAATAATGGTCGACAATTTGGTTATAAGGAAAATTGTTGGTGTGGATTACCTGCTGGAAGGTATCGAGGAAACTCATCTCCCTCCCTCTTGAAACGCACGTAAAAATGGAATATGTTTATGTTTAGGGGAAACTTACAACGATAGCATGGTATTTTGAAAATTGAAAACGTGCAATACATAATACATGCATGCATTTCATTGGCCGGATATTTCCCTCAGATTCAGGGGCAAATGGCTATAGCGAAAAAGGATTATATTGCCTGTTCCAGGGCGGCAGAAGGTGTTAATTCTAGTGGGGTCTTCCAAACTCAGAGTTCATGAGATTTCGCAAACTGGCTTAAAATGGCAATCTGTGCCCTACAAAAATGGCCAAACTGACCATTCACGCCTTGAAAATGACTAAACCCCACATTCGCACCATAAACTTTGCTAAACTGACGATTTGTCCCCTGAAAATTGTCCAAGTGACCATTTCTACGCCCTAAAAATGCCGTATACTTGTACTACAGACAATTATTTGTGCCCTTGAAGTAGCCAAACTGGCTATTTACCCCCTAAAATAGGCAAAAATGACTCTATGCAGCCCTTAACTGGCCAAACCGATATCGATAAACTGGCAATGCACGCCCTACAGCTAGTTTACTAATTAACGCTTAAAAAATGGCCGAAAGGATCATTCATGCCCAATAATGACAAAATTGACTAGTCGCGCCTCTAAAGTGGCTAAACTAAAGTTACGTACTAAAAGTGGCGTTCGCCTCTTGAACATGACAAAACTGTTAATTTGTCTCTTACTATGGTAAAATTGTCTATTTTCGACTTGAAAATCGATAAACTACACATTTGGACTTTACTAAGCTCACAATATCGTACCCTGGAAATAGCCAAGCTCCCTCTATTCACGCTCCAAAAAAGTTGGCCAAAATGCCCTAAAAAAGAAAAACTTACGACTCGCGCATTAAAATGGCTACATTGACAAGTTGCACCAAAAATAGCAAACTGACCATTCACACCCTGGAAATGACTTGACCGTCTGTTTGTGCCTTAGAAATGGCAAAACGGATAATTTGCACGTTTTAACTCGCCACACTGGCTCACGTGGTCACGCCCTGAAACTGGCAAAATGGAAATCCACGCTGTGATATTCGCTCAGTAAAAATAGCCGAACTGACTATCCGCGCCCAAAAAGTGACAAAAATTGATATTCGTGCTCTTAACATGATTTATTGCATTTTCACGCCTTGTATACATATGTACGTTAAAGTATTTAACGTATTTATACCCTTAAGTAATTATTCCCTGGCAATTTTAATAAATTGAAATTTCCAGACTTTTCTATAGTTTCAGAAAGTTTTCCGAAAATTTCAAATCACCCTCTCCCACCCCAAATCAAACAATATTCACTTTCAGGCTATAGCTTCCCCAGAACAAAATTCCTCGACAATTCCCTACTTTTCCCTGACTCATGAAAAATGTTCGTGGTTATCAAAATAAATATAAATAAATAGATGAGAAAGGGGCAAATTCATATAGCTTTCGGACCGTCGAACCTCACAAAAATATCTTCTCAAACCTTCCAACAATTTATTCATAATTTATATACATCACTCCATCTACGAGCAAAATACGAGGTTAAACGAAAAATAAAACATGTATTTTGAGCTAATAATCGATTAATGGCATTGGTATGAACAAACATAAAATTCAGGTGTAATCTAGTCTACCGACGGTGTGCTTGTCTGGCTTGGCACAGCCGTCCGAGTGAATTAAAAGGATGAAAGGCTGTGCTACATAGCCAGGCAGACCGTCGCGTCGGTAGACTATAGATTAAGGCCCGATTTCACCAACTTCTTAAACCAAGATCAACAACTAATCGCGATTACAATGTAAACGCTTGTATCAGAATTCATATGGGTCGCTATTGGCAACTAATCACGATCAACTTTAAACGAGATCAATTATGTTGGTGAAAATGGGCCTAAATGTTAATGTTTGATTTTTTTTAAATGTTTTTTACGCAAATTTGATGTTTTTACATACCCGTCATACCTGATCAAATCAATTATTTGACAATTATCAAATCGATTATTTGCTCAAAACACATCATGCTGTTGTTTTTTCGAACGTTTCATCTCACATTTGCTCATGGAATGAATGAGATATTTGAATTGTGAATGTTGCGTGTTGGAAAGTTAAGAAAAAGGAGAAGTTTCTCTGGGGCTCGACGATCCACAGAGCAATAGCGACACTGTAATTATTCGAAAACAGTTTTCTCGGCCAGTATTTTCAATCATCTCGATTTCTATTAGGAATTCGAACTGATTTTTGGAAAAGTCGGTTTCGCGGCAACGCGGCGCTTTCGTCGCGCACCGTACCACGTAGCTTTGAATTTTAAAAAATGTTGATGTTTTTTGCTCTCATTCCAATGGAATGCCCTCAAGACAAAACTCGACAGCAAAAAGAGATAGGCCACTACCTAAATAATGAGAAATTCGTACTGCATTTTGTGTGTACGTCATCAATTTTTGCACAACCTCAACTGGTTCACCCTGTACAACCATGAAAATTCAAAATTCGCTACCAGTCGATCTTTTTCTGTCACATCCTTCCCTTTTAACGTTTAACCCTAAATCCAGCCAGGACAGTATTGTGCAATACTCAATATTTTCAGAGTAAGGGGCGGATTCGCCATTTTCCCCTGACTTTTCTCACAAATTCACGGAATTCCCTGACATTTTTCTGACTTTTTGAGTTTTAGAAAATTCCCTGACAATTCCCGGTTCTCCTGGTTTTCCAGGTCTGTAGACACCCAGACCCGCACAAGTGCGACAGAAAACATGGACCAGCCACTTTTTTCAACTATTACTGATGAATAAGACATAGTGCATACTAAACACGTTTCAAAAGTAGTGTATTCAGAAAGTGAGTGATGACGGCTGGGGGTCGACCCATAGTAATCTCCTTCATTGCGCAAACATAAAATTCCTCTTTGACCTTAGTTTGACCTACCAAAAGTAGACCTAGTTTGCACCTGCAAAAGGAAAAAGGAAGGATACGTTCCACAGCCTGTGGCCTGTTTACTATTAACAATTTTACATCAAACAGCCGCCTCAGAATTTCGGGAAATGTTTCTTTGTGGGAAGCCACAAAAATCGAATTGGTGGATATCTGCATGGATTGCATTTTTCCAGAAATAGTCGATCCGCGGAAATCCATCCCGATACGAGAGCCCTGCCACAGGATAAAATATTTGTGTAATGTGCGCGCAATCAACACATAGAGGGCAATTCTAGAGGAAGGCACATACTAAAGCGACGAAAAGCGAATTATGATAAGCGCTAATTCATGGCTAAATGTGAAAAAATCGTCAATTCGTTGGCAAAAGTAAGAAAAGGCGCTAACTTACGGTTAAAATTGAGAAAAAGCACTCATATAAAGCTAAAATTTAAAAACACAATTCACGGTTTCATGGCTAAAATTGAGGGAAAACACTAATCCATGGCTTAATGTGAAAAAATCCCAAATTCGTGGACAAAATTAAGAAAAGACGCTGATTTATGGCTAACCTTGAGAAAAACGCTGCAAATTTTACACATGGGTTTATTATTCATGAATAGTCAAATCCGGCTTGAAATTACATTAAAATCGACACCCCACACCCCTATGATCTCAAAACCTTTGAAACCCCCCATTTTGGACCCGCTTTTGGCGCATAAAACGCCAGGGAGTTATTTGATCAAACTGATCAGATGTTAGGACCAACTAGATCCCAAATGGAGTCTATGTGTGAAAGAACGAATTTTTTCGAGCAATCCTAGGGCAAGATATGGCCCGGACGGCGTACGGCGGACGGACATTGCAGAAATCGAATCTAGACATGTTAAAACGTACACAGAAAAAGTTTGAGGGTGGGTTGTAAAAAAAAATTTCTGGCCGAAAACATAGGTGTATTATTTAGAATGAATATTAAACCAAAAGCACTCATTTAAAGCTAGAATTGAGAAACACAATCAACGATTTCTGGAGGCAACGCCATGTGGCGTGAAATTGAGTGGCGCTCATTCGGGGCTAAAATTGAGGCTAAGCGCTAATTCACTGCTATTATGTGAATACATAGCCCATTCGCTGCTAATGTGGAGAAATAGCGCTAATTTACTGCTAAAATTGAGGGAATGTGCAAATTCGAGGCTAAATGCGAATAAATCCATTAATACACTGCTCAAAAAGAAAAAACAGCGCTAATTCGTTGCCCAAATGGATAAAAACAGTAATTAACTCATGGCAAAATGTGTACAAAGTGCTAATTTTTGCCCAATTGTAACGACATCGATAATAACTGCAAAATTTAGGAAAAGCGCTGAATCGTTACCGAAATTGAGAAAAAATGCTTATCGCTTAAATTGAGAAAAAAACATAATTTAACGATACATAAAAATTAATTATATTTCTTGTTAATTTAGAGACTGATAGCGTTTTCCATTTCCATAAAATTCTGTTCTGAAGGCGAGCACTTCCACCCGTCTTCTCTGAATTACATCATATGGTAACGGAGAAGACGGGTGGAAATGCTCAGCTCCAGAGCGGAATTTTATGTAAATAGAAAACGCCATAAGAGGCCTCATTGAGATTTCCACCACAGGCCCTGATAAATGTAGTTTCCCCAACTTGAGCCATGCACATGCACATGCGGTGTTTGCCAAATAACGAGCAAAGCACTAATCAATTTCTAGCATTGCCAAGAAACCGACCAACCGAAAATTGAAAAATATTTTGTTCGTTATTCGCCGAGAGCCACATGTGTGGAGCCGGCTCAACTTCCTTGGGAATATCCCATGAGGGCAATATGAGAATATTCCCAGGGGGCAGTCAAGGAATATGCACAGGGACACCCTGACAGTGGCGGGGGGGTGTCAACGTTTTTAATGGAAAACCAGACGTTTTGATGACAGAATGTAAATTTTAATTTGCTGGATCAAGTGAGTCTGAGGGAAAATTTTATTTTCTTGGCATGCGGAAGGGCCGAGGAGGGGCAGTTATTTGGTCGGAACATTATTATGGTCGGGACTTTATTGTAGTTTGAACCTTTTCCGGTTAAAGCTGGCCCTTGCCCTTGCAATAGCAGCATCTGTCTACCAAGAGATAAAAATGAAAATAATAGGTAGAGATTTGTTGTTATACTTTCCCAATAAATGCGACAGATTTTTTGGCCCGGAAATATTTTCGGCCAGATCGGAGAACGGGTCACAGGTCCCGGAGACTCCTGGCAAAAACCGGTGATCTGGCAACCTCATGTCAACATTGCATAATATGTCTTGGATTTTTAAAATTTCATGGAGAACCTATAAATTAATATTGTGTTTACCAGGACGCTTATATTTTGTGTTTGGAAAAGTGCACTCCTTTTTCCGAGTCTCCAGTGGCGGATCCAGCATTTTATCAGGGGGGGGGGGGTGTCGAAGCAAAAGTTATCAACTCCCTGGAACGAGAGGGGGGGGGGAGATTTTACACCTCCAGTGAAAAAGATAGGAGCCACTTTTCCTGATTTTTCGTGTTTCTTTTCCCGGAAGAATGAAATCAAAATTTTCGGCGGGAGAGGGAGGTCCTTTACCCACCCTGAGTTTCTTATGAATTTTCCCGCTGCTTTTGTAGTGTTTGTAGTGATGTGATTACTGTCGATTCGCTCTTTCACACTTAATTTACTAATTTTATTCATTTTCTTGCCTCTATTTTTCATTTTTTGTATTTATTTCTTATTTATTATTATTATTATTATTATGACCTTAGGGGGGGGGGTTCTGACCACCCCCCCACGTGGATCCGCCACTGCGAGTCTCACTGTAAGCGAAATGAAATGAAGAATGGTGGCCTTCAGAATTGAGCGTTGCCGGATTTTTTCTCGATGCCTAGCGTGTGGAACTTTTCGCGTCTCCTTGGTTCTTGACAAAAAAAAAGAAGAAGAAGACGGAGAGAAGAGAGACCCCTTCGACCCCTTTCCATAAGTCACCGTTTCACAACATTACCCTCTTACTTCAAGGGAATCCCGCAGTGCGCCACCGTCAACTACGGCCTCTCGATTTTCTGAAACCCCCCCTTAACCAAAGACTAAAGAAATCGACGGTAGCGCTACTAGCGCCGATTAGTATGTACTTAACCCCCCACCAGTTTTTCGTGCAATCGATATTTTCCGATATTTCTATCAGTGATATGAGTGTTTTTTTTTGCCTCAACGGTTTTTTTGTCGTGATTAAAGTAAGTAGACATGAGATAATTAATGATTTTAATACTTTGAGAGACAAAATGTTGTATTTGATTTCAGAAATGAGTGAATGACCGAAAAGAAGAACTTTAGGAAGCCAAGCAAGGCAAATCGTTTTTTCAGTATTTTACCCGGCAGAAGGTAGAGGAAGAGCCTAAGCCCGACATCAACAGTTTGGTGGCTGAGGCGACCGGTGTTTCCCGGTCTTCTGTTTTCCGCATCGTGAAGGAAGCCGAACGATCGACCTCAGAGGGCTCGAGTACGAGTCGGTCACTTTTCACCACACCTACGAGGAAGAACATTCCACATAAGAAGCGAGTCGAGTTCGATTCTTTTACTGACAGTGCCATTCGTTTTAAAGTTCGCAGTTTTATGCTGTTAAAAAGCAGTGCCCGTCAATTAGGCTTCTCCATAAGGAGTTACTAGAGCAAGGCGTTGTAGACTGCGGTAAGGAGTACATTCGGCAGCGCCTACATCACCTGGGGTTTAAGTGGAAGAAAGGTCAATCCAATCGTAAAATTCTAATTGAGCGGCCAGAAATTGCAGCCCGTAGGGTCTCCTACCTGAGGGAGATAAAAAAACATCGAGAGGCCAACAAGAATATTGTCTTCCTGGATGAAACATACGTACAAGAGGCCCACAACGTTACATCCTGTTGGCAGTCGGAGGACGAATTGGGGGCTACTCATAAAATAGGTGAGCTGATGATTCTTCATTTCTTTAGCATGAAAATAGTTTCTCGTAATTTTATATTTCAGGCAAGGGCAATCGACTTATTGTTGTTCATGGAGGTGGGGAGCAAGGCTTCGTTAGAGACGGTCTCCTGATTTTCAAATCCTCAAGTACTTCAGGGGACTATCACACGTCCATGAATACTGAGAATTTCTCGAAATGGCTCAGTACGTGCTTCCTACCCAACGTGCCGGCAGGCAGTGTCATAGTCATGAACAACGCGAGTTATCATTGCATCGAAAGAAACAAAAAGCCGAATTCCGGCAGCCTTAACCGCGTGATTGTCGAATAGCTTTCCCAGCATGGCATCGAATTCTGCGAAACATCAACGAAAGCAGAACTTCTCGAACTCGTGAGAAGCGTTCCCATCGAGAAATACTTCGTGGTGGATGACTTGATCCGATCTTTTGGTCACATACCTCTACGTCTCCCTCCTTATCACCCCGACTTAAATCCGATTGAGTTGGTGTGGGGAGCCATCAAGAACGATCTTGCTCGAAATAGTGTTGGTACATCACTTAGGGAGAAAGAAATTGATTTGTGCAATGATGAAACCGCCCCCCCCTCTCTCTTGGTGGATGAACTGCTCTGGCTTTTTGACGTTGGTCTTTGTCATATAAATAAATTTATAATAAATTTTATGTAATAAAGGTGCTGAAAGAGTGAAATTCAGTAAAAGAGGTTTTTGAAAGAGCAAAACCCACGAAATTTGTAGTTTGAACAAGCAAATTTCACGAAATTACGATTTTAACGAGACAAATCCACCAAAAGATTTGGAAGAGCAAAAATCCGCAAATCTGGCGATTGTGAGAGTCAAAAATGGCGATTTTTGTTTTTGAAAGTGCCACATGCCTATGATTAGTTTTGAATCAGACCGTGAGCCAAATTGTTTGGTTTGTCGGTCTAACGATCTGGATTGTGGTGGTGTGAAGTTCCTACTTTTTAGTATAATCGGTGGCGGTGTGTGGGAGGGATTGAGTGGGTGAAAAGGGAAATCGCTGTATTGTTCTCCGAGTAGACTGTGCATTATGAACCCCGCTCTTGGCGCTCAACCTTATCTTACCTGGCAAAAATCGAGTTAGGTAGGAGACCCGGCCCTTGTTTCTTGAAGACGAAATGGATGTTTTTAGGCTGTGGCTACGCTAAAGTTTGCCAAGTGGCAAAGGGACTTATTTTGCTGCCCCCCCCCCATGAGCAAAACTGTTGGCCCGCGTCTGGTCAGTTTCAACGAAAACATCCAGTCAAGTAAAAAATGCAAACATGTATTCAGAAAGAAAACAGTCAGACATGGATACCACACAGGCAAGTAGATAACTTTTTAGAACGGCAAATAAACATATAGGGCCCTCCACACACAGTTTGTCTTGTTTTCGACGCTAACTCGAAAGGGACTTCTGTAAATTGCATTCGTGTTCGACATTGAAACGCTTCGAGTTCGAGTCAAAGACAAGACAACCCGTGTGTGGGGGTCTTAATAAGACTTTTACGTGAGAATTCCGTGAAATCCCGATAGTTTCACCAAAAAAACAACAGATAACTATGTAAAAGTAGATATTTGTGGCTATTTTCCGTCGCTCGGACCAGGAACGTTTCAATTTAATGATGCAGGCTTCAACAGATTTGTCGAGCAATCGGGTTGTAGTTTTCCTGGTTAAAGACGCGTTTTGAGAAGGTTTGTCTCGACAAAGGACGTTCTTCCGGTCCTAAAACCAAAACTAGGAATCATACCAAGGATGACGATGCGTAGATTGTAAAATAAATAGGAAAATAATTATCATGTTGGCTTACTCACTTCGGCAACTCAGCCTCATAGCTTCGGAAGGAATTGCACAAACAATGAATTCCACGGTACGTTTAAATATCAACCCTTCCGCCGAAAGACCGAAGGGAAAGTGAAGCATTTTAGTATTTGAGCACGAAAAATAAGGATTCTTGACAAAATTTAACAAATCAAAACATCTTGTAGTCAGAAAGATCAGTGAACCGCGATCCCCGAGTGATAAGAAGTTTCAAAACTTTAGGAGGTAAACGGCTGTACAATGGAAGGGGTAAGGGGAAGCTCTCAGTGAGAACTTAGGTGGAGATTCGATGTTCTTCAATCTTTGGCCGGGCTATAGTTCTCATCGAGTGCCTTCCTCTGATGGTATTGTAGGAACACGAAAGTGAAGCAGCCAAAACTAGCAGCCAAAAAATATATCGATTGTGCGCCATTACGATATAATCGATTAAACCGATTATTGGGGATGTACGTCTAGGGGCATCCAAGGAAGATAATAACAAACACAACAACTGGTTCATGTACTTCGCGACGTGTTTATCATTACTTCAGTGTGTCTAAGAAGGCCTACAATTCATTCCATGATGGGTACACCTCAATTGATCAGAAAAACGTATTTTGACCAAGCAGCCGCAGTTGAATGTGAAGATTGGCCTAAATTGACCTTTGCACAAAGGTAGGGGCCTGAGGAGTGATCGGATCGGAATTTTGACGGTTTCCCGGGATTCCTCGGTGAAAAATCTAGGACCGACTATTCTTATTTTATTTTTTAAAGTCGAATTTGAGCCCAGCAGCTGCAGTTGAATATGAAGATTGGCCTAAATTGACTTTTGCACAAAGGTAGGGGCCTGAGGAGTGATCGGATCGGAATTTTGATGGTTTCCCGGGATTCCTAGGTGAAAAATCTAGGACCGACTATTTTATTTTATTTTTTAAAGTCGAATTTGAGCCCAGCAGCCGCAGTTGAACATGAAGATTGGCCTAAATTGACCTTTGCACAAAGGTAGGGGCCTGAGGAGTGATCGGATCGGAATTTTGACGGTTTCCCTTGATTCCTCGGTGAAAAATCTAGGACCGACTATTTTTATTTTATTACGAGTAACCGGGGAAAACAATTAGTGATGGGAGACTGTTAGGGAGGGAAGTCGTCCCCTCTTCTATAACAAATGCACAAGGAAGCATCACCAGTATTAGCGAGCAAGATAGTCGGCGTCACATAAAAGAAGAATAAGAAAGAGAAGAAGTAAAGTGCAACATCAACAGTATTTCAGGAAGAAACGTAGTAAAGGAGAATTCATCACAGAAAAAAGCGTGCGCCGGCCTGCACCACCATTTAATTTCCCCTTGGAAGCCCTCGTACGCATAATGCGTGTTACGGAATTGTCTAGCCAGCTATAATCGCCCAACGGAATTCTACTGGAGCTAAAGTTAAAGAAAATTAAGTTGTACCTTATTAATTATTATACCCTTGAACATGCGAATACACACACTTATTTATATGAATACATAAAGTAGATTTAAAAGGAATACCCACTAAACAATACAAAGCTTTTAAAATCATAGCTAGCAAAATAGTACTTAAGGAAAACCCTCTAAATTTTTTATTGAAGATTTCAAAAATGGAATTTGAAAAATGTTTGTATCCTAGCAGTACTCCAAGTCTCATAATAAAGTTCATGCTTGAAAAGATGACCCACAATTCGTATTTTTTCTTCTTTTCGTCGAATATTACATTTACTCATAAAAAAAAGAATGAAAACACCTACTTATGAGCATTAGTATATTTATTAGCATGCGTAGATACGCCCATGTTGCCGAATCATACAAAAGCCAGTTTTTGAAAAATAGCATCCTCCAGGTTTCCGGTCTGATCACTCCTCAGGTCCCTACCTTTGTGCAAAGGTCAATTTAGTCCAATCTTCATATTCAACTGCGGCTGCTGTGCTCAAATTCGACTTTAAAAAATAAAATAATAATAGTCGGTCCTAGATTTTTCACCGAGGAATCCAGGAAAACCGTCAAAATTCCGATCCGATCACTCCTCAGGCCCCTACCTTTGTGCAAAGGTCAATTTAGGCCAATCTTCATATTCAACTGCGGCTGCTGGGCTCAAATTCGACTTTAAAAAATAAAATAAAAATAGTCGGTCCTAGATTTTTCACCGAGGAATCCCGGGAAACCGTCAAAATTCCGATCCGATCACTCCTCAGGCCCCTACCTTTGTGCAAAGGTCAATTTAGGCCAATCTTCATATTCAACTGCGGCTGCTGGGCTCAAATTCGACTTTAAAAAATAAAATAAAAATAGTCGGTCATAGATTTTTCACCGAGGAATCCCGGGAAACCGTCAAAATTCCGATCCGATCACTCCTCAGGCCCCTATCTTTGTGCAAAGGTCAATTTAGGCCAATCTTCATATTCAACTGCGGCTGCTGGGCTCAAATTCGACTTTAAAAAATAAAATAAAAATAGTCGGTCCTAGATTTTTCACCGAGGAATCCCGGGAAACCGTCAAAATTCCGATCCGATCACTCCTCAGGCCCCTACCTTTGTGCAAAGGTCAATTTAGGCCAATCTTCATGTTCAACTGCGGCTGCTGGGCTCAAATTCGACTTTAAAAAATAAAATAAAAATAGTCGGTCCTAGATTTTTCACCGAGGAATCCCGGGAAACCGTCAAAATTCCGATCCGATCACTCCTCAGGCCCCTACCTTTGTGCAAAGGTCAATTTAGGCCAATCTTCATGTTCAACTGCGGCTGCTGGGCTCAAATTCGACTTTAAAAAATAAAATAAAAATAGTCGGTCCTAGATTTTTCACCGAGGAATCCCGGGAAACCGTCAAAATTCCGATCCGATCACTCCTCAGGCCCCTACCTTTGTGCAAAGGTCAATTTAGCCCAATCTTCACATTCAACTGCGGCTGCTTGGTCAAAATACGTTTTTCTGATCAATTGAGGTGTACCCATCATGGAATGAATTGTAGGCCTTCTTAGACACACTGAAGTAATGATAATCACGTCGCGAAGTACATGAACCAGTTGTTGTGAGTTTGTTATTATCTTCCTTGGCTGCCTCTAGACGTACATCCCCAATAATCGGTTTAATCGATTATATCGAAATGGCGCACAATCGATATATTTTTTGGCTGCTAGTTTTGGCTGCTAGCTTCACTTTCGTGCCCCCCTATTCTGTAACTCTTAACGCGAGGCCCCCTATTCTGTAACTCGTAACGCACGCGTTAGCAAAATTTCTCAGCTGATTACTTTCAATTATTCACCTTGTTTATTTCGCTAACGCACGCGTTAAGAGTCACAGAATAGGTGGGCTGAACGTGTGGATGAAAGTTATTTTGGGATAATTCAATAATACACATGTGGTGAAGACAACTTTTTTAGATTTTATAAACACAACTCACACGACATCTTCGCAATTAAAAAAACACAAGACTCTTAAGGAAGGGGGGTGGGTGGGTTAACGCCTATCACCTCACCAGTATTTGAGGCCCAGAACCGCCACTGATGTCAACACAAAATTCCCAAAAATCCTGAGGACGGATGCACATGGAAACTTGTTTATCAACTCTTCTCGATGTTGAGAAACAAATTTCCATGTACATACGTCCGTCCTCAGGATTTTGGGGAATTTTGTGTTGACATAATGACGCCTTAGAGAGCTCTTTTCCCCTTTCTTCCTCAAACACGGGTGATCCACGATGACTGGGAAATAAATTAACAATATTCAGGAGCTAAGAAGCAAAATGTGTTCGAAGAAATTACTCGCCTAGGGGCCCCGCAAGAGCTAGAATTAACGGCCCTGTGGCCGAGTGGCACATGAAACGAAGCTGGCCAACACTAAACTCGTTAAAAATGTTTGTCTACCTGTCACTGAAATTTTGAATTTCAACAACAGGTCAATTTTGGGACTATACTACAATCCAGTGTGCGACCTCAACTTGCATCGCCATAATCAGAACACCGTTATTATAATTTATAGGCATGGAGCAACCAACGGGGGCAACCGAGAAGCCCAGAACCCACTGAGGCTAAATTTGAAGTGTGAAATTGAAATCAAACCGACGCCGGCCGGACTTCGGAGTTTGCAAACTGGTTTTGAACCTTTCTGCTCTTATCATTCGATGTCATTGACAACGCGGCTCCATCCGTTCCGTGTATGGAACACTTTGTTTCTTCTTTTGAACCTTGGCCTCAGAGCCGACCAATCTAGAAAAGAACTTTATATTTATTCAATTGAGTGAAGTAGTGTGTCGAATGATACGTGCGAGTCTCACGAGGAGGTCTTAGTAAATCATGAGGGCCGCCACTTCTGTGCTCCTTCCACGAACTGGGTGTCTCCAATTTCCGAATAGAATCAACCAATTTACTGGAACTAAGTCATGTCTCGTCTTACTGAACTGTATTCCAGGCAGTTTCAGAGGCCTCGTTGATTCCAGATTGCGGAGTGGCGATCAGAAACCGCTGACCAAAGTTCTAGTGCTGAAGAAACGCTCGAGATATGAGCTGGAAAAGACCCAGCGTCCTGGAATCACAGATGAACGTCTGAATCGCGTTTTAAAACAGAGAGGAACGAATGCTGACTCCTTGGTGCGCTACCACGAACTTCATGGCACCGCAACCGAAGAGATTTGCTCGGCATTCGCGTCGGCTGGGTTTGAAGTTCGTTTGGTCGACAGGTACAAGCTGACTGGAAATTGCTTTAATTCGACAAGGTCGCTTTAGAAAGTAATTATTTTCTAGGACACAGTTCACGGATGATGCGATAAACTGGGCTGATCTGGTCGCTTCGGCGGGGGGTGATGGTACGTTTCTGATTGCGGCATCGTATATAAAATCCCGAGATAAACCGCTGGTCGGTTTTAATACCAATCCACTTCGATCAGCTGGCTACCTGTGTATACCGCCCCACGTAAACTATAAAGCGGCCGTAGATGCTATTTCAAAGGTTTGTATGACTTGAAATTCGTTTTTAAGCGAATAACTATTCTGTCCTTCTGCAGAGAAAGTTTTCCTGGAAGTTTCGGACAAGAATTGAAGTAAAATTGACGGGAACTCGGGCCGATGAAGGCCCTGTCGACCTAGGAATGAGCCCGGTCACCATGTAAGTAGCCCTAGAGCCCACTCTCAGTCTCATCGGATTTCTTCGACGCTAACTCGTTAATCGTAGCTCTCCAGGGTTGAATGAACCACCTGATGCCAATCAAGTGACGTCTCGAGTACTTCCATTTTTGGCCTTGAATGAGGTGATTGTCCGTGTTTCTAGACTTTTTTTATGCTTGTATTTCGATGTGACGTTGCTGTCTCGTCTAATGCGCGACATTCCATGAAGATTTGCTCGCCGTTTAGGTATTTATCGGAGAAAGTCTGTCGTCTCAAGTCTCCTACCTCGTGATGGACGTTCCAGGAATGCCGCTTACGAGGGTCAAATGTTCAGGACTTTGCGTTTCCACTGGGACTGGGTCCACTTCGTGGCATATGTCGATCAACCGCTTGCCTTTTTCGAAAGTTCGTCTACGACCTCCCTCCCAACACTCGAATTTTTGATAATTTATTCAATGATAACTGTTCATTCAGGTACTAAGGCTGCTAGAAATAGCCGGAGTACCGTGTGACAAGAAGAAAATCGTGCAAGTGACCAAAAAGTTCAACGACGCGCTACAATTTCCGTCCGGTAAGATTACCTTAATGTAAAAGGTTCCCTATTTTGATCTTCTGCGACATTTTCTTTGGGCCCTACTAGATGACACAAGACTGTTCTACACGCTACGCGATCTTATCTGTTCAGAAGTTTGGCCTGACCCTCCCGGTATGCCGTCGGCAGCATTCATCCCTAGACTGAAAGTTAGTTCGCAATGTCTGGCGGCCAACCTTGTCCTCGACGGTTCGCGCGCTTGGGCATTTAACGATGGAGCTGTCGCTGAGCTTGATAGCCGACCGGAAAACACGCTGCGAACCCTATATTTGAATGAAGTTTGATATTTTAGTTGAGGCCTTTGTCAACGCTGTGCTTGGATTCCCTTCTTCCTGTTGGTACTAGTCTGGATGAAAACTTTCATCAGACTTCTAGTCATTTCATTTTAGGTAAATTTGTGGATGTCGGATGGATCAACGATGTGGCAGACGGGTGGTCTCTGGTCTGTACATACGGGGGCCATTTTATAATTTTTCAAATTCCTTGTTGACTCGAATTCATTCAACTATTTTGCTTCATTTCTGCGATCTCTAATACCGGCTCTATCTCATCGTTCATTAGTGATGTCAAGGAGTGATTCCCTTCGAGTTGTCGGTTATCCCGAATGTGGTGTTAACGTTCTTGCACTACAGCGAGAATATTTCCAATGTTCTAGCACAACCTTGGTGACGCTACTACACCCCAAGTCTGACCTCCGCGTCACAGTGTTATGGTGGTATTCTATATTATTGTTATTAATTTTACTATATCTTCGTCACTTGTTGTGCGTTGGTGTTGGCTTTTTCAAGCGCCGCTGCGAAACTGACGGAAGAAACTTCCTCCTTATACAGAATTAAGTTAAAATGATTAATATTAGCTATTATTTCCTCTATCGACTAAAGGCCTCGAGATTAGTAACTGTATTATGTACGTCAAATTTGTATATTTGGTTATTGAAATACATCTTTAAAATCCGATTGCGGACTTTGTACCCAGAAAGATCATTTTCTGAATGCACTAGCGCTGCTGCGGTTTCGATATTTCGAATCTCGTGACTTCGAGTTTTTCGAAGTAAAATACAAGGGTATAGGATATTGCCTTTTCATAACGGCTGGATAAAGGGCCGTCTTTACTGAAGTTGGGGCCCCGGGCCTGGGATAAAATCGAGTGGGGGGGGGGGGTCTTCCTGGCCACACTTTTAGTGCATTTCATTCTGAAAATGCACTATTGGTCATCGTGATGGTGGCAAACATGGGTCATGGCATGTTATTTTCATGTTTCAGAACCTCTAGAACACGAATTCAGTGGTCTCAGGAATTTATATATTTATAGGGTGATTCAGGAGGAGATGCAAAAGCTAAAGTATGTTGTAGTACTAAGTATCTGCTACCAAAATCACCCTATGAGCATAGGGTCGCAAATGCTTTCCTTCTGGGATACACGTACAGTTGTGTTTTTTCAGCGACTGCCTACTTCTTCTCCAAAAACTCGATTTCAAGGCCGAACCGCTGGGCTTAGAAAAAACTGCACAAAATTTCACTTCTGAAAACAATACTCTGTATCGCTGTAAACGTTCCTCAGTATTTTTTATGATTTTTCAAAAATTACGGAAGTTACTTTTTTGAAATTTCTCCTATAATTCAGCGACTGTTTTCTGCCAAATTTACAATGCTTCCAATATGGTCCCAATAACAGAAAAACATGCCCGTTTTGTGAGCTTTCCAATGACCTTCTCAAAATTGATGTTGGTCCAATTTTGAAAGAGATATCACACATGAAATCCCAAAAAACAAGGTGTAAACGTGAAAAATCAGTATGTTTGTCCCGGTAAAAAAAATTGTCTTTATGTCCCTTAAACGTACCATTGTGCCTTACGAAAGGCGAATGTTGCGTGGAATTCAGTCCGAATATGTCACTTTAACGCAAAAAACGACGAATCCCCCCCCCCCGCTCATTATTTTCGGTACCGAAAAAAATGGTGGGGGCTGGTTTTTAATTTTTTGCGCTAAAGCGATATTATTTTATTGAATCCCAAGCAATAATTGCCTTCCGTAAGTTACAATAGTACTTTTAAGGGGACACTTTTTTACTGGGACAAACATATACTGATTTTGCACGTTTACACTTTGTTTTTTCGGATTTCATGTGTGATATCTCTCTCAAAATTGGACCAACTTCAATTTTGAGGAGGCCGTAGGAAAGCTCACAAAACGGGCATGTTTTTCTGATATTGGAACCAGACTGGAAGCATTGTAAATTTGGCAGAAAACAGTTCAAAAAAGTAACTTTCGTCATTTTTGAAAAATCATAAAAAATACTGAGGAACGTTTACAGCGATGCAGAGCACTGTTTTCTGAAATGAAATTTTATGCTTTTATCCAAAACGTAACAGTTTTTTCCTAAGCCCAGCGGTTCGGCCGTAAAATCGAGTTTTTGGAGAAAAAGTAGGCAGTCGCTGAAAAAACACAATTGTTCGAGTACCTCGGAAGGAAAGCATTTGCGACCCTATGCTCATAGGGTGATTTTGGTCGCAAATACTTAGTGCTACAACATACTTCAGTATATGCATCTCCTCCTGAATCACCCTATTTATTTATGGCCGTTTTCTTGTTAGCACGATAACTCTCGTAGAAGTTACTTTAGCGGAACGCGCTTTGGCACAAAAATCAGTAGTCATAAGACCACGGTCGGTATTGCAATTGAGCCAAATTGGTCGTGGTGGAGGGGGGGGGGGTAATTTGGCTTGAACTGGTAAAAAAAATCACAACAAATCACCAGTTGATTCCAGAAGCATTATATTATATTCGGTACGATGATTTCATTTTGAAGTAGCCTTTTATTCCCATTAGTTCAGCTTAAACAAACCCGGCAGCAAACAGTACGATGGATGGTCAAGTATTAGCGAAACAAATCATGGTCTCAACATTATTACTTCTGGGACGGCTTAGGGTTTCCGTACACGAAATGAAATGCACTCTTTCCGACCGCCAGCTGCCGAAGCAGGGTAGGGCAGTTTCCCTCCACTAGTCTGGAAAACGAAGCTGCAGTGGGGTGGGGCAGCTGCCCACCCCTAGATAAAAGTATCAAAAATTACTAATCATACAGGGTCACTATTGATTTCGTAGGTTCCCGAATTCAACACATTCTTCTCGCAAAAAATTTTTTTGAAATTCAAACGCCAGTAAAAAGCCAAAACTCAGTGAAAATCTCAATTTCGTGCGACCTCCTTCAGTACCAGACATCATATGCGATCTTCTCAGAAAAGCTGCCCTCTTCTAAGATCATGAGCTGGTCGAACGCACGTTTAGAAGACTATATAACTTAACAGTTTACAGGCCATTCGTCTGTACGACAGCAGAGCCCAGTTTGGGGGGCTAAATTCCCGCAGTTTCTGTACCAGGGCGACGAGTAAAGTTAATGATTCTGCTTTGATGAATTACCGAGATCTTTTTAGGGGGACTCATCACCGAATATATAAGCCCGCAATAGTCATTATTGGGATGCATCTGACTTGTGCTCACGTGAAGCTGCCCACTCAAGGCTAGATCAAAGGCTGGCTACGCCCCTGCCGTGAACCAGCTATTTTCTCGCTTTTAGCCAAGAATTAGCGTTGTTTCTCAATTTTATTCGCTACATTAGATTTCTCAATTTTTCAGTCAATGGCGTTTTCCCCCGGAGCCCCTCATATTGGGCCGATTAAATTAAAAATAAAATGGGAACATAGATCTATAGTCTAACCTACGTTCATCATGAATATTTCATCAAGCTCGGTTGCCTATTCTAGGAGATATAAGCGTTGGTGAGAAAATTCAAATTCAAATGAGATTTATTTGCACACAGACAAACATCATAGTGCCAGCTCCCAAAAGTAAGACTTGTGTGTACACTGCCTTCCTGGAGCCCTCCTATTGAACCAATTTAACTCAAATTGAAATGGGGCCATCTGTAGCCTAACCTATGTGTATCAAGAAAATTTCATCAAAATCGGTTGGCTACTTTAGGAGATATGCGCGTTGGTATAAAGGTACAGACACACAGACAGACACGGAACCAAAGTTGTTCAGAAAGCTCTGAAACGCAAAAGGCAAGTGGAATTTTTGAAACCAGAGACCAAAAATTTTTTCACCTCGAGAAACGATCACATAGCTTCCCATACCTTCGGTATTCGAGGAAGCAAAAGCTCATGTGATGCTCTTGGGTAAAGCCTATACGGCTAAAATGGAGACAATAAAGCGCTGATTCATTGCTAACATTTAGAAAAAATGGTAAATCATGACTACAATTGAACAAAATCACTATAGTTAACGGCTAAATAAAGAAGAAGCGCAGTTTCACAGCCCAGAAAACCAGTTAATTCATGGCATCACATATGGAATTTGAAATTGAGACAAAGCAATCATTCGCATCTAAAAGTTAAAAAAAACGTGACCAATACGCGGATGGACATGAAAAATGTTGACGATTGATGGTTGAAGGAGGACAGATGACTGATGATTGATGGAGGATATAGTTGATTGAAGGATGATTGGTGATTGTCGGGCGACTGATGGCTGACGATTTAAGTTAGGATTGATGATTGAAGAAGGATAGCTGAACCACTGATCGAAGGAAGATTGTTGAGTTATTGATGACGAAGAGTTCATAACTATAAGGGTTGATGCCTGATGGGTGGTTTTGGGATTCATGATTACTGATTTTTGTCGATGTTTAAAGGAGGATTGGTGCTTGAAATAGGATTGATCAACCAAAAATCATGGCTTTAGCTTTTCCGAAAACCAGCTCCACAGGTTTGGGTAGTTCAGAAAACTGATTCGGATCGTTCAGAAACGAAATACCGTGGTTTTGGCCTTTTCAAAACATAATTTCGACGTTTTTTCATAAAGAAATGCCACGGATTTGGCTTTTTCATAACCTTTCACGTAGGGTGACCAGGATGGCGAAGTAATTTCCAAGGACGCCTACACGAAAAAGTAGGACAAAAGTAGGACGCCTGAAAACAAGTTAACAACGATTGATCGTTTGATCAGTTAAATGTTAAAATTGTTGTCCACTAGTTTGAATGAACAAATCAGCGAAATTAGGTTTTGAAAGAGTGAAAGTCCGCAATAATTGTGTAAGGGCAGAAATGACGAAATGTGGGTTTTGAATAAACCAAAGTCGGGAGTTAGATTTTTGAAAAAGCCAAATTAATTTTTTGAATTAGCCAACTAACCTGCGAAACTGATTTTAGTGATAGTGAACCCCACAAAATTTGGTTTTTAAAAGCGTGAAAATCCGCGAAATTGAGGTATGAAATAACAAAAAACTGTTGAAGTGGAGTTTTAAGGTTCCAAATTTGAAACATCTTGTTATGGGACAGAGAAATTGGAGGTTGAAAACGCCAAAATGGCAAAATTTGCTTTTCTATCGCTCGTATTCCGCCTAATCATAGTTATTCGAATAAAGTGAATCTGCGAAACTAATTTTAGAGAAATCTAAAGCCACGAAATTTGATTTTTTATCAGGATGCCCGAAAATTGGGTTTTATAGATGCCCAGTCCACAAAATTGGGTTTTGAATGAGTGAAAGTCCACAAAAATGGTTTATGAAAGAGAAAAAACTCACAAATTTGGTTTTTGAATGAGCAGAAATCACGAAATTCAGTCATTCACGAAATTGGGGTAGAAAATTCAGAAATCCGTGAAATTTGGTATTCAAGGTGCCAAATTTGAAACATTTGGTTGTAGAAGAAGAAGGAGGGTCTGAAAAGAGTCTAAATCCCAAAATTTGTTTTTTGCCAAGTTATTTTGTCCAACTAATCGAACCTGTGAAACTGACTACATGTATAAAGAGCTAACCGAAATTCGGTTTTATAGGAGCCCAGTCCAGAATATTGGGTTTTGAATGAGACGAGTCCGCAAAATTTTGTTTTCAAAGAACAAAAATCGGCGAAATAAGGTCTGCAGAGTTAAAATGGCGAAATTCAGTTTTGTAGATAACCAAACGAGCGGGATTTCCAAAATTGTCTGTTTTTACGGTCGAATGCTCTAGTTTGTGAGATTGTAACCGGACACGGCCAAGGGGTTTCGAATGTAAAACGAGTACAGACATTTTCACTATGTAAATTTCTCCGGTCGATCTCTACAAAAAGGCTCCCCCGTCAGGCCCGTAAGTTTAGTTGGTGGGAATACTTAGCCACCGACTAGGCGGCAGCTTTGCGGAACGCTTCCTCCCGCACACTTCTATATTGACCAATACTTTTAGACGAAAGTTTATTTCTTTTAATTGGAACATCTCATTTTATATTTTAATTGGAATTGGACTATTTAAAGTTAATTGAAATATTTATTTAAGATTTCAGATTTCGTTCAGGTTAATTTAGGAGAGAACCAGGAAAAGGAGAATTTAATTATCCGATCTACAAATGTATTTAATGAACAAGTTATCCTAGTCAGTTTGTGGGTTGATGAGAAATTATTAAAATAAAGTTCTTAGATTCTACGACGATAAAAGGGAACTATTTAGTTCGGAGAACTAAATTATCAACCGCTACAACAAATGCTTATTTCTTAAACTAATAGACAGTTAAACTAACAAAATACACAAGTCTCAACACGCATTGTATTTGTACAGTACCTATTGTTTTATGATAGTGTCTTCTAGCACTGCACTCACTATTACAACACCCCCGGCTTTTAAAACAGTGGTATGCCTGAAAGGCACTCACTGTTATATCATAGTCGGCACCCACTTCACTTCTCTCGTCGACTAGTTGTGGCGCAGGTAGTGGGCTAGTCACTGATGAGGTAACCCATTGGATGCGACATCGCTGAAGGTACAGTGAAACTGTTGCGAGTAACCAGACTGCTGCCAGCACCGTTATCGTGACTGATTCGCCTCCCGTACCCATCTTGGCTCTCCACCAGTCTTCGTTCAGCAGACCGTCAATCGGATCCATGTCCGCAATCTCCAGGTTGTCATTCCACTTGAGGCCTCCGGAGCTTCGCAGTTGTTCTAATGCTCCCCGAGAGTCCACCGCAGGCGGCATCTTTAGTCTAGGAAGGCTGGAATCGGACCGCTCGTGGCTGAGGAGTCTTCGAATCGAGAGGCTCTCTTGTGAAGAATAGGGTAAGATTCCAGTGGGCTGCATCGTCTGCGTCTGGGTTTCCAAAAAGGAACTTTATGACTTTCCCGCCGAAATCGAGAAGCCCTCTCGTCACTCGGCGATC
The DNA here is from genome assembly GCA_038030265.1 of Corythucha ciliata. NCBI lineage: Eukaryota > Metazoa > Arthropoda > Insecta > Hemiptera > Tingidae > Corythucha > Corythucha ciliata. The sequence goes on along the minus strand of CM075942.1, from coordinate 35,571,078 downwards.
TCCAAGTAACGATCGTAATTGACGGAGCTCGTTGGCTATTTCGGAAGGTCTCTTCCGCAGTCGTTTGAATTCGTGGTGCAGAGGTAGCATGAATGGCTCTTGGAGAGTTAAGCTAGCGAATTCCACCTCTAGCTTCTTGTAGGTCTGTAAGGCTTCTTCGTACTCGCTGCTCATTGTCCGTAAATCGATTGAAACGATTAGATCCCATCGCTCGTTGGACTTATTACATCTATGATTGGCCTGAAGAAGAGTAGCCCATCCTCTCCAGCTAGGTTGTTACCAGCGGAAGCGCACACGAGATTTAGCCCCAGCCAGTACTCTGAAAAGCTCCATTCAGAGGAATGCCATGTTTTACATAGGTACGTTTGAGAACCAAACGGGAAACTCTAATAAAATTACAATACTAGTTTTTTTTTTTTTTTTTTTTTTTTTTTTTTTTTAGGGACTCAAAACCTTACGAATAGTGCGGGAGAGAGTTTTCAGTCTTAAATTATATCTAGGGTGTGCTCGTGGGGTTTCTGGGGGGTCCTGATTTCTAGAGACCGTCTCTCCACTGGGAGAATTTACTGATTCCGGAGGTGGTCGCTCTTCCGCGATTTCTTGCGGCGTGGAAAAGCAGCTACCAGTGTCTCGTGCGATATCGCGGTCAGGAACTTGCTCTTGAGAAGTTAAGACTCTTGGTTGGCTAGCTGAAACATCAGGATTTTGACAGTTTTTCAACCAATGGGGGGCTATGCTGTCAATTGTATTACGCGGAGGCCGGTCTAGGGGCCACGCGGCACCTGGGCAGTTCATTCTGGGCAGAATTGTCATCAAACTCTACTAACCCGGCTCGTCGCTCGGTCTCGGGAGAGAACGTTTCCTTGTGCCCAGGTCCGCCGGGCGGGGCAAGGATACTTGGTCCAGGTAACTCTTCCGGTGTGCATTCCACCTCGGGGTCTTCAAGTTCTATTTCATCAGGGGCGAGCTTTAGACGGTTAATGTGTACAACCACGGTTTTACCAGTGTTCAGCCGGACTTCGAAATTTACGTCCGACAATTTTCGATTAACGACGTGAGGGCCTGTCCATGGTTTGGAGAACTTCTTACATTGGTCGGGCTTAAGCGCGAGGACGCGCAAGTAAACGCGATCGCCTCTTTCAAGATTCCGGATTGTACGATTTTTGTTCACAAACCGGGCTCGGCGTGCCCACGCTTCCTCTGACCGTTGGGCTGCTATTTCATAGGCTCTGTTCAATCTGTCTTTGAGGTCTTCCACTTAGTTTTCGGAGCCCCCCTCATACTTATCCAAAGTTTGACTGGAGAAAGGAATTTCGCGCCCAATTAACAAATAGTTGGGGGAGTATCCTGTAGAAGCGTGGGGAATGGCACGATATGCCATGAGAGCAAAAGGCAGCCATTTATCCCAATCCTTGCCATCCTGACGCACAAAATGGGAAATCGAATCCATCAGGGTTCTGTGAAACCTCTTAACCATTCCATTGCACTGTGGGTGGTATGGGGTCGTACGTACCTTGTCTATAGTTAGGAGCTTACACGTTTGTTTGAGCAAGTTGGACATGAAGTTCCCTCCCTGATCAGTTAATTGTCGTGTCGGATCCCGTGCCTCAATACAATATTTTCTACGAACGCTTTAGCCACTTCTTCGGCAGTCTGTTGTCTCAGCGGGACTGCCTCGGCGTAACGCGTGAAGTGGTCCATCATTGTCAGGACATACTGTTTCCCACTAGTGCTCCGCGGTAGAGGCCCCACGATATCGAGGGAGACTAACTCGAATGGTTTGGTCGGAAAGTATGGATGTTGGATAGGTGCCTGAAGTCCGGCTGGAGTTTTTCTCTCAGCACAGGACCGACACTTGTCAACGTACTGCCGGATATCCCTACCCATTTTTGGCCAGTAGTGCTCTTGAGCAATTAGTTTTTCAGTTCTTTCGCTCCCCGGATGACCTGCCCAGGGAGCATCATGATATTGCCTTAGCAGACTCTCCCTAAGGCTCAACGGTATTATAATTCTGGGAATCTGATTTTTCCCCGCCTTAAGCCTTATTATTCCTTGTTCGTCCAGGAATGCTTCTCCGTCATCCAGTAAGGATACGCATTGAGGGTCGTGTTCCTGAGCTTGCTTCAGCTCGCTTTCACTCATCACGGGGATATAGTAGTGCCTGCATAGACAGTACGGCTCAAGGCATCAACGTTTACTGTGTTTCCGGCCAGGTTTGTGTTCTACCTCGAATTCAAATTCCTGAAGCCTCAGGGCCCATCGGGTGAGTCTTGAAGAAGGGTCCTTCAGGCTCAGCATCCATCTAAGTGCTTGATGGTCTGTGACTAGCTTGAATTTCCTGCCGAGTAAATAGCATCGGAATTTCTTTGTCGCTCACACGACCGCTAGTAGTTCTAATTCGGTTGCCGAGTAATTCTTTTCTCCCCCATGCAGCTGTCGGCTAATGAACGATATCGGTCGCTCTTCACCGTTCCTCACTTGTGATAGAACGGCACCTAGAGCCACTGTGGAGGCATCAGTAGAGAGAACGAATGGTTCGGTAAGGTCAGGGTAGATTAGGACCGCTTCGGAGGTAATAGCTCGTTTGAGATCTTCGAACGCATGAATTTGCTCGTCGCCCATTTGGAAACCGCCTTCCTTTACAGCAATTTGGTTAACGGCTTTAGCTCAGCTGGCTGCAAAGTCGGGGATAAATCTTCTGTAATATCCAACTAGTCCTATAAACGATCATATTTCTTTTAGATTTGGGGGACACGGATACTCTTCAATGGCTGATAGCTTATTGGGGTCAGGACGGACTCCCTGGCTGGTTACTACGTGCCCAAGGTACTCTACTTCACTCTGGGCAAAGCGGCATTTATCCCACTTGACCTTCAAGCCGGCCTCTCGAAGTTTTTCAAACACTTCTTGAACCCTAATCAGGTGCTCTTCGAATGTTTGGCTGAAGATAATTACGTCGTCCAAGTAAACAAAACAAGTGACCCCTTTTGACGGCCCTAACAGGCGATCCATCATCCTTTGGAAGGTTGATGGAGCTCCCGCTAATCCAAACGCCATTTTGGAGGGTTTCTCGTTCGTTATGGGCTTAGTGCAAAGTTTAAAATGAGAGCGCTCTAGGTTTCAAACTGTGCGATTCTTGTTCCGACTTGTTGGGGTATTCTAAGTGAAAATGCGTGAGTCGCTTTGTAATTTCCCGTTTTTTAACTGTAAAATTAATGAGATGGCCTCTCATGATTTTTGCCAACTTTTAAGGTACATATATTTTATGAAAAAAATATTTTGAAGTCACACGTGTAGCTACAAGAGACAAGAAAAAATTAATTCTTGGCCCATCGACGTCCTATGGTCGAACTGCGAACTTGAATTTTTATAATAATTATTAGTCCATTCATTTCCACCCACAGGCCAATTTTGTAATTTTTCAGGGTTCGTATTTGATGCCACAATTCACTTCATTTCATTCAAATCATTAAAAAAATTTAACAAATGCCAGCAAAAAAAACAATATGTTTTTCATAGCAATAATTCTATTTCATTCATTTGTTTCAAGAAAATGAATAAAATAGAAACATTGCTTCGAAAAACATATTGATTTTTTGTTAGAGAATAGGCACGCTGGGCCCTTTTACACGAGTAAGTTTTTTGTTCAAAAATATGTTCATTGAACATATTTACGGATGTAAATTCTGTAAATTTTTCTTAAAATGGCTACTTTTAAACTTAGGCCCACATTCGCGGCTAAAACGTCTAGGCTAGACATTTTTTAAGGCCCGTTCACAAGCTCTATGTTTGTGTTGTGTGGTGTCTATGCAACCTATAAAAATGCTTCATTTTTCGAGGGATTAAATTTGTTTGGCTGCACAGACTCCACAGAACGTAAACATAGAGCTTGTGAACGGGCCTTTAAAATTAAATTTCCTTAAGTGGGCGTCAAAACAGATGATTTAATACCAACAAAAACTGGATTGACTTTTACTTAAGAGAATTTTAACTTAAGTAGCGACTATGGATACGGGCCTTACTCGTGCAAAAGGGGTTTACACAATTAAGTTTTTTGATCAAAGTAGGCATTTAAATAAAAAAAAGTGGCAGATGTTTCAAGCCCGAAATTGTTTGTTTGCGATCGGGTTGAACACATTTTTGAGAAATACTCAACATAGTTTAAGCATGATCCCCTCTACTCCCCACGGGATTTTGATTCCATTCTTCCGGGAAAAGAAACCGGAAATATCAGGAAAATTGGCTCCTATTATATCTTCCTTTTTCACTGGTGGTGTGCAATCCCCCCCCCCCCCAGGGAAGAGAACATTTTAGTTTTTGTCCCCCCCATTCATAAAATGCTGAATCCGCCACTGGATCTGGGATTGGTCTATTATGCATTCCTAGCTGTGCGTTTTAGAATTTTAACAAAAGGCCAGTATAAGATGTCAAGCATGATTTATTTTGAAATGTAAAGAACGAGAAACGCGAAGATATTTGCAATTAAAAATAGGTGCATTAGGCTACATAGGTAACATTAATTAAAATATGTACGTTTCCATAGGCTTATTATTATTAATCAGTGGGCCCCGCACCCGGCCATGTCGAGTCCGCCAAAGTCAATGCCCTTATTACAGGGTTAATTAATGTCATCTCAAAGAGTTTTTGAAGAAAATTAAAGCTTAATTATTTCTTTAAATTCCCTTATTGTTTCCTGACACCCTTCTTTTCCAAAGGCTATAAATAGGAATTAAGAGGAGAACTATGTGCATTATGCACGCCCAAGTGCATTTGCCCCCCCCCCCAATTTTTTAAAATTCTGAACCAATCTGTGGGCATGTAGAATAAAAACGTCGGCAAATCAAAGTTTTCTGCCACATGTACTCTTTTTTCTTCTCTAACGAAAACAGAGACCTGTTAGCTCCACCCTTCTGCAACTCTGCGGGAATAAGCCAGCAATTTTTGAGTGTAAGTGGAAAACAATTGAAGAAGGGGGGACGAGAGTTTCAGCTAGTGCATTCCTGCTAGAAAATACATAAAGTGCTTCAGTAGAAAATTACTGAATTGCTCTTACTGGCTTTTCCTGTTGACGGCCAGGATCCACTTCACCCGGTCTCTCTTTTTCGTAAGGTTTATTGGGAAAACCGTAAATTGTAGGCCTTTATATTTATCAGACGAATTAATGTAACCCACAACACAGCACTGCACCGTTTTAATTGAAGGAAAAGCTTGAAAGCGTCCTTTAAACGAAAGTCAGAGCTCGTTCTTCGTAGGGATTCAGTAGAGGAGAGTGAACTGAAGTTAGAACAAGTATTGCGCTAGTCTGCCGCTAGTCTACAGGACTGTCACTTTGCACTAAGCCCATTAAGGGAAGGCTGTAATATTATCTCAAGGGTGCCAGTCTGGACGTTGGCCTTGAACTCTTGTAGAAGATCCAACCCTAGTAGTCCGTCGGCGGGTAAGGCCAAGCTCGCAATCACAACTCTGTGTTTGCGTTTGGTTCCTTGTAGCTCGCACGAAAGAACTTGATCCCCTTTAATAGGGATTATTATTGTACCACTTGCTCCTGCTGCCCTGTGCCTGCTTGGGAGGAGTTCTACACGGGGTATTGTTTTTTTTAAAAGAATTGTCACCTCCGAGCCTGTGTCCACAATGAGCCGGCGAGAGTGGCCGTTAAAAACCACGGTCGTCACTATTCGTCGGCCACTTTGGGTATTTACATTTGGGATGGTTAACACCCCCAGGCCCCTTACTCTCGATCGTGGCGGGAGGTTGGGGCGGCTCTCTCGCCGTTGTCTTTTGGGGCTTCCCTTCGATTGCTTGACCAGCACTCCTTTTCTGGCCCCATTGCGGGGCTCTAAACACCCCACAGGCTTTTGCGGTGTGCCCTAATTTGTCAGCTGGCAGCGAGGATTCGAGTTACGTGCAGTCACCAAAATTTGCTGTTGGTGCTCGTGGCTACTGTTGGGTGTCTCAGGGCTCGTCTCCATTGACAAAACCCTGCCCGGAGAACGTGGCCTAGTTTCTGTTATTTTGTGCTTCCCAAATTCCTTCTCGAGATCGACGGCACGCTGAACCGCCTTACCTAAATCCGGAGGCATCTCCACACGAGCAAATTTCCCCACGTCGCCTCTCAGCCTGTTTGTAAAAGCCACTAAGCCCATTTTATCTGTAAGCTCTTGCCCCCAATGTTGTGACCCTTTTTCAATGGTAGCATAACACCTGTCCGCAAACTCTCTTACGCTTTCATTACCGGTTTGCTTTAGGGTGTGTAACTCTAAGACAAAGTCGCCCGGATTTCGAGCTTCCGAAAATCGTTCCCTGAGCAATAGCTTTAATCTTTGTATGCCCAAACCTCCTTTGTCAAGTTCACCCCTACTTCGAACACAACGAGCCGCGGCACCTGTAAGGCGGGGTCGGAGGACGAGCGCCTCTTCTGCTGCATCCCAATTGGACACCAATGCGATTGACTCAAATTCCGACAAGAATGTTTCTAATGGTACTGATGGATCTTGTCCCGAAAATAACGGAATCATCGTGATGAGATTCCATTGCTTTTTCTTACAGGACTCTACTGTTCGCATTGTACTTCCCCCAGGACTCCCTCTTAATTCTACAATTGTGGCCTCCGCTTTTTTTAATTCATTAGCATATTCGGTATTATTTTTATGAGCTTGTGACAATTGTGCCACTAGCTCTTCCCTAGCTCCACCCTAGTGCCCTAGGGAGCTGGTAGCCTAGTGCCACTAGCTCTTCATTTCGGAGAAATTTTGGGCCATTGTGAGGAAAACTTAACACTACTAGAACGGAGAACAAAGGGACATAAAAACCGAGAAGAGAACAAATCAGCGAGAGATGCGAAAATAATTGAACGAGCCAGGAATAAAAAAAAATACGAATACAACTCTGTACAAGCTAAATGGTCCGCTACCAGGTGGTTTTCTTGCAACCAACTCCACACCTAGGCACCAGTTTGTAACCGTACACGGTCAAGGGGTTTCGAATGTAAAACGAGTACAGAAATTTTCACTATGTAAATTACTCCGGTCGATCTCTACAAAAAGGCTCCCCCGTCAGGCCCGTAAGTTTAGTTGGTGGGAATACTTAGCCACCGACTAGGCGGCAGCTTTACGGAACGCTTCCTCCCGCACACTTCTATATTGACCAATATTTTAGACGAAAGTTTATTTCTTTTAATTGGAATATCTCATTTTATACAGGGTGGTCGGTTTTGAGTAGGAAAAAAAATTGGGTAATAGTAAACCAAAATTGGGGTAAAAAAGTCCTAATCGGATAGTGGCCTATCTCTTTTTGTTTTCGAGTAATATTTTTTTAGTGATTTTTAGGCGCAACTGTATTTTCCAGCGAAAAATTCTTACGTTTTGGGCTAAAAATGTGAATAATAACAGGTGCCAAAATTCATTTGTTTTGCTCTCTTTCTTGAGAAATCCAAGCTCTGTCACAGGAAAAATTAAAGTAACATTGCATTTGAAGAATAAACAACAAATAAAAAAAAAAATTTCGCTCCGGCAGCTGGCGGTCGGAAAGAGTGCATTTCATTTTGTATACGGATACCCTAAGCCGTCCCAGAAGTAGTAATGTTGAGACCATGATTTGTTTCGTTTATGTTTGACCCTCCCTCGTACTGTTTGCTGCCGGGTTTGTTTAAGCTGAACTTAATGGGAATCAAAGGCTATTTCAAAATGGAATCATCATACCGAATATGATGCTTCTAGAATCAACTGGTGATTTTTAGTGATTTTTTTACCATTTCAAGCCCTATTTTCCCCCCACCACCTTGACCGATTTGGCCCAAATGCAATACCGACCGGGGTCTTATGACTACTGATTTTTTTGCCAAAGCGCGTTCCGCTTAATTAATTTCTACGAGAGTTATCGTGCTAACAAGACCACACACTTACTTCCACCACGGGGGCATCACCCCCTCCCCCTTGACTTTTTCAAAAAACTAAAATGGGAATCAAAGGCTAGTCTAACATGGAGTATACGTACCGAATATGATGCTTCTAGAATAAACTGGTGATTTTTAGTGATTTTTTTACCATTTCAACCCCTATTTTCCCCCCCTCCACCTTGACTGATTTGGCCCAAATGCAATACCGACCGGGATCTTATGACTACTGATTTTTTACATAAAGCGCGTTCCGCTAAATTAATTTCTACGAGAGTTATCGTGCTAACAAGACCACACACTTACTTCCACCCCGGGGGCACCACCCCCTCCACCTCGACTTTTTCAAAAAATTAAAATGGGAATCAAAGGCTAGTCTAACATGGAGTATACGTACCGAATATGATGCTTCTAGAATCAACTGGTGATTTTTAGTGATTTTTTTACCATTTCAAGCCCTATTCCCCCCCACCACCACCTTGACCGATTTGGCCCAAATGCAATACCGACCGGGGTCTTATGACTACTGATTTTTTTGCCAAAGCGCGTTCCGCTAAATTAATTTCTACGAGAGTTATCGTGCTAACAAGACCACACACTTACTTCCACCACGGGGGCACCACCCCCTCCACCTCGACTTTTTCAAAAAATTAAAATGGGAATCAAAGGCTAGTCTAACATGGAGTATACGTACCGAATATGATGCTTCTAGAATAAACTGGTGATTTTTAGTGATTTTTTTACCATTTCAAGATACGTACCGAATATGATGCTTCTAGAATAAACTGGTGATTTTTAGTGATTTTTTTACCATTTCAACCCCTATTTTCCCCCCTCCACCTTGACTGATTTGGCCCAAATGCAATACCGACCGGGATCTTATGACTACTGATTTTTTACATAAAGCGCGTTCCGCTAAATTAATTTCTACGAGAGTTATCGTGCTAACAAGACCACACACTTACTTCCACCCCGGGGGCACCACCCCCTCCACCTCGACTTTTTCAAAAAATTAAAATGGGAATCAAAGGCTAGTCTAACATGGAGTATACGTACCGAATATGATGCTTCTAGAATCAACTGGTGATTTTTAGTGATTTTTTTACCATTTCAAGCCCTATTCCCCCCCACCACCACCTTGACCGATTTGGCCCAAATGCAATACCGACCGGGGTCTTATGACTACTGATTTTTTTGCCAAAGCGCGTTCCGCTAAATTAATTTCTACGAGAGTTATCGTGCTAACAAGACCACACACTTACTTCCACCACGGGGGCACCACCCCCTCCATCTTGACTTTTTCAAAAAATTAAAATGGGAATCAAAGGCTAGTCTAACATGGAGTATACGTACCGAATATGATGCTTCTAGAATAAACTGGTGATTTTTAGTGATTTTTTTACCATTTCAACCCCTATTTTCCCCCCCTCCACCTTGACTGATTTGGCCCAAATGCAATACCGACCGGGATCTTATGACTACTGATTTTTTACATAAAGCGCGTTCTGCTAAATTAATTTCTACGAGAGTTATCGTGCTAACAAGACCACACACTTACTTCCACCCCGGGGGCACCACCCCTCCCCCTTGACTTTTTCAAAAAATTAAAATGGGAATCAAAGGCTAGTCTAACATGGAGTATACGTACCGAATATCATGCTTCTAGAATCAACTGGTGATTTTTAGTGATTTTTTGACGATTTCAAGCCCGATTTTCCCCCCCTCCACCTTGACCGATTTGGCCCAAATGCAATACCGACCGGTGTCTTATGACTACTGATTTTTGTGCCAAAGCGCGTTCCGCTAAATTAATTTCTACGAGAGTTATCGTGCTAACAAGGAAACGGCCATAAAGATATATATATATATATAAAGAAATATATAGATATATATATGAATTCCGGAGACCACTGAATTCGTGTTCTAGAGGTTCTGAAACGTGAAAAAAACATGACATGACCCATGTTTGCCACCATCACGACGAGACCAGTAGTGCATTTTTCAGAATGAAATGCACTAAAAGTTTTGTTCCGACAGCAGCCTGTCGGGGAAAGTGCATTTCATTCATGCGACAATCGAGTCGAACCTCATAAGTTAGAACGATATGGATCGATTATGAATGACATTTAGGCCGTGGTATAGAAAGTCAAAATCATAAAATCGTGTTGCTTTTTACCGCAGGCCCCTTTTTTGGCACCAACTGAGGGGGAACAAAATTATGAAAATGAAAAATGAAACAGAGTCGGTAGTGGTATAGAAAGTCAAAATCATAAAATCGTGTTGCTTTTTACCGCAGGCCCCTTTTTTGGCACCAACTGAGGGGGAACAAAATTATGAAAATGAAAAATGAAACAGAGTCGGTTTGATTGCCTATACGATATGGGAAGGCGGACTCTTTGTTAGAGGAGTTATTTGCAATTAAAATATTTATCCCGGCCTAAATTTCATTCATAATTGATTGATATCGTTCTAACTTATGAGGTTCGACTCGATTGTCGCATGAATGAAATGCACTAAAAGTTTTGTTCCGACAGCAGCCTGTCGGGAAAAGTGCATTTCATTCATGCGACAATCGAGTCGAACCTCATAAGTTAGAACGATATGGATCGATTATGAATGACATTTAGGCCGTGGTATAGAAAGTCAAAATCATAAAATCGTGTTGCTTTTTACCGCAGGCCCCTTTTTTGGCACCAACTGAGGGGGAACAAAATTATGAAAATGAAAAATGAAACAGAGTCGGTTTGACCGCAGGCCCCTTTTTTGGCACCAACTGAGGGGGAACAAAATTATGAAAATGAAAAATGAAACAGAGTCGGTTTGATTGCCTATACGATATGGGAAGGCGGACTCTTTGTTAGAGGAGTTATTTGCAATTAAAATATTTATCCCGGCCTAAATTTCATTCATAATTGATTGATATCGTTCTAACTTATGAGGTTCGACTCGATTGTCGCATGAATGAAATGCACTTTTCCCGACAGGCTGCTGTCGGAACAAAACTTTTTTCAGATTACGTTAATTTTCAGATCAGTTAAATTAGTTTAAATGGTATGTCACTATTTCACCATTGCGGAATGAGGAGTGCCTGGGTTCGAATCCGAAACATTTTTTTTTTAAATTTTTTTTGTTCCTCCCTTTTTGGCCCACCTCAGGATTTTTTACTCAAGATTTATTAGGCTGTAGGCAAATCAAATAAAAGAGACGGCTCAAAATACAATGTCAATGAATTTGTTTGGTAATTGGGTGGTCCACTAAGGCATAGCGTTAATTTAATAGCTCCCCTCCGCCGAGAACACCCCTGCCATATTAACGGATTTGGTTCACTAGGATCTCATACGAAAGCGCGTTCATTTCTCATTACTCGAGTCAATTTTGGGGGCAATCGCAGCAACAGCCGTGCGGTAGCGAATTTTCAACTAATTCAAACCCCTCTTTCACACCGTTCCCGTGGACCGATTCATCTGGATCACGAACTCGTCCGAGATATTCACGCTATTGATTTTTAGACCAAATTTGGTTGCCCTAAGTCAAAAATTGCGACCGTGATCGTGCTAACAAGCGAGGGGCCATATATATACATATACATATATATACAGGGTGTTCCAGGAGGAAACGACAATACTTCCACATGTAGTACTACTAAGTAGGGCGAACCAAAATGACTATATGGACATAGGGTCGGAAACGCTTTGTTTCAGAGTTACATGGAATTTAGTGTTTTTTAAGCCAAATCACCTCTTTTCCACAAAAAGCGGTCTTAACGGACTAACCGTTCAACATAGAACAAAATAAACTTCATTTCTGAAAAGAGCACAAAATTTAACTTTGGAAAAATCAGGAATAACACATTAAAATCGTCTTTATGTACGTTTAGTTATTTTTGGAAAAATCGAAAAAGTGTTACGTTGAATTTTCGTGTTTCTTTCAGAGGCGAATTTCGCTCAATCTTCAGTTGGTCGGGCATTGACCAATTATTGTAAAAACATGCCCATTATGTGAGCTTTCAATTGACGTAAGAAAATTGAAAATCGGTTGAATTTTTACTGAGATATGACACGAAAGGTTCGGAAAAACAGTGTAAAATCGTCAAAATAAGCCATATTGCAACTGTCAGGTAAAATCCCCAAAAATTGTTTTCGACGTCAAAATAACCCCAAAATTCAAAGAAACAGTTTATTTAAGAAAAATCAATGCACCATGTCCATCATCATCATCATCATCTCCCACCACTTCCACTAGTAAATACTCGTTTAATTAGTTTTTCAGGTATCCTTCCGTGATTATTTTAGTTCAAAATTTATTTTTCTGGTACAAATCATATCATGCGCGTGAATCACTACAATTATCATTCAAAAACGTCTGAAAAATAGCACCAGACGAAAACAAGAAGGAATCAGACCAGTTAATTTGTTTAATAATTGATTATTTGCTAGTGAAAGTGGTAGGGAGATGATAATGATGATGGACATGGTGCACTGATTTTTCTTAAATAAATTGTTTCTTTGAATTTTGGGGTTATTTTGACGTCGAAAACAATTTTTGGGGATTTTACCTGACAGTTGCAATATGGCTTATTTTGACGATTTTACACTGTTTTTTCCGAGCCTTTCGTGTCATATCTCAGTAAAAATTCAACCGATTTTCAATTTTCTTACGTCAATTGAAAGCTCACATAATGGGCATGTTTTTACAATAATTGGTCAATGCCCGACCAACTGAAGATTGAGCGAAATTCGCCTCTGAAAGAAACACGAAAATTCAACGTAACACTTTTTCGATTTTTCCAAAAATAACTAAACGTACATAAAGACGATTTTAATGTGTTATTCCTGATTTTTCCAAAGTTAAATTTTGTGCTCTTTTCAGAAATGAAGTTTATTTTGTTCTATGTTGAACGGTTAGTCCGTTAAGACCGCTTTTTGTGGAAAAGAGGTGATTTGGCTTAAAAAACACTAAATTCCCTGTAACTCTGAAACAAAGCGTTTCCGACCCTATGTCCATATAGTCATTTTGGTTCGCCCTACTTAGTAGTACAACATGTGGAAGTATTGTCGTTTCCTCCTGTAACACCATATATATATATATAGCAAATCGAACCGACCTCGGATTCGTGTTCTAGGGGTTCTGAAACGTGAAAAAAAGTATCACAACCCATATGTGCGACCATCAGGGCGAGACCAATAGTGCATTTTTTGAATGAAATGCACTAAAACTAATAAAATGGACAAAGAGGTGTGCGAATTTAGGGCGTCTGCTAGTTTTTTATTTAAATAGCTGCTCGAAGTGTCCGCCTCCATTCCTGATGCACTCTCGTGCTCGTTTTCTCATTTCTCGTACCGTCTCATTTTTCGTGCCCGTCATTATTCATATTTTTAGCCCAAAATGTATGACTTTTTCGCTACTTAAATAAAAAACCAGCAGGTGCCCTAAAAGCGCACACCTCTTTGTCATTTTTATAATTTTCGAGTTGGTTGTGGGTAAGTATGTTGTTTATTCTTCAAATGCATCATTATTTTAATTTTTACTATGCCAGAGCTTGGATTTCTCAAGAAAGAGAGCAAAACAAATGAATTTTGGCACCTGTTATTATTCACATTTTTAGCCCAAAATGTATGACTTTTTCGCTTCTTTTCGAATTTTCTCGTCAAAAGAGGGAGATAATTCCACTTTCGAGTACACCGTTGGAAAGCTGGGAAAACGGAGAAGTTTTTATGACGTTTGACAACGTGTGAAGCAATTTTTGGCGACACAGTAAATTGTTGTTTGAATTCAAATTTTTGTGTTTTTTTTGCATTGACGCAACGAAAACGTTGCTTTTGACGATTTAGAATATTGATTTTGCATTCATCCCATAGAACATTTTCCGTAGATTACGAAACTGCCATTACTTTTGAAAAAAAGTGAAGTAGAAGCTGAGAAATAGCAGTTTTTCGTTGAAAAATACAGTTGCGCCTAAAAATCACTAAAAAAAAATATTACTCGAAAACAAAAGGAGATAGGCCACTATCCGAATAGGACTTTTTTATCCCATTTTTTGTGTACTATTACCCAATTTTTTTTGCTATTCAAAACCGACCACCCTGTATTTTAATTGGAATTGGACTATTTAAAGTTAATTGAAATATTTATTTAAGATTTCAGATTTCGTTCAGGTTAATTTAGGAGAGAACCAGGAAAAGGAGAATTTAATTATCCGTTCTACAAATGTATTTAATGAACAAGTTATCCTAGTCAGTTTGTGGGTTGATGAGAAATTATTAAAATAAAGTTCTTAGATTCTACGACGCTAAAAGGGAACACACTTAGGCTAACATGGCATTCATCACAACGGAGCGAAATCGGGTACTTACAAAATGCGGCAGCCATTCGTCTATCAGACCCATGAAACTTTCCTTTCTGCTACACTCTGCTCGAACTTGACCACTAGAGACTTCCAACCATCGACTGCCCAATGCCCATCACTCACCACGCTTCCTGAGAGGAAAGCGTTATCACCACGCCGGCTCTTTACCCCTGGAGTCCAAAGTCCTCGGGCTATGTCTCCCGGCCCTACTCTAAGATCTTCAACCGTTATTCGGAGTTGTTCGGAGAACTAAATTATCAACCGCTACAACAAATGCTTATTTCTTAAACTAATAGACAATTAAACTAACAAAATACACAAGTCTCGACACGCATTCTATTTATACAGTACCTATTGTTTTATGATAGTGTCTTCTAGCACTGCACTCACTATTACAAGATGAGTGTCAGACGCTAAGCCCCTCAGCTTGAACGTAAAAGATGTTAGGACTAGACGTTAGGTTCATCTTGAGACCGAAAAGTATAACAAAAAAGAGGACAATTTTGACCTCTCCCCGGACACTTTATAAATGAGCCCGGACGCTCTAAAAAGTAGGACATGTCCGAGGAAAGAAGGGCGTCTGGACATCCTACTTTCACGGAGTTTCGTTATTTCACAGCCCAATTTCGCTTTTACTCATTCTAAAACCAAATTTCCTGCCTTTAGCTCTTCCTAAAATTTTTGACTTGTTTAAAAAACTAATACTTCTATTTATAAAATTCGAAGATTTGGCTTACTTGAACCCTCAAATGTTGTCATTTTGGCTCCTAAAAACAAGTGCAAGTGTCGAGGATTTTAATATTTTCTGAACCTAATCGCCTAATCTCTCATGGGCCCCCCTACCAGAAACGCTAAAGGCACACCCCTTTTGCTGCCTCCTTTGCAATGGCGTGCTCTTGGTAATGAATTTAGTCTGCCACTGGTCCAATAATTGATGTACGCTGTACCCGAAAGATTCAAATTTGCTAGAATAATACGCTGGTTTAGTTATGTTTGGTTATCATTTTGCCCCAGACTCGCTCACTTTGTAACGTCACTGAAGCGTTACATTGCTACCATTAACGAGAACGACTCCCTCCTTGTCGATAAAAACAACTATATCAATATCAAAATATTCAACAATTAAGTGGTTTTTTTCCAGTTTCCAGAGAGTACCATCATTCAAACGTGGGTTCAAACCATATGGTGCAGAAAATTTGACTGGTTTGGGCTTTGTGGTTTTAGTAAGTAGCAATCGAATCAATTAACTTTCGAAAATCATTCATATTTTATTTTTCACGCTCAATACTAATAATAATTAACAATGTTTCGAATCTTATGACTTATTTTTCTCCGCGTATTCTCAACATTGTTTTGTACAATACGAAGGATTAAAAATTATATCACATAACACAAATTCGAATTCCTTAGCCCATACAAATAGATAGTATATATTTTTCATTTACTTTTTCATGTTTCGAGGTACCAATGTAATAATGAGATAATACAATATGACGATGATGAAGATGATGGCAAATATCACAAGAACTGGCTGCACTGAACGACTTGACAATTAGATTTTCAAGTTGAGTCTTACAACCATTAAATATAGTTTTTGCGCCACTCTCGGGACGAACAACTTTTGCTAATAAATATAAAAAATATTTCTCACATTACTTTGCATTCTAACTTCAATGATAACGTGCTTAAAAAATTGAAAAGTAGAAAACAAACAACAGCGTTATTTTTCACTTATTTCGGCTCTATCCAGCCCTACAATTCTCGCTAGCTGATGTGCTTTTTTCAAGTGGAAGAAATTGTCTATTTGTCGGCAGTCAACGGCCTGCAAAAAGTAGGCACTTCAAAGAGAAAATAAAAAATCCCTCTACTGCTAAAACAAGTGAGTGGTATTGTGCTTGAAAACTAAAATTAAATGCAATTCAATAACATAATATTTACTATTTTTATCAGTCCCTCCTGTTTACAAGATGGAGATTTCTTGTCGCATCCAACAGCCTTAATAAAAAGTAATGATATCGAGTAAGCCTTCATTGCGTTGAAAAGAAAGGATATTACTGTAATAGGCGAATTTTTTGTATGAAATTATCATAAATAATTGATTCACCCCACTATTTTAATTATCATTACAATGACATACGGCAGTTATAGTTTCCATAAAGCTGGGTTTTCCGAAGCTATTTATTCATTACTTTAAACGTATATTATGTATAATAGCCTTAAAAGCGCTTGATCCTTCAAAGCAGTCTCTTTGGTAAAATGGAGAATACCTTCGCTTCTTTTTGTGTGATAAATGCAATATTGGATCGGTTTTAACGCGCGAATTCCTAAATTTTATTTGCACATGTAAATATCGAACTTACACAAAAGAAGTGGCAGAATGCCGCGCGTGAATCTTTCATAATTTATGCTTCCAAATCGATTTAAACAAGAACTGTTTGATCAGATTGGGAAACAATGAAAATACAACATGGATTCGAAAAATGAAATCGTAAGGTGTTTGGCAGTGTTCATGATTAAATGAATTGATAAATGTGTTAAACAAAATAGTCATGTTGAAAATGAAGCAATGAGTAAGTATAAACAAATTTGTTTAAAAAATGACATTGGATTAAAACCACAGTTCATTATCACAGGTATATTGTCATTATTAGGAAATAAAAGAAGTTGCTGAATTACGCAATTGCTTCATTTTTCAAATCTTTAACACAGAATTGTACTTCGAGAAAATGTAACTAGAAACCGGAATGGTAAAGAGAGATCATACTTTAACCTACCGCGGACAGCTATATGGCAATGATGTAAAAAATGGTCATCAGACAGCAATACCTGCGATTCTTTAAAGTCTGATTCCAGATAGTTTATGCCTACAACTTCCATTAAACTTCGATTTTTTCACAACCTGAATTGTAATAGTAGCTTTGAAAAACAGTCACTCAAGACCGGATCACATGACGTATTTTTCCGAGCAAGATTGCACGCAAGCATGGATCACAAATGCTATTAAACAACTTCCACTCAATCTTGCTTGAAGAAATCCGTTTCGTGATCCTGGCTCAACTTTAAAAATCAAACACAAATCAGCACTTGATCCAGCGGGTTTTTGATTTTATTTCTGAAGTCTGATGGACTAAATCACAGTAAATTGGACGCGCAAATGCCCCCCTCCCCCTCCCCCACCCCTAGTATGCCACATTTTTATAATAAAAGAAATCGCAAGTTTTCGTCAACAATCTTTCTAAAATAATTTCAGTCATTTTTATTTTTTTCAAGACTTATTCAAACTAACATTTTCCTGTGATTTTTTTTTTTCGATTCACGTGATGGCTTTCAAGCAGCTCAGGATAATATGAATTTTTTGTGAAGAATTTTCATTGAAATGGAATGTTTATACTAATGCGGTGAGATGAGGGATTGACATAACCATCACAAATGTTTTTCCCCGCAGCCTCGCCCACGCCCCGCCCCCCACATTGGTAACAACTCAGGCTTGCGGAAAAATCCCCGGTCACCCCTGTATTCCACAAAGCAGCCCCTACCCTGTCTAAACGACCAGAAACAAAACAATCACGTGAACCGGAATTCCGAAACGATCCTAAGCGTCTTCCAACGCCAACATCTGAGTTTGCCCGTTTACGTTTGAGGGAGAGAAAGAAAAAAAGAAAATAGACAACGCGCATTACCTCCCATCCTACGTTGGGGATAAAGAAACAAAAAAACTAGTAGTACTCGTTAGCTAGACGAGCCAGATGTTGACGTCGTTCAAGTATTGTCATTGGGCGAGCAGATCACTAAGCGATCGTTCGACTTGTATTGTCGTTCGCTCAACGCGAAATTTCTCGTGAAGAAGAGCCTGAGCTCTTTGGAGTACGTCATCTTTGTCCGCCATGCCACCTGAGAGTGAGGGTAAAAATGAAAAATTGGTTTCAAACTAAAAAAAAAAAACGTTCACGGATAAAACTATAGGAACAGTAAGACTTACCAACGGCCAAGTGGACGGTGACGACGTACTTGTTTGGAGTCAGCGCCCAAACGTGTAGTGAATGAACGTCGTGCACTCCTTCAAGGCGCCGGAGAGCTCCATGCAACTGTCTGTAGTTGAGATCCGGTGGAAAAGACTCCAAAAGAACCCAGACGCTTTGCCTCAGAACTGGTATAGTCGACAGCATGACGAGTAGGCAACATGAAAATGTGCACCAAGGATCGACAATTTTTGCACCAGGCTGTTTGAAAGTGCCAAGCCGGAGTATTATTTCGATCACGGTTGGACAACCACACGGAAAACTTACGTAAAATTTGATGACAACTGCCGAAATGAAAACACCAGCGCTTTGAATAAGATCGCCAAACACGTGGACAACGGCGGCTTTCACGTTGATGTTGTCAGTTCCAGTTCCCGATGTTGCTCTGTCACCATCGCTGATCGATTTTGTGTGAGAGTGACCGTGAAAGCCACCGTGAAGAACGCAACCCATGAGAACGTTAATTGCAATGCCCATCCCCGACACAGCGATCATAGCGTCAGCGTGAATTTCAAAATCGTTCTTGACCAGTCGCTCGACTGCCAAGTACATGAAGATAGCCGTCAAAATCCAGACGACTGTTATAGATAAAAGAGCACCAAGAACTTCTGCAACATTCGGCCACGATTTTAGTAGATGGATTCGTTGACAAAAAGGCGGAATTACCCACCCGCTCGGTGGTAGCCATAGGTAAACCGGTTTGTCGGCGGTTGTCCTGATATCCAAACAGCGAAAAGGCCTACGAGAAATCCAACACAGTCTGACAAAAGGTGAGCGGCGTCGGTCATAACGGCTAAGGATCCAGCGGCGTATCCTCCAACCAACTCTATAACCTATGTATAAGTGCCTAAATATTACTAAGTAGCACAATTCAGTGGGCCAGTGTGACCTTAACGTCGTTGGACGGAGCCCAATCGTGTTCACCGAGGAAGACAAAAGCGCACAAGTGGAGACATAGCTTAAGGTTCATTAGCGATTTTACAGGCAAAGTTCAGTATAGCATCAATTATCTAAGCGTGGAATTCATTTTTGCGAATGGGGAACTTGAATCTCAGATTGGGGAGAAAAAGGTACCGGTAATTTGACCCGTGAACTGAAGGATAACTAGTCCGATCTAGCACCCTTATTGCTTATAACAAGTTATAAGTCTCAATAATTATACTCCTAGCATTGTTGATAAAAATGCAAATGCAAGGCTCGTGGAAATGCTATAGCACTAAAGCGAAATAAAAAAAATTATAGGTAGGTACTTTCGTATTTTATATCTATTCATGAACACTTTTTTAATAATTGAATTCAGTGTAAATTTTTGTTGTATTTTTCCTTTGAAATATTATTGTTAACAATTACAGTTATTCAAGTAGGTACTTCTATTCCCGAATTCCACAGGGAATCCGTATAGATTTCGATATCTGATACTATGTATGAGCTTTCACCAACTTACTTTGGTGAATGCTGACAATCTCCAGTGCCGATGCACAGCTGGGTTTCGGGCTTTCACCAAGAGTAGTGGTGAATGTCGACATTCACTCGTGGGTTCGGGCTTTCGATAGAGTTCGGGCTTTAACATGTACATCACAGAGCTAAAGTGTCTTTTCAAGCCTCGAGGAGTGGCCGGCTTCGGCTGAATCCCTTCCGGCCATCTCTGCTCTCGTCTTGAGAAGGCATGCTTTAGAGCAGGGGTGTCAAACTAAAATTCTCGGCGGGCCATTTCTTGGAAATTGTAGGGCACTGGCGGGCCACACGACTTTTGCCACCCAACTCTTAGTGAAACACAGAAGCAACACGAACCAGAATTAGGTACTCGAGTATTGGGCATCTTTCATAAATACAGCAGCGCTCTTGCCGAGCTAAGATGAACTAACGATCTGGGGTAGCATCTGACCGGTGCAACAATATACATAATAAAAGAACTGGATTGCTCATCACTGCTGATAAAGTGTGGCCATCAGAAAGTGGATAAGAGGGGTGGGGTTTCAAAATAATGACCGTGTTGTCATAATTACACAAGGAGATGGATGGGGTGAGAATGGTCATTATTTATCAGGGAACGGCGCACCCCCTCCACGCTGTTGTGAGCAATCCACTAATCCAGTTTTATAGTAGTATCGTTGGACTAGTGTCTCTTGCTTTGTTTTGTTTATTGTGGTAGTGAGAATCAGAAAGAAAATTAAGGAAAAAAAAGGATACCCCAGGAGTTCGTTTCACTTAGTCGCCACATGAGCGCTGGTGTGTTTAATGAAAGTTACGAATAGGTAGTTTACTAATTAAATAATGACTTTGCAGGAAAAAAAAAAAAAAAAAAAATCTCCCGCGGAGCGGTCTATTAGTTGTTTAGTAAAATTTTCAGAGCCTCTTTAACTTTTGGGGTGTACGGGTCATCTGTGTATGGAGTGTACTTTAAGAAGGGGTATTCAAGAAGCGGTTACCGAGATACTGGGCCATCAGCCCCGTTCACACGGTACAAGTTTCCAGGCAATATCTCCAGCAATCTTTTCAAAAACATGTGATTTTAACGCGCACATTCTGGGTCCCCCTAAAATGTTGACTCAGACCATTCAAACTGAAAACTATGTTGACCGGGGTCCGACCAAGTCCAAAAGTGGTACGCAGACTCCTCACGCTAGTACAGACTACAAACCGGAAGCATTTGACGCTGCGATCAGTATTTCCCCCCCTCCTCACCGATAGCCAAATTGTTGACCAGCTGTATCCCTTGTTGACCGGGGTCCGACCAAGTCCAAAAGTGGTACGCAGACTCCTCACGCTAGTACAGACTACAAAACGGAAGCATTAGACGCTACGACAAGTATTTCCCCCACTCCTCACTGAGAGCCAAATTGTTGACCAGCTGTATCCCTTGTTGACCGGGGTCCGACCAAGTCCAAAAGTGGTACGCGTACTCCTCACGCTAGTACATTGACATAAGCCTAATAAAAAGAGCGGATGCCTAGTTACGTCAGGTTGCCTAGTTACGTCCCACCAACGTCTTCCCCTGTTCAGTGAGGTAAAGTTTTTACATCACTGGTGTGTATCTCTTGACTTCCTGCAGTTGCTTCATTGTCTGTAAACTCGAACTTTACACGCTGGACACGCGAAAACATATGTTGCATATTTGCAACAGCTAATTACACGGGCAACAATCAAATGGCGACAGAAAGGAAAATTTATGCAGAGAGACAGACACAGCTCGTAGCAGAAAATGCATCCGGTTTGTAATCGGTACTGGTGCAAAGATTACACGTAGGTATCACGTTTGGGCTCGGTCAGACCCCTGTCAACAAGGGTTACAGCTGATCAACAATTCCGCTTTCATGAAGGAGTGAGGGAAATACTGTTTATAGCGTCAAATGCTTCCGGTTTGTAGTCTGTACTAGCGTGAGTTGTACGCGTACCACTTTTGGACTTGGTCGGACCCCGGTCAACAAGGGATACAGCTGGTCAACAATTTGGCTCTCAGTGAGGAGTGGGGGAAATACTTGTCGTAGCGTCAAATGCTTCTGGTTTGTAGTGTGTACTAGCGTGGGGAGTACGCGTACTACTTTTGGACTTGGTCGGACCCCGGTCAACAAGGGATACAGCTGGTCAACAATTTGGCTATCGGTGAGGAGGGGGGGAAATACTGATCGCAGCGTCAAATGCTACCGGTTTGTAGTTGAAACTGGTGCGTGAAGTACGGGTACCATTTTTGGGCTCGGTCGGACCCCGGTCAACATAGATTTCAGTTTGAATAGTCTGAGTCAACATTTTAGAACCTTCCGCACACCTGTCCCATGATTAATTTTCTTCAAGATCACAAACATGATTTTGAAGAGATTGCTCGCGATAGAGCCTATAATTTGGTCTTTGATAAACAAGAGAACGCCTAGTGAAGACTTGCCACCTATTTACACAATTTTTCCAAATTAATTTGTTTATTATTAGTTAGTTACCACCAACTATTGGTAGCCTGTTTAAAAAATAAAAATACCAGGGCTGCTCGCGGGTCCCATAAAAGATGCGGCGGATTTGTTCTAAATTATTCTCCGTGCGTTATTTTTAGGAGAAGGGGCAAAGTGGAAGCTCATTCCACTAAATTCAAGGGCGGGCAAGAGTCCATCCCTAAGTGGACAGGCTATAGCGTTGCAGTTGCAGCGAAGCGAAAAATCATCGCATCGATTTGAAAATTGAAGGGCACATTTTTGAGGTGCTAATGATACGATTTAAATGTTTTCCGTGAAAAGACGATTTAAATGATTCCGTGAATTTCCTTGTTTAAATGAAAAATTCCGTGGTGCTAATGATACGATTTAAATGATTTCCGTGAAATGAACGACTAAGGGCCCTTCTTTCACGCATGCCCTCCTGAAGTTCGCGAGGAAGAACTGCGTTGTAAGGTTCACACGTGGGAGAGCGAATTACAAATCATCAATTTATAACAAAAGACAGAATTAAAATCAGCTTCATAATGAAAATATTTTCTACCAATTATTTCCGACTTCCAATATGGATATCGGATTCTTATCCATATTAAATGCTAGGAACGTATCTATTCGTTCGTGTTGAAACGCAGGGAGCATTAAGCTATTGGTAAATTCATTCGTAAGACGAAAATCGATTTCACACCCGAGTACCCACCCTCAACAGCGTGTTTCTCTTTGAAGTCACTATACACTTCTTAAAAAGGGAATTCTTCCGAATTGAAAAAAGTAAAATGGTCACACCATTGGGGGATGGGTGGGCTTACCATAAACAGTAGGCACATCGTCGTTGCAGCCACTAATTTTTTCCAGGCCAAATGATCAGTCGTCGGCAACGGTTCCTTGCAATAATCAGTCACATCCGCTGGGTTATAAGTGTAACCATCCTGAAAACGTCGAAACAAAGGCAATAATGTACACCTATCCATCAGTTTATGCACAAGCATAACACATTATGCACTTAGATTACGGATTAGGAAAGTTGGAGAAATATTCAGGTAAAGTCGTTATAAATCATCAATTTGAACAGTTTTTGCATCGTTGAACACGAATTGGTAGTTTGCCGAGAGATATTTCGCCCAGAGCCACGTCCAAATCGCGAAATAACCCCAAATTTTGGCGTGTTTTTGTTTTTTCGCTCATATCATGGAGGTATACGTTTTAGTATATACAGGCTCACTATCCGACATGAAAGTACGCGCACTGTCAAACAAAAAACCTCCGAAAAAAAATGTTTCATTGACCTTGTATTGGGTAAAAACTAGAAAATTCGAAAGAACTTGTAGAAACCGTGAATTTTAAAGAAATAATCATTAGCCTATTTTAAACAGCCAAAAGTTGTGAAACGCAAAGTTCAGCTAGAGAACTATGTAAACTTCATCAAAATTGGCTAGTTATATTTGTATGCCGCAGGTGGCAACTTCGAACAACTTTTATTGGCCGATAGGTCGATTAGGGTTCGGAGCAGGGGCTTCACAATTTACTGTGCTGGAATTTAATGATGCTGCATAAATGTGTTTCGGCTTCAGTTCCGCCAAAAGGCGAAACAAAATATTGTTCTGACAGCCGCCTGTCTGGAAACGTGCATTAATTTATTATTCATGCGAGGAGACTCATAGTTCCCGTTATATTCGACCTGTTCCATTCTTTGGCTAGTGCTACACTACTGAAGGAAAACATGTGATCTCATTGGCTAATTTTCAAAAATGAATGAAATCAGATGATTTTCTACACTAGTCTAGCACTCACGAAACAAAAGGTCTGTTCCATTGTTTAGCAAGTGCTATACGGACCAAGATCAACAAAAAATAAATTATTAATGAAATTTAGGCCGCGATAGAAATTACACATCAATACTAAAAATAAAAACTTGAAAAAAGTAGCATGTCCCATTTTGGCATTATCAGGGCGGAAACGAGTGGCAGGAAGTATGTATCCAAATGTGAAGAGATGAGATGTGACGTTTATATTGAGGAAGTTTCATGGGTCAGAACTTATTCATAAATTTTTTTTTAAAGGTTTATTTATGCTAAAGTAGAGCATAAATCGTGATCCGTTCGTGAAACAACCCAACAGTTCATAAATACGCGATTTTTGAAGTTTTAGGTCATTTCAAACACGCCAGCTAGCATGTTTGTGTCATATGCGCCTTCCGTAAAAAAATCGCCTTTAACGTAGCCGTCGGAGAGCGGTTTGTTGTGTTTCTTCGCCTTATTTTCTACTAGAGCTCTCCAATAATAAAATAATGGAGGATAAACAGATGAGCTATTTAGAGGCATGAAAAGGACAGAGAATACAAGGGATATTACGTTGCGGAAAATGTTCGTTTTGGCGGGATTTCAAATATGCCAAATTTTGTTAAGAAATAAAAAATATTTCTGAAGGGTTTAAAATTTTTATTCATGTATTTACGTGAAAGGATTGATATGCCTCATCGAAAAAAATATTTTGGAAAATGTAAAACTGCCTCATTGCTTGGAAAATTATAAGAAACTAGCAAGTCGAGACCAAATGTATCTGTCCCCTATATCCATGTGGCGACTCCAATATTATTATTCGCCACAAGGCCATTAAACAATCAAATTATTCATTCGGACAAAAACTTAAATAAAATTTCATTACTAAATTATGGCCCGTATTAATAGTCGCTACTTAAGTTAAAATTCTCCTAAGTAAAAGTCAATCCAGTTTATGTTGGAACAAAATCATCTGTTTTGACGCCCACTTAAAAAAATTTAAGTTTAAGAAATGTCTATGAATATGGGCCTATGTCTTTCATTATAGAGCGACTATAGGTCGATAAGTTTCTTATGGACCGAAAGAAGTGGTAAACTCAGTTAACTTTCCAAACACATGTTCCTAGAACCATCTGGAAAATTTGGGCCCTCAGGGACAAGTTATAAATTATCTATTTATCCTGAATGTTTAGAAAAAGCCAATTCTTCATTGAAATCCAAGGCGTTTCAACATAGGCTTAAACGCCCTCCGTGCCAAAACCAAATTCAAATGTTGATTGAAAAATTCTCGAATTGAGAGCCTGGGCTCCGGGTTTCGGCGGCTTGCTACTTAAAATTATTATTTATGAAATATTTTCGTTTTGATTGCTACAGGAAAATCTTTTATTTGGGTTAATATGTACAACTGAAAACTTCACTTTGCTATCGTGCTAATAATCTGTGTAGATTTGAAAGGACAATACACTTTACGGCACGCATTAACTGACTTACGTGTTTTTGACGGTAGAAGTTAGTTGAGAATGGATTTGGCATAAATGCAGGTCCATAAATCCCAGTAAGGAGGGGGATGTTATCAGCAACAAGCAAACATTGGGATTAATCACGATGCCATTCTCAACAATTGTAGGAAAAATCTGCTTTTATTCCTCCGTATAAACTGCGTTCGGGTTTTTTTCTTGTGATATTAATTTCAATTCTGAAAGGCCCAGTGGAAAACCTTACACCCCACGAGTGTACAGCATTGAAATGAAAACGCTACTTTCCTGTTACTTGAGGAAGTAAAGCAAAAAATGCACTAAAAAATGCAGAACAGCGGCAAAATTCGACCCAACTTCAAATGTGACGTAAAAAAAAACAACAACAAAATTCAAGCAAACATTCTATTAAGCGGTGGGGGGGGGGTGCCAACTATCGCTATAAGCTTAGAGTCTTTACTTACCCTATAAGGCTGTAAAAATAAGGGGTGAAGAAATTTGCCCGAATCGGGTGTCTAATATCCTATGTAGTTTTGTGTGCCGAGTCGATAAAAATAAATCCCAAGCCCGTGCAACGATTAGTTATTGAAGTTCGACGTAAATTGTACTGAAAAACTGGGTTTTTCGCTTCAATATTTCCAAAAAAACCTCACGCCCAACGTTTACGAATGCATTTGACGTAGATGTCATTTATGAAGCAGTAGTAGGCAAATGTAGCATTCAGTATAAGGAAGTAACATAAAAAATAAAAATCGCTGGAAACATTTTTTTTCGAAGGAAAATGACTAAATATGACCAGGAATTGAATATTAGTTCGTAAATGATTGATTTCGATTTATAGCGAAATAATAAAATTTGCCAATTTTTTTTGTTACCTTAAACGGCCGGTCTGTAACTCGTGACGTAGTAAAGGGGTTGTGACCCCTCCCATTCTCTTAAGTCCTATTGCTTGATTTGTGGGAAGCTATTGTGAAGGCCATGCAAATGCTTTTATTACGTCATCAGTCTATCTAGCCTATTTCATATGGGTCCCGCAACCCAATAGTTTTAAAAATTAATAAAAAAATATAGGGCTTGATTTTATTTGAACGGATCGGGTTTTCATGAGTTTTGGTACCCAAACTATTACGACAGCATGATTTTGGAAAATGTGTTACTTCCTCATTAGATGAAATTAGAATTTTACCTTACTTACCTACGAACCAGTATCTTTTTTCATATTGTGCATCGGGGACGGGCACCTTTTGTTTGTCATCCAAGTTTTCTCGAACATGACTTGTGGATTCTTGGATGTCACGTATGATTTGATAGACGGGGGCGGAATTTCTATAGCAACGTTGTCATTTCAAGACCGCGCCCGACCCCGATAGTGAGCTAAATTACGGGTTTATTATTATTATTAATCAGTGGGCACGCACTCAGCCTAGCTCATACGCCATACCCAAGAGAATTGGGGTCGGATTCGGGAAGTCGGGAGACCTAATGTGGGTCTAAAAACGTCCCAACGCTCTTAAAAAACTCCAAAACCTTGATCTCATTCGTTCTGGATCTAGAGAATGTTAGTTCGGGTACCCCATCTGACCGGAACACAGTACGAAGCTTCTCCTCCATTTCACACTCTCTACACACAGTTTACATTACACACACTCTGAAGAGATGCTACGTAGAATAGAGCGACATAGAAGAGAGCGTAGTGGCCAGCAATCATTCCTTCCACACGGTAGGATGGACGGTTCCGGTCCCATAGATAGAGCATGGAGTGAGACTCCTCTTTCAGCTAGCATGTCCGCCCTCTCATTATACACACGATGTTTTCCAGTTCCTGCACCTCTTAAATCACCCGACTGCAGTCCACCAACAGGGCCAGGCCAACCACTGGCTTCGCGATGGCCTTCGAGACCACGTGACTGTCCGTGAGCACCTTAACATTTTTAAACTTGAGGTGTTTCCTCACGAGCTCCAACATTTATAGTATTGTAAATGTTCCCGAGGGAACGCTAGTCCTCTACAGCCAACCCGGGTATCCAGACGCCCAGCTGTTTCCAGTTTCGAGCCATCTGTGTAGCAGTTCAGAGCGTCCTACTGTACCCCAATTTCCTCCATATCTACTGCAAACTTTGTCTTGAAGTGATCACCAAAGATCCAGACGCTTTACTATTTTATCAAGTTTCATGTTTTTATTCATAAATGCCATCACAAATAAAGTAAGGCCACGTCAAATTAGAACAGAGATCAAAAAGTGAGAATCAAAAGCAACACAAATAAAAAAAGTAAAATACCGCAGGCTACTATCACAAAGGAAAAATAATTCATCCACACTGCAAATCACTTTACCGAGGAGGAAATTCCGAACACGGTTCTTGAAGTGATTGACACTCAGCTCCCTTAATGCGGACGGAAGAGCGTTAAACAGTTTTGCTCCTATGACCAAAGGAGTGGTCCTCTACGTCACGGCAAGACAACATCCCCGTACCGTGTGCCGTGTCATAGGTGTCGTGTGAGTGCATGGGTGGGAGAAAACGACTCGGACGAAGCTTGACATGCATGACCATTTCAAGGATGAAGACGGATGGGAATGTGAGAAGACGAATACTCCCGTACAGTG
This sequence comes from Corythucha ciliata, assembly GCA_038030265.1. NCBI lineage: Eukaryota > Metazoa > Arthropoda > Insecta > Hemiptera > Tingidae > Corythucha > Corythucha ciliata. The sequence goes on along the minus strand of CM075942.1, from coordinate 35,543,047 downwards.
GTCTGCAAGAGGCTCGATGATGAGCTTCACATATGCTCCGCACGTCTCGTTTATCCCTCCTCATCCGGGTGATAGGCGCCGCATCATGCAGCTTAGTAGCTAACCTCTTATGACCAACCTTCGGTCCTCTGGTTGCTTACATTCCGTGGGTTTCCAGTTTATAACATGCCCCCATCACCTGAACTTCTACTTCTACTTGCAGCGGGCGCATTCCCAACATCACTTCTTATAGCTGCCGGCGTCGTGGTCCAGAACGGGTCCAAACAAGCTAATTTAAGAACCTAATCAAGTTCCGTCTGTGCCCATAATAACTCTGCCACCTCTCATCAGGGGCCGTATTCCGAAGTCGTGTGAAAATGCCGCAAAAAACGGTTGCTATGGCGGGATAATGTTATTTATTATTCGGCGCCCTTGGATCCCGCTTGCGGGATTTTTTCCCGACCGTTCGGAATAAGCCCCCAGAGGGGTTGTAATAGAAAAGTGAAACACACGTGAGACGTGATGAGATTGACTTTGACAGCTAAAATTTACGCACACATGGCTGTGAAATTCATTCTCATCTCGTCGTCACACGGTCGGTCATCCACTAGAAGCGTTTTCGAGCGGCGCCAAAACGAGCGTACGTCTCAAAGTCTCAAATTGAATGTGACATAGTCTACTGCAGGCTTAGCTTCAATGCTTCAGAATTCAATTTAAGCCCTTGTATAATATAGTACGCTCTTTGTCACGCCGCTCGAAAACGCTTCCAGTGGCCGATCTGACTATTCCCATAAATAGCACAAGTATCGTCGCTGAGCTCAACCCCCAGGTGCTTCCGACTTGGTGGAAACCTAGTATGAATTTTAATGACTGATTGAATGATTAGTTGATTTTGTGAATGAATTTCTACATCTTTCGTAAATACAGGGTGTTTCAGGAGGAATGATCAGGACTTTAACCAGTGGTAGTGCTAACTAGGACAAACCAAAATCGTCATATGAACCCAGGGTCGCAAACGCTTCCCTTCTGAGTTACAGTTATTTTTGTCATTTTTTGGCCAAACGCTCTCTTTTAGTCAATAACCAGTTTTAGCGTCGCAGCTATTCGTAACAGAAGAAAACCGATGACGGTTATGGAAAGAGCACAAAATTTCCGTTCAAGAAATGCTGTTGCAACTAGCTGACGCCACGTTTTAGTACTTTCTTTTATTTTTTGAAAAAAACCAAAAACCGTAAATTGTAATTTTACTGATTCTTACAAAGAAGATTTTTCCACAAACTTCAGTGGCAAAGTCACGGTTAAGTTATTGATAAAACATGCCAGTATTGTAGGCTACAAAACGACTTTTTAAATTTCACAATCGATGCATTTTTCGCTGAGATATTGCATCTAACGTTCAGAAATCCCTGATCATTTAGTCAAATTGAGCCACATAGCACCTATCTAAAAAAAAATTGAAAACAGTCATTTCCCGAGTCAGTCCTTGAATGTGCTCACGGAAATAATTTCATGAAACTAATGCCTGGTGTTATTTTGTCAAATAATTACTACAAACCCCTCCCCACCCCACAAAAATAACCAAAATCACAGAAAAATGATTGAATAGTGTGTATTGTGGACTATGGAATGAAGAAACTGGATGTAAACGGGGGAAGCCTACAACTTACTCGATGGATTGATTTTCGTATGTCTTTTGTTCCCCCCTCCCATCATAAAAAGTACGAATTTACAACTGTTTTCAGGGGATTGACAATTGTTACTTTTCTATGAGATGATTATTATTGTTTCAAAAGACTTACTAAGAGACACAATACATGGTTTTTCGTGAAGTGGAAGTTGTAATCTGGATTTAGATTCGTTCGTGTACTTAAGAAACTCAACTATTTCATTATGGCGCATTTGTTTTTCCATTCAGAGTATGCGGACATAATTTTTATTTATGGCTTTTGCAACGGGAATTCCGCTCGAGCTCAACTCGAATATCGTGGACGACTCCCATAGCGACCGATCCCCACACCTAGAGTTTTTCGGCAAGTTTTCGACACCTTTCGTACTACAGGAACAGCGCTCGGATCACCTCCGAAAGAGGAAACCTTCAGGAGAATCATGAACAAAACGAAGAAGATGAAATCCTACGTCTAGTCACAATGGATCTTTCCATAAGCACTAGGAGAGTATCAAGAGCAGTCGGAATACCCCATACCCGTGCATGGCGGACATTGCGCATTAACGGTATCCATCCTTATCACCTGAGAAAAGTGCAAAACCTTCACGACGGCGACGAAGTTCTCCGATTACAATTTTGTCGATGGTTCGGCGCTAACCGCCATTTAGTCCCAACTATTCTTTTCTCTGACGAAGGATGGAATCAACAACACGCGTAACTGGATGGAATCTAAATCCAATTTACAACTTCCACTCCACGAAAAACCATGTATTGTGTCTCTTAGTAAGTCTTTTGAAACAATAATAATCATCTCATAGAAAAGTAACAATTGTCAATCCCCTGAAACTAGTTGTAAATTCGTACTTTTTATGATGGGGGGGGGGGACAAAAGACATGCGAAAATCAATCCATCGAGTAAGTTGTAGGCTTCCCCCGTTTACATCCAGTTTCTTCATTACATAGTCCACAATACACATTATTCAATCATTTTTCTGTGATTTTGGTTATTTTTGTGGGGTGGGGAGGGGTTTGTAGTAATTATTTGACAAAATAACTCCAGGCATTAGTTTCAGGAAATTATTTCCGTGAGCACATTCAAGGATTGACTTTGGAAATGACTGTTTTCAATTTTTTTTAGGTAGGTGCTATATGGCTCAATTTGACTACCTGATCAGGGATTTCTGAACGTTAGATGCAATATCTCAGCGAAAAATGCATCGATTGTGAAATTTAAAAAGTCGTTTTGTAGCTTACAATACTGGCATGTTTTATCAATAACTTAACCGTGACTTTGCCACTGAAGTTTGTGGAAAAATCTTCTTTGTAAGAAACAGTAAAATTACAATTTACGGTTTTTGGTTTTTTCAAAAAATAAAAGAAAGTACTAAAACATGGCGTCAGCTAGTTGCAACAGCATTACTTGAACGGAAATTTTGTGCTCTTTCCATAACCGTCATCGGTTTTCTTCTGTTACGAATATCTGCGACGCTAAAAATGGTTATTGACGAAAAGAGAGCGTTTGGCCAAAAAATGACAAAAATACCTGTAACTCAGAAGGGAAGCGTTTGCGACCCAGGGTTCATATGACGATTTTGGTTTGTCCTATTTAGTACTATCACTGGTTAAAGTCCTGATCATTCCTCCTGAAACACCCTGTATGTACCTACATTTGTTTTCTACTTTTCCACGACCAATAAAGAGAACGCTAGAGCCTTTCGAGCCTTGTTTTCTAAAATTGTTGAAAGTCCTAAAATCACCAGTTTCCGACACTGGTGTGCTCCGTGAGCTTCATTTCTGGCCGTCAACATTTGAATGGCTGGCACGAACAACGTTGCAACAGACATTTTTCTAAAAGTGAAGATTTTACTGGAATAATGTACTGGAATAATAATATGTAATGAACACCGCTTAGGTTGTAGTAGGAAGAGCTCCAGTAAGTCCGAGACTGTTTTGAGCAGTGGTGGCAGCCCCGGGAGCCAACAAATTATACCGAACTTTTGTTCCTTGTAAAAAAGTTCGATTCTCTAAAAATTTAATTTTGTCTGTTGCTACGTTGTACGTGCAAGCTATTCATTTATTAGATTAACTTTCCCAACTTCTTCTAAATCGTTTTTGAGCAACATTTATTTCGTCAAAACGTAATATTTTCAGGTCAGGAATAAACCTACGAAAGGATGTGGTTAAGTTTTGAAACACCCTTTTAATATTATATTATACAGGGTGGAAGGGGATACACCGTGGTCCGAAAATCAAAACCCTTCGAGACATGATTTTTCTAACGATTTTTAAGGCTTACATCATTTTTTTTAACTATCGGCGAGAAACTCGAATTCATTTTGAATTTTTGCAACTTTTGGTGATGGATTCGGAAAGAGCACACTATTTTCTGTCAGGATTGACCATTTTCGATAGACGTTAACTATTTTATGTACCCTTAAATGCGGCTCAAAGTCGTGCAAATCGGGGATTTTATTTTTTTCAAAAAAAGTCAGCTCCCGTTTGTCCACACTAAATCTGAGTGTACGGACAACCCGTGATTCAGAAAAACATCTTCAAAGTGTCCTTTACAAAAATATTCATAAGCTCTTTCTTAGTTGATTGGCGAGTTTTCGTCAGAAATGACCATTTTTTAGAAAAAATTATTGTTTTTTCTCTACAAAATCGATTGTTTTGACCTGAAAAACTTGAACGGTAAATTCAGTTAACATCTAAACACATGTTCCTAGAGCCATCTGGAAATTTGGGCCTACAGGGTCCATTAGAAATTTGTCAAGATATACCTAGTGTGTATATATATCGCATCCACTTGGCGAAATTGTCCACTTCTTGAAATGAATGTCCATTTCACGAAGTGGCTCCACTTGCCATAATTTTAAAAAGTTACGACATCCGGATAAAAAAAATAGCCATTTCTTGAAAAGGAAATCGCGTTTGTCCAGTTGCTGAAATTAAGCTTCCTTACTACAAGTGAATGCACAACGTCATGCGTTTTAGCGGGTTTTTGAGTGCTCAATAAAATAACCTTTTCAAGTAAAACAAAACTTGTTTCAGCATCAGAGATTCCTCACTCATCCATTTCACGAAAAGGATAATATTGTGCAAGCTTGATTTCAGCAATTGGACAAACACGAATTCCTTTTCAAGAAAAGGACAAAATAAATTGTCCATTTCTTGATGCCGTAATTTTTTGAAGTTACGGCAAGTGGAGCCACTTCGTGAAATGGACATCCATTTCGTGAAGTGGATAATTACTCGACATGGATGCGACATATATATCATGGGAAACCCGCTGGGAATAATGCTGAAAAAATAACGTCTGATAACAGTTCGTTAAGTGACCTTTCACTATACATATCTTAGGTGTTCTACTTTCGTCCAAAACCGAATAGTTTTCCTGTCCAATCGGAACACGTACAGTACAGACAGGTAGCCTATGTAGATTTCCAGTGACGTGGAGTACCCTCATAGAACCATTATCATTAACATAATTATACTATACATATGTTTATAATGCTCTTTGGATGCACAGTTTCATCATTACAAGCTTTAAATAAATCGAAGGCATCGTTTCACTCATGTCATGCGAAGGTAGTATAACCACTGCACTGAAATCAACCCACGGGAGTGAAACTTATACGTAAGAAAACCGAGGAACGAAGTTTAGTTTGGTCGCCATTCACGGGAAGCGCTAAATGTTTTTTAAATTACATTTTAAAGATACCCCGCGGCCCTCCTCGCCATAAATGTCAGTTGGGCGAATAAATTTGTGAAACTTTGCAATCCACTCCATCCGCACTCCATTCACTCCAAGTTGACGCTGTCACTTTTGAGACATGAGCGAAGTTGAGCGAATTCAATTATATTTTATATTTTATTATTTTTTTCAAATATATTGTTGTTCGGCAAAATGGGCCACGAAAAATATATCGTTCCCGGATGTTCGTCGATGTATGAAGCTGGTGGCGTGATCGTTTTTTTTTTAATTCAAAAGGATGGCAGGTTCGCTGATTTTATTTTTCCAAAATTTAGACGACTCTAGACGGCAAGTTTGTTTGTGGTTTTACTAACGCGTACATTTATTTGTGTCTCTGAGAAGTCAAGTTTTAAAGAAATAAATGGGTATTCAAGCAAAACTTTGGTTTTTCATTTATCTAAATCTGTGAAAATTCAAGGCTGGACTGGAAAATGTTCATCTCATACATTTTATTAGTGCATTTCATCATTTTTTAGTCGTTTTCCAGAAAAAAAATTGGATGATTCAATTTGAACTTGAAACATCTGAATACGAAAGTGAAAATTAAGGTAGACGGTAAAGGTAATTGGAGGAGGGGAAGGGGGTTCAGAAGTTCCCCCCGTACGTCGCATGGTCCACCGAAGGTTCGGTCGCTATTCATTTGGATCGCCACCGTCGCTCGAAATCGGCCTCACTTTTTCCCTATTCAGATTCTTCTCTATAGAGTATTAAACAGCTCCCCGAATCAACCACTGCAGAAAACAAAAATAAAAAAATTTCGCTCCGGCAGCTGGCGGTCGGAAAGAGCCGTCCCAGAAGTAGTAATGTTGAGACCATGATTTGTTTCGTTTATGTTTGACCCTCCCTCGAACTGTTTGCTGCCGGGTTTGTTTAAGCTGAACTTAATGGGAATCAAAGGCTATTTCAAAATGGAATCATCATACCGAATATGATGCTTCTAGAATCAACTGGTGATTTTTAGTGATTTTTTTACCATTTCAACCCCTATTTTCCCCCCTTCCACCTTGACCGATTTGGCCCAAATGCAATACCGACCGGGATCTTATGACTACTGATTTTTTACATAAAGCGCGTTCCGCTAAATTAATTTCTACGAGAGTTATCGTGCTAACAAGACCACACACTTACTTCCACCCCGGGGGCACCACCCCCTCCACCTCGACTTTTTCAAAAAATTAAAATGGGAATCAAAGGCTAGTCTAACATGGAGTATACGTACCGAATATGATGCTTCTAGAATCAACTGGTGATTTTTAGTGATTTTTTTACCATTTCAAGCCCTATTTCCCCCCCCACCACCACCTTGACCGATTTGGCCCATATGCAATACCGACCGGGGTCTTATGACTACTGATTTTTTTGCCAAAGCGCGTTCCGCTAAATTAATTTCTACGAGAGTTATCGTGCTAACAAGACCACACACTTACTTCCACCACGGGGGCACCACCCCCTCCCCCTTGACTTTTTCAAAAAACTAAAATTGGAATCAAAGGCTAGTCTAACATGGAGTATACGTACCGAATATGATGCTTCTGGAATAAACTGGTGATTTTTAGTGATTTTTTGACGACTTCAAGCCCGATTTTCCCCCCCTCCACCTTGACCGATTTGGCCCAAATGCAATACCGACCGGTGTCTTATGACTACTGATTTTTGTGCCAAAGCGCGTTCCGCTAAATTAATTTCTACGAGAGTTATCGTGCTAACAAGGAAACGGCCATAAAGATATATATATATATATATATATATATATATATATATATGAATTCCGGAGGCCACTGAATTCGTGTTCTAGAGGTTCTGAAACGTGAAAAAAACATGACATGACCCATGTTTGCCACCATCACGACGAGACCAATAGTGCATTTTTCAGAATGAAATGTCTCCAGGATTCATATATATATATATATATATAGGTTTATTTATAAGCTTATGGCCGTTTTCTTGTTAGCACGATAACTCTCGAAGAAATTAATTTAGCGGAACGCGCTTTGGCACAAAAATCAGAAGTCATAAGACCCCGGTCGGTATTGCATTTGGGCCAAATCGGTCGAGGTGGAGGGGGAGAAAATGGGGTTGCAATGGTCAAAAAATCACTATAAATCGCCAGTTGATTCTACAAGTGTCATATTCAGTACGTATACTCCATGTTAGAGTAGCCTTTGATTCCCATTTTAATTTTTTGAAAAAGTCGGAGGGGAGGGGGTGTTGCCCCCGGTGTGGAAGTAAGCGTGTGGTCTTGTTAGCACGATAACTCTCGAAGAAATCAATTTAGCGGAACGCGCTTTGGCACAAAAATCAGAAGTCATAAGACCCCGGTCGGTATTGCATTTGGGCCAAATCGGTCGAGGTGGAGGGGGAGAAAATAGGGGTTGCAATGGTCAAAAAATCACTATAAATCGCCAGTTGATTCTACAAGTGTCATATTCAGTACGTATACTCCATGTTAGAGTAGCCTTTGATTCCCATTTTAATTTTTTGAAAAAGTCGGAGGGGAGGGGGTGTTGCCCCCGGAGTGGAAGTAAGCGTGTGGTCTTGTTAGCACGATAACTCTCGAAGAAATCAATTTAGCGGAACGCGCTTTGGCAAAAAAATCAGTAGTCATAAGACACCGGTCGGTATTGCATTTGGGCCAAATCGGTCAAGGTGGTGGGGGAGAAAATAGGGCTTGAAATGGTAAAAAAATCACCAAAAATCACCAGTTGATTCTAGAAGCATGATATTCGGTACGTATACTCCATGTTAGACTAGCCTTTGATTCCCATTTTAATTTTTTGAAAAAGTCGAGGGGGAGGGGGTGGTGCCCCCCGGGTGGAAGTAAGTGTGTGGTCTTGTTAGCACGAAAACTCTCGTAGAAATTAATTTAGCGGAACGCGCTTTATCAAAAAAAATCAGTAGTCATAAGACACCGGTCGGTATTGCATTTGGGCCGAATCGGTCAAGGTGGTGGGGGAAAAAATACGGCTTGAAATGATCAAAAAATCACTACAAGTCACCAGTTGATTCTAGAAGCATCATATTCAGTACATATACTCCATGTTAAAGTAGCCTTTGATTCCAATTTTAATTTTTTGAAAAAGTCGAGGGGGAGGGGGTGATGTCCCCGGGGTGGAAGTAAGTGTGAGGCCTTGTTAGCACGATAACTCTCGTAGAAATTAATTTAGCGGAACGCGCTTTGGCACAAAAATCTGTAGTCATAAGGCCCCGGTCGGTATTGCATTTGGGCCAAATCGGTCAAGGTGGAGGGGGAAAATAGGGGTTGAAATGGTAAAAAAATCACTACAAATCACCAGTTGGTTCCAGAAGCATTATATTCCGTATGATGATTCCATTTTGAAAGAGCCTTTGATTCCCATTAAGTTCAGCTTAAACAAACCCGGCAGCAAACAGTACGAGGGAGGGTCAAACATTAACGAAACAAATCATGGTCTCAACATTACTACTTCTGGGACGGCTTAGGGTATCCGTATACAAAATGAAATGCACTCTTTCCGACCGCCAGCTGCCGGAGCGAATTTTTTGTTTTTGTTTTCTGCAGCTGTGATTGTTTAGGGATACGCAGAGCATTGATTTACCGGCTTTGCATTGAGATGAGGGATAAGACCCACGTGACCACAGCAACTATGTACAGACGTCTGGAACGGAAGTTCGCTCGAGAATGTTTGGGGGTAAACCAACGTAATCGAGAAAAAAGGAATAGCTCAATATTTGAATGAGTGATAGAGAGACCTTAGCCTAAATTTGAAATCCACATCGTGAACGTAACGGTAGACGCACTCATTACCAATACTCGATCAATCATTGGGAGAATATTCCAAGGAGCACTTCAAATAACACAGCATTTTCAGGCACCGGCTATGGGGCTTAGCACGTGCGGGTTCAGATTGTGAGTCCACAAGACCTATATCACCTCAGAAGAATGGGTTGAAGAAGGGATCCCTTTCATTCCTAAAAGGCCCGTTCACAAGCTCTGTGCAATGCGTCTGTGGAGTCCATGCAACCTATCAAAATGCTTCATTTTTCGAGGGAATAAATTTGTTCGGTTGAATACTCTACAGAACGTAAGCATAGAGCTTGTGAACGGCCTTTAACAACTTCAGCATATCGAGGGACATACTTAATCGTTCAGTAATGAGAAATGTGCTTATTAGCCGAAATGAAGCATTAATGCATGGACTCACAATTCCGTTCAATAAAGGAACATCAGCTTCGTCGTCTGGAGCTCGTTGTTGCTGTGCCTTGGATTGGCCGTTGTTCTGAGCTTTCATGTACGGAGGCGAGTCGGAATCACTTTCGGTACGATGATGATGGTGGTGGTGTTGATGGGGCATGTTAGCACGTTCAGCCAAAGGATTGACGAGTATTCGAGTCTTCCTTTCGGCCATTCCCTCTTTCCGCGTCTTAAAGTGACGCCTTCCCCAGTCAGCCGCCTCCAACGAACACGACGCCCGCTACCTTCGCTATTCCACATCCGCCAAGACGAAATACAAAGCCCACTCAACCCACTCGATCGGTAAGAAGGTGATAAAAATTACTCGCTTAAAACGACAGTTCGTTTGTCGGCCGTAGCCATAGTTCCCGTGACTTCTTTCCAGCCTTCATTTAATTGAAATTTGTCCCCAACTCAACGTACCCGACCGACCCTCTTGCCCACACGTTTAGATCAAGTTTAGATTTGACAGCTTTCTCAACGACAACTGAGACCAAATGGAGGGAGCAATGATAACGCCCGTTCACCCCTCCCACCCGATTCAACGACCAACTTGTCAATAAACCCCACCCCGACCACCCAGAGCACCCACTCCAAACGGAATTTCAACATGGCCGAGCCTTGTAGTGGCGAGGTTCCTTTCATGTGACTGCTGTTCTCCCAAGATTTCGGTTCGGGCTTGTGCGGGCTTGTGTGATCAAATTACCAGATCGTTGGTAACAATTTGTTTTCTTGTCTCAAGTGGCATGTCATTCGGAACGCTCGTCTTTGCCGATTAGTTCAGTGTCTCAGGGGATGCGATCGCAAAACTGAAGGTGAGTTTTATATGATTCTTTCCTCCACGAAAAGAGAGACCGAGATCAGCGTATTTTCGGCCGGCAGTGCGGCCCGCCAAGTTGAGTTCATGAGTTGTCCTTCCGAAGGATGCATATCGCTTTCTTGTTCGAAATCTGAAGGTGTCCACCTGTCTCTTTTACTTAATGATAGATTGCTCCCCCGAGTATAAATAAACCCGCCCCGCCCCAGAATTGTGGGCGGCCCCGTTTACTCCAGTGCCCAACTTGTGGTAGAGGATGAAGAAGTGCACGTAGAATGAGGAAGAGCCATGCGAAAGAGACGCCTGTATTTGATTAATTTACCTCAGTGGACAACGTCGTTACTTTGATCTCAATTTCTGCGTCAAATTTCGCCGCCCCTTGACCTTCTGGTAGCGCCAATCTGTGAATAGAGAATTAAAATTAATTACAATTCGTTAAAACAATGTCTTTCTTTTTTAGACGGGGGGGGGGCTTTGAACTTGACCTCGGCAAATCACATAAATTGAACTCCATTTGAGTTAGGGTCGTTGCTCTGAAGTTTTAGTTTTAGGAAACTTACATTGCTAAAGAGAAATTCTTCGTCCATGTCGCTATAGATTCTGGGTCAGAAGAGTTATTTTTGTGCATGTGTACTTAAGTACACATGCACTGACATAAATTGATGTCGCATCACTTGTGCTTGTATGAGGATAAAAGCAATTAACTTTCCACCTTAGCTCAGGTACGCTGACAATGATGAATTAATTCACTTCGGACATCGGCTCCCGGTTGATGCGTTAAAGACCATTTTTAATAATTAATTTACTAATTAGATTTTCACAACTTCAATGCACAATTTATCTACAAGACCAAGTCTATTCTCGTCCGCGAGCATTTTTTTGATGGCCTTTAAGGACTGATGGGGGGGGGAGGGAAATTCTTTTCATTCGAAAGATAAACCGAACTGAGTATTTTTCTGATGTGACAAAAACAGAAAAGATAACAACAATACTAAATAAGGCCCATTATTGGGGGGGAGGGGGTTAAAAAGCCCCTTAAACGGGGCCTTTATGAAAGCTGACTGTAATCATTCAGACCAAAAAAGGACATTTTTACCAACAATTTTGTTGTCCAAAATGGGGTTTCTTACCGATTTACCTTCGACAACGTCGTTTTTTGCCCTTATTTATTATTCATTTTTCCTGAAAAAGGGTTCGCATGAATCTTGTTCCAAATCCATTGCTCAAATTCGACACCAACTGCAGGAAAAAAAAAGGTGTTTATTGCCCGAAAATCGCCCATCAAGGGGAACAATGCTCGTTTCCTGTCAATTGAAGCAATATTAAAAACATGCGGGCAGGGTATTTTAGTTCTAAGATAGAGTTTTCAATTTTCATAATATTCTGCCCTTAGCAGTTGATTTCCACTGGCCCTGTCTGAATTAAAACATACTTTAATGGAGAAGACGGGTGGAAATGAATTGCTCTGGAGCAGAATTTTGTGTGAATGGAAAACGCTGATAGATTCACCATGTAGTAGGCTAATTTCATGAATTTTATTATTGATGCATCACTGTAAAAAATTCGAAAAAGTGAAAAACGTGCCATATGGAGTACCTACGCTGGCCATTTCAAGTTCACGGTCTTCATTCACCCGTCGTCCAATATTTTAGAATCGTTTAAAAAGTCGAATTTTTTGGTACCATGTTCATTTTAATCAGTTGGGTAAGACCCGCCGGGTATAAGATCGATGCTGTCATGCTGGTTGTTGCTAGCCAAGATGGGGCAAGGGTGGGCAGCTCTTAAATCGTCATTGTTCGAAACTAGCTACAAATCGGAAACTCAGTTTGCCCCTTCAAACTGGCTGATCAGAATTACAGCTAAACAAAGTTATATCCTGAAATGTTTCCCGAAAAACAGATTATTTGTACAGGAAAAATGGTTATTTGTCGTTTCACAACTAATATGGAGAAAAACGCTACTAATGAGGAAGTTTCATGGGTCAGAACTTATTCATAAATCTATTTTTTAAGGTTTATTTATGCTGAAATAGAGCATTTAATCGTGATCCGTTCGTAAAATAATCCAACAGTTAATAAATACGCGATTTTTGAAGTTTTAGGTCATTTCAAAAACGCCAGCTAGCATGTTTGTGTCATATGCGCCTTCCGAAAAAAAATCACCCGTAATGTAGCTGTCGGAGAGCGGTTTTTTGTGTTTCTTTGCCTTATTTTCTACTAGAGCTTTCCAATAATAAAATATCGTGCTAACAAGACCACACACTTACTTCCACCCCGGGAGCAACACCCCTCCCCTTCGACTTTTTCAAAAAATTAAAATAGGAATCAAAGGCTACTCCATCATGGAGTATACGTACCGAATATGATGCTTCTAGAATCAACTGGTGATTTATAGTGATTTTTTGACCATTTCAACCCCTAATTTCCCCCCCTCCACCTCGACCGATTTGGCCCAAATGCAATACCGACCGGGGTCTTATGACTAATGATTTTTGTGCCAAAGCGCGTTCCGCTAAATTGATTTCTTCGAGAGTTATCGTGCTAACAAGAAAACGGCCATAATATTATAAATATATAATGTAAAGAAATTTATATATGTCGTATCCATGTCGAGTAATTGTCCATTTCACGAAATGGATGTCCATTTCACGAAGTGGCTCCACTTGCCGTAACTTCAAAAAATTACGACATCTGGACAAAAAAATTGTCCATTTCTTGAAAAGGAAATCGTGTTTGTCCAGTTGCTGAAATCAAGCTTCCATACTACAAGTGGATGCAACAACATTATCCATTTCGTGAAATGGATGAGTGAGAAATCTCAGGTGCTGAAACAATTTTTTTTTATTTAAAAAGGTTATTTTACTAAGCACTCAAAAACCCGTTGAAAAAAGACGTTGTGCATCCGCTTGCAGTAAGAAAGCTTAATTTCAACAACTGGACAAACGCGATTTCCTTTTCAAGAAATGGACATTTTTTTTTGTCCAGATGGCGGAATTTTTTGAAATTACGGAAAGTGGAGCCACTTCGTGAAACGGACATCCATTTCATGAAGTGGACAATTTCGCCAAGTGGATGCGACATATATATGGATTCCGGAGACCACTGAATTCGTGTTCTAGAGGTCCTGAAACATGAAAAAAACATGCCATGACCCATGTTTGCCACCATCACGACGAGACCAATAGTGCATTTTTCAGAATGAAATGCACTAATAATGTAGGATAAACAGATGAGCTATTTAGAGGCATGAAAAGGACAGAGAATACAAGGGATATTACGTTGCGGAAAATGTTCGTTTTGGCGGGATTTCAAATATGCCAATTTTTGTTGAGAAATAAAAAATATTTCTGAAGTGTTTAACATTTTTATTTATTTATTTATGTGGAAGGGTGGATATGTAAACCGGTGGATTTACCTACGGCCGGTTACTATGCAGTCCAAACCGACTGCTTCGAGATATTGTTAAAGTGAACGAGAGGGATAAATCAGAGGAAGGAAACTGTTGCTTGCTTTAACACACAACGTTAATTTTAATTTATTTAAATCACACAACTTATTAATGCGACCATCAGGGCGAGACCAATAGTGCATTTTTTGAATGAAAATGGATAATTACAAATTAGTCAGACAATGGGCTTTTTATTATTGTTCCCTCCCGGCTACAGAACTTCGGAAACTCTCGGTACTCACATGAATCCCCCCGCTAGGCCCGAGGCCTGCCGACCGCGAAGACGGCCCGGACGTCTACTCGATTCTCACTGACTGTCCGCTCTCGAAGAAGTAGCTTTATACAAAGCTCTCTCCATATCTGGCAAGGTTCAATGCTTTCCGTCCTAATTCCCTATTTTCTGTAAACCGTTCCATCTAATCTACCCCTTGTCTGAACCCTTTCGTTTTGTATACGTTCTTTGAAAATATACCTAATACAGTGATTCATTCTCGATTTCCATACCCTTTGTCCTTACTATCTATAGGGTACGGCATTATTTTCACAAAATCTACAGTTCTTCAACCCCGCATGAATAATATTTGAAATTCTTCTTAAACTAACAATTAATAAGTCCTATTTACTCGAATAAAATCAATCAATTAACCATATTCTTCAAGTCCATTTTCCGCCCTGTTACAGATATACCTCATCGAAAAAAAATGAAACTTCCTCATTCGCAGCTAAAATTGATAAAAACCACTCATTCACTGAAAGACAGCTAAATCAAGAAATCGCCAGTACGCGGGACTTATTATCTGTGAAATTGCCAGTTTGTGGTCTTTATTTCCGCGAAATTTTCAGTTTCGGGGATCTCTTTTGGTGACGGTTTGACCCGGGGAGCCGGCTTCGACAGTGTCCGTAGCCTTCTGACGAATAGCCGCAAAATTGCTATATTTTTACAGTAAACATCCTTGAAGCTGGCATTTTTGTACGGCTGAGTAATCGTGATATTGCGAGTACCAGGACTATATTTAAGCGAAATTGAATGTTTCAGGTCTTTTTTAAAGGTTGTGGATCCCGGGCAAGTCAGCACAGACAGCACTCAAAGCTGAGGAATAAACGCAAATTGGCTACGTTTTGAAGGCAAATATAAGAGAAATTTTCAGCTTACTGACTGAATATTCGCGATATTGCTTAGTTTCCTGTCCTTATTTCCGCGAATTTGCAAGGGTTTCAGGGTCTTTTCTATTCAGTGGGCGTGAACCAGGGGCAAGCCGTTCCAACTGCGCCCATAACTTTGAATTTGAAGTTATTTGAAATTGAATGAGTCTGCAAAGTTCGTTAGGTCCTAATTTGAGCGACATTGCGAGTTTTAGGGTTTTTTTTTTGACACTGGGCTAGCCGGCGTCGAATGCGCTCATACTCTGACGAATAGCCCTGCAATTGTAATATGAAGAGATACATATTTGTGAGTTTGCAAATTCGGGTGCTTTGAGCCAAATTACTGAATATCAGTGAAAGTGAAAGTTTAGAGTCTTGGGGTATTAATTTAAGAGAAATTGCAGTTAAAGTCTGTCCACAGTGATGGACTCTCGAACGTTTTGCTTCATTTCGATAGTTCGATTTGTTCACTCCCACCAAAAATATTCAATGAAATTAGGTGATCAACAACAAAGTTTTTCTACGGGCACTATGGTTACGTATAGACGCTACACAGTGATCATTTGTTCTAAAATCATTCCCGGTGCGTCATTTTAATAGAAGGGAAAGAAATAAAGGGGAAGCTCATTTCACTAAATTCGGGGGCGGGCGAGAGTCCACCACTAAGTGGACAGACCGCTGACCGCCGCCGTGGTAAGATCGCTTAAACTACGAGGGTTAGTAGATAGATAAAGTTTCTGTCTACTTTTTCACCTTTTCTTATATCATATTTTATCCCTGAAATAACTGGAAAACCCACATAAACTTGTACCTTGAAAATTCACGCTCTATCAACGACTTATTTAGGAAAGCAAGATCGCACGCGCGTGCAGAATTTCCTGAAGATTTAAATGAGACCTTGAAGTCCAGCTTTGGTGCAGAAATACGGTGCTAATTTACGTAATGCTGAGATGGCGGGGTAAGATTGGAGGGGGTTCGAGGAAACACAAGTACAACTCCCCTTAAAATGTCAAATTTGTTTTCACTTTTTCATACCGGGGGGTTGTAAAAGAAAAGTGAAACACATGTGAGACTTTGAAAGCTAAAATTTATGAACAAATGGCTGTGAAATTCATTCTCATCTCGTCTCGTCCCCCAGGGGGGGGGGGGGAGTTGCATGGGTGAGCCAAACTGTTAAGACTCGATTACACTATGCGAGCTTACATGCGGCTTGTAGGTTTTTTTTAGAAGCTGGCGAGTGAGCGAGTCGGCTTATTCCGACTACACACAAAACTCCTCACTAGCTACAGCCATCTCGTGGTCACGTGGTACCCCCTCAATAAGCCAGGGTCCCTCGAGTTTCTCGTTTTTTGTCCGCTTGTTAGCCTTTTTACTAGCTATCACGATTCGCCCGTTGAATGCCAAACGAACAAACCAAAAGTCCTGTCTCCAATAGAGAAAAAAAAATCCTCATAGAAAACCCACCCGATAAAAGATTTGATTTGTGTGCCACTTGAGCCAGTTTGGTAAACGCCCTCTGCTCCTCAGGACCCCCAATGGGATCCACAGATATCTAACGAAGTACACGTCCGAGCATGCAAAAAGGTCCTTTTCAGCAGTTATTGTAACACTGAGCTGGCGAATGAATCGTTTGTTTATTTAATCGGCAATCTTTAACCATTCACAATGCCAAGTATAAACCTCAGCTTTCTGAACTTTTTATGAATTTTAGACGAAAATTGTTTCCGTGTTTTCACTTGAGTAGACGTTTGATGAACAAAATTTCTATTTGTTGACATAGTCGGTGTGTAAACAGAGTATTACCTTGTTTCTTGCTCGAAAAACTTGATATCTTGCATCCTTGCGCTAAGCTATAGCACTCCAATGAATCACCTGAAGTTTAACTGGCATTTTTTCCTTCAGAGTTGGGCTTGGTAACACGTACATAAAAGTAGAACTTTTGTAGGGAAACCTTGCGTGAATTATTATCAAAGGAAATTAGCATTTGTTAGGAAGGAACTTCCCGATTTCGCCCACTCCTGTAAAAAATAAATGAATGATTTTGTGAAGAAGAGGGGATCCTATACCAAAAACCCCCTTGCACTTTCAGAGCCTGATATCTACGAGAAAATGCGGTTTTGAACGGTTCACCGCATAGTTTTTTCGTATGCAGTTAACGATTTCCGTTGACAAGGCTTTCGGAGTGCCTTGTACTCTGCTTGAAGAATTCATAAACGATCGTTTCATCACCGCGTGTTTCACTGAGCTTCTGACCCACAAAATTATGATTTATTAGAACTCGTCACGTACCAGGGAAAGATCAAAATGGGTTACTTGAAAAAAATATAATTTTTACTGCAGGTAAATATGATTTTACAGATAAGTGAGTAAATCACAGCTATTCTTTAACAAAAATTATACGACGTTACAGGTAGTAATAAATTAGTTATTTGTTCTTTATTTTTAATGCTTCCTATTGACAGGCTGCACTATCGCTGTTTTGTATTCTTCATTTTATTGCCGAATTTACGTGAGCATCGTTTTAAGAACTTGTTATAGACCTAATGCATGCCTCAGTGTGCCTTGAGTCTTCTGTAAATCAGTATGTACTTTTCTCATACTAGTTGGATCTTGTCTACACCGAAATCGTAACTTTGTGTGAGTGTTCTTTCTTTATTGTTAGCCCGGAGCGGAAAATAAGTTTTACTTAATTTGCCAAGGTACCAGTGTAACGGATATATTTTTCCGATGAATCTCTTGGCCCAAACTGGGCCAAGGTATTTTTCTACTGGGGAGACGAATTCGCGTGCTTCGGAGAGGCAAAACTTCTTTTATAGCTTCAGTTCGTTACGGAAGGGGACGGAATATCAATTGAATTGATGTGGAATAGGTTTTTTCTTTATAATGTAATGCTTTTCATTTTTTCTTTTTTTCTTACCTCTCTTTTAACGTCTATAATTTAACTTTATCGAATCACCGTGCAGTGCCCCTCTGTCACTCCTCTCTATTGTGGGTCAATTCGGTCGGAAAAATTTACCCATAATTGGTGAATAAATAGCAAGTCATAAGACTGGTAATTTCGCGAAAAACTCTCCGTAGGATAGATAAACCGGTACTTGGTTAAATTCAAGTATTTAAGAGATAACGCTGCCTTTATTTACGCAGGTACAAGTTACAAACATAACTAACATAATTTTTGATAATCTCGCCAATGATAGCATTTGCTACCCAAAGTGACTACGTAAGTTAATTTTACCAACAAACTTGTATTTGTTTTATATGATTTTTAGTACAGTAAAATTAAGGGAGAAATTGGGAAACCCAGACATTCAAAAGAACTCAACAATTTTTAGTGCAAATTGTTTGGTGCTCTTCACCCAACACAGCATAAAAAAACTCCTTACTATTTTGCCTCGGGCTTGGGAACAGCTGTCGGTGGAAGTTGTACTTCGGCCGTTTTCCTTGAATAATTCTGTAGCTATTGGGGTTATCTAAAAAATGTACTAGACCAAATTTGAAGAGCACACAATTTTACATAAGAAACTGTTATGCGAGGTTTATACTTATATAAAGGTACTGTAATAGGTACCTACGTGCCATATTTCAATGGACCATTTTCCGGAAAAATTAAAAAAATTAAAATGCGTGGAATATGAGTTATTAGGATGAAAAGTTCACGAAAATAGTAGATTACATTACAAGATTAGCAAGTGGTCCATTACCTGCGAGTTTTTTGTTTGGCGGACGAGGCTTGCCGAGGCCGCTAATTAAAACGAGCGGGTAATACCACTTAATAGTCGAGTGATGTACGTTATTTTTCGCGCAACCGTCGTCGAATGTTACCCAGTTTTAATCTTTTGACAAAAAAACCATGTCTTGAGACATTTCTATAATCACGGATGAGGTGATAACATTTCAACAAAGGTTGCACACAAGGTTATAGAAAACTGACATGTAAAAAACTTTTCATGTCAGTTTTGAACCTTTACTGAAGTTGTTTTCAAAAACTGAAGCTGTAAAGTACCAGGTTATGAAAAATTCAACTTACTGGAGTTATTATGTTATCTTAATGGGCAACTTACGAAGCAGGTAGCGCGAAAAACACTTTTTTGCGCTTCAGTTTTTGAAAACTTCAGTAAAGGTTTAAAACTGACATGAAAAGTTTTTTTATCCTACTCGATGTGAAAAAGCGTGCTTTCATGACTCAATTTTTTTCATGTTTCAGAACCTCTAGAACACGAATTCAGTGGTCTCCGGAATTCGTATATATATATATATGGCCGTTTTCTTGTTAGCACGATAACTCTCGTAGAAGTTAATTTAGCGGAACGCGCTTTGGCACAAAAATCAGTAGTCATAAGGCCCCGGTCGGTATTGCATTTGGGCCAAATCGGTCAAGGTGGAGGGGGGAAAATAGGGGTTGAAATGGTAAAAAAATCACTACAAATCACCAGTTGATTCCAGAAGCATTATATTCGGTATGATGATTCCATTTTGAAATAGCCTTTGATTCCCATTAAGTTCAGCTTAAACAGACCCGGCAGCAAACAGTACGAGGGAGGGTCAAACATAAACGAAACAAATCATGGTCTCAACATTACTACTTCTGGGACGGCTTAGGGTATCCGTGTACAAAATGAAATGCACTCTTTCCGACCGCCAGCTGCCGGAGCGAAATTTTTTAATGTAGAAACATGTGAAGCCGGGTTTTCCGCCATTACACACCCACTATTATCATTCACCTTGAGAGGACGGAAGGGGGAATTTATCACTTTTTCACTGATCAAGTATCAACTTGTCAATGTTTTTGTTGGGTGAGGCCTGATAACAGATGGTGTGTAGTAATGGCGACCGGCTTCACGAAAAATGCGTTTCACTCCCTCCACTTGTTCCTACCTCCATGTCTCCCATAGCGGATGAGAGGGGTGGAGTTTCAAAATAAGTGCCATATTGCCATAACTATACAAGGAGAGGGCCAGGGTGATTGTTTACCAGGGGACGACCTGCCCCCTCCACGCCCCTCCAGTCCACTGTGAGCAATCCAGGTTCAAGGTACATAGACTACAGAGGTATGCTCTTAACTTTTTAGCCAATCATAATCATTCGCGCAATGACGTCATGGGGTTAGATCTATTTAAATCAGAGGGTAGGTATTTGAATAAAATATCCCTATATATATTATAGGTATTTGAATAATATATTCGTTACCAGGAAGAAATCCAAGTTTTACATTTGTAAGTGACTGGAATCACTGCTATAACTTGGGGGAACAGGCCTCGACATGTGAGCGGAACGACTTTACACGGAATGACTTTACGTCAAAAATTGTTGGGAACAAGTTTTCAAAAAAAAGTAGCGGCTGGAACGAGCTTTCGTGCGCCCGATCAATCAAATATGAACATGACTTTCGGTCATGAAATAGGTGTGGGAGTATTATAATTGTAAGGTATGGTTCAACACAATTCAACACTTTGAATTACTTACCCCACCGATACTAAGGCACTATAAAACACGAGTACTGCAACACGGAAATCGGCGCCATGCTTGGTCCCTCACATGATTTGAATTATCACCTGATCTCATTGACAAGTAATATTTTTTGATTTATTTCGATCGCGTTCCGCGTTTGTTTGCTGTTACGATGACAATTTTTTCATTCATGATATTTTGTTTACCCTAACAACTGAGAGACCAAATATGGCGCTGAAATCCGTGTTGCAGTACCTGTGTTTTAAAGGTTCTCTACCGATACGAGAGGTGATGTAAATCCAAAGAAATTTCTAACGGTAGTCTGGTTTCGGGTAAAACAACCACAATATTATTAAAAACAGTCTATAACAAAGGTGTACAAATAGACTAGGCTGGGTGAATGTGATGAAGGGTCTGTCTAAAACGCGGATCTGCAGATCTGCAAGATTAACACCTCCCATCTGCAGATCTCCAGATTAACACCCCAAATCTGCAGATTAACACCTAAAATTCCGTAATTCAACGAAAATGAGACTACAATTGAAAAATAAAGTTAAAGTAGACCAATATAATAGGCACAACATTACCGATCATATTTTAAAAAAAACAATAATGAAGCGACACACTCGAACAATCACTTTTACTTCATTCGCTCAGACTTCAATTGCATACAACAGCCAATCATACCATTTACAAAAATTTGCTTAAATTTTGACGCTTCCATATAAATACAACAGGCACTTCCCCCCCTACCACGCAGATCTGCAGATTCATAAAAGCCTGCAGACCGGCGACTTAGCGATAATTGTTCAGCCTCAAAATGCATAATATAGCTAATACAACAATTTATAATAATTCACCTCAATTTTGACCCCTCCTGGTCAATACAACTAGCACTTCCCCCCGTAGCGTGCAGACCTGCAGATTCATAAAAGCCTGCAGATCGGCCACTTAGCGTTAATTGTTCAGCCTCAAAATGCATACTAAAGCCACTCCAACAATTTGAGATGATTCACCTCAATTTTGACCTGTCCTGGTCAATACAACTAGCACTTCCCCTCGTAGCGTGCAGATCTGCAGATTCATAAAACCCTGCAGATCGGCCACTTGGAGTTAATCGTACAGCATAAAAATGCATAATAGAGCTAATACAACAATTTAAAATAATTCACCTCAATTCCGACCCCTCCTTGTCCATACAACTAGCACTTCCCCCGTAACGTGCAGATTCATAAAAGCCTGCAGATCGGCCACTTAGCGTTAATTGTTCAGCCTCAAAATGCATACTAAAGCCACTCCAACAATTTGAGATGATTCACCTCAATTTTGACCTGTCCTGGTCAGTACAACTAGCACTTCCCCTCGTAGCGTGCAGATCTGCAGATTCATAAAATCCTGCAGATCGGCCACTTGGAGTTAATCTTACAGCATAAAAATGCATAATAGAGCTAATACAACAATTTAAAATAATTCACCTCAATTTCGACCCCTCCTTGTCCATACAACTAGCACTTCCCCCCGTAACGTGCAGATCTGCAGATTCATAAAAGGCTGCAGATCGGCCACTTAGCGTTAATTGTTCAGCCTCAAAATGCATAATATAGCTAATACAACAATTTATAGTAATCAATCGGCCACTTAGCGTTAATTGTTCAGCCTCAAAATGCATACTAAAGCCACTCCAACAATTTGAGATGATTCACCTCAATTTTGACCTGTCCTGGTCAATACAACTAGCACTTCCCCTCGTAGCGTGCAGATCTGCAGATTCATAAAAGCCTGCAGATCGGCCACTTGGAGTTAATCGTACAGCATAAAAATGCATAATAGAGCTAATACAACAATTTAAAATAATTCACCTCAATTTCGACCCCTCCTTGTCCATACAACTAGCACTTCCCCCCGTAACGTGCAGATTCATAAAAGCCTGCAGATCGGCCACTTAGCGTTAATTGTTCAGCCTCAAAATGCATACTAAAGCCACTCCAACAATTTGAGATGATTCACCTCAATTTTGACCTGTCCTGGTCAATACAACTAGCACTTCCCCTCGTAGCGTGCAGATCTGCAGATTCATAAAATCCTGCAGATCGGCCACTTGGAGTTAATCTTACAGCATAAAAATGCATAATAGAGCTAATACAACAATTTAAAATAATTCACCTCAATTTCGACCCCTCCTTGTCCATACAACTAGCACTTCCCCCCGTAACGTGCAGATCTGCAGATTCATAAAAGGCTGCAGATCGGCCACTTAGCGTTAATTGTTCAGCCTCAAAATGCATAATATAGCTAATACAACAATTTATAGTAATTCACCTCAATTTTGACCTGTCCTGGTCAATACAACTAGCACTTCCCCTCGTAGCGTGCAGATCTGCAGATTCATAAAAGCCCGCAGATCGGCCACTTAGCGTTAATTGTTCAGCCTCAAAATGCATAAAAGCTAATCCAATAATTTGAGA
This sequence comes from Corythucha ciliata, assembly GCA_038030265.1. Taxonomy (NCBI): domain Eukaryota; kingdom Metazoa; phylum Arthropoda; class Insecta; order Hemiptera; family Tingidae; genus Corythucha; species Corythucha ciliata. Next base: position 35,520,118 of record CM075942.1, on the reverse strand, counting down.
TGATTTACCTCAATTTTGACCCCTCCTGGTCAATACACCTAGCACTTCCCACCGTAGCGTGCAGATCTGCAGATTCATAAAATCCTGCAGATCGGCCCCTTGGAGTTAATCGTACAGCATAAAAATGCATAATAGAGCGAATACAACAATTTAGGATAATTCACCTCAATTTCGACCCCTCCTGGTCAATACAACATCTGCAGATCTGCACGCTACAGGGGGAAGTGCCTGTTGCATGGACAAGGAGGGGTCGAAATTGAGGTGAATTATCCTAAATAGTTGTATTAGCTCTATTATGCATTTTTAGGCTGTACGATTAACTCTAAGTGGCCGATCTGCATGATTTTGTGAATCTGCAGATCTGCACGCTGCGGGGGGAAGTGCTAGTGTTATGGACCAGGAGGGGTCAAAATTGAGGTGAATCATCTCAAATTGTTGGATTACCTCTAGTATGCATTTTGAGGCGATACAATTAACGCGTTGAGGTGAACAATTAACGCTAAAAGGCCGATCCGCAGGCTTTTATGAATCTGCAGATCTGCACGCTACGGGGGGAAGTGCTAGTTGTATTGACCAGGAGGGGTCAAAATTGAGGTGAATTATTATAAATTGTTGTATTAGCTATATTATGCATTTTGAGGCTGAACAATTAACGCTAAGTCGCCGGTCTGCAGGCTTTTATGAATCTGCAGATCTGCGTGGTAGGGGGGGGAAGTGCCTGTTGTATTTACATGGAAGCGTCAAAATTTAAGCAAATTTTTGTAAATGGTATGATTGGCTGTTGCATGCAATTGAAGTTTGAGCGAATGAAGTAAAAGTGATTGTTCGAGTGTGTCGCTTCATTATTGTCATATTAAAATACGATCGGTACTTTAATTTTATTTTTCAATTGTAGTCTCATTTTCGTTGAATTACGGAATTTTAGGTGTTAATCTGCAGATTTGGGGTGTTAATCTGCAGATCTGCAGATGCGAGGTGTTAATCTTGCAGATCTGCCGATCTGCAGATCCGCGTTTTAGACAGACCCTGTGATGAACAAGGCAAAAACAAACCAAGCAAGACTAAAAAACAAAGTGACAGAAAGGGCCCACGAGTGCGATAACATCAGAATTTTAGAAGAACCTCTCATCTCATCTCAAATCTAACCCGGGTGACGTAACGGTTGCCAAGGAGGAGCCCCTAGATACGAGCATACCTCTGTAGTCTATATACCTTGATCCAGGTTTATATATCGTTGCTCGCAACTGTCATGAAAATACGATTTTCATGTCTAGGCATGAAAATGTTTGCCAAAATTTGTCACTGCTTCGGATAGCTATCACATTTTGTTTCCTATTCTTGTAGGGGGTTTTCTCGTTGCCACGCAACGCACGCTCTCCTCACTCCTCCACACCGACCGACGTTACCACTCACAGAGGCGTTGTCATTTGTCTAGATGCACTTTTATTTTTATTTTGTCAAGTACGGATGGGCAAACGTTTTCTTTTTATTCCACCTTCCAGTTTTAAACTCAATACTAATGTATTAATTTTTTCCCCTTCAAGCGTAGGATAAAAAAGCATATGTACGCCTCGGCAGAAAGGCGTATTCTGGGCCTCGAAAAATGTCTCGGCTGGCCACTTTTTTTCTCGGCCCGGAAAAGTACGCCTTTCATGGCCTAGGTGTACAATATACAATATACTATTACATGTCAGTTTTCTATAGCCTTGTGCAAACTTTGTTGAAATGTTATCACCTCATCCATGATTTTACGAATATCTTAACACATGGTTTTTTTTGTCAAAATAATAAAACAGGGGGCCTGTTCTGCAAAATTTCATAGTGTTCCTAGGAATATCCTTTCCACCCGTCCGACCCGAATTAAATCACATGTTGATAGGGAGAACGGGTGGAAAGAGACAGTGATAGTGACAGTCAAAAGTTATAGAAAAGGCCCCCTGGGTAATATTCGACGGCGGTTGCTCGAAAAATAACGTACATCACTCGACTATTAAGTGAAGCCTCGTCCGCCAAACAAAAAACTCGCAGGTAATGCACTACTTACTAATCTTGTAATGTAATCTACTATTAAAACTTTTTTGTCCCACTCCCACGCAGGAAAATGAAAAAGAGGGATGTGACGTCGCAACATTGTAAAAAGAGGAAGAGGAGGAACGACAGGCAAAATAACGTTCAATATTTTTAAAAAACGCTTCATAACAACGAACTGTACTATTTATTACTATACTGTAGTGTAATGTTTACAATCCTGTGACGTCACTTTCAAGGGGGAAGTTCAAAATCCTGCCAGTTTTTAATCTTTGATTTCAAGATTGGTGTTGCTTATTCAAGGCAAATATTTAACTTTAAAGCGGCCCATACACGTACAATAATATTGCGCAATAATAGGGGTTGTACAATAAAATTGAACGTTTGTGGGTAGTATTGATGGGTTGCACAATATAATGAACAACCTATTTTTTTTATCTCTAAACATCTGGAAACGAAATATTGTACAAATTTATTGCGCAATATTTATTGTACGTCTATGGACCCCTTAAAACATTCATATACCACGTACTACAAGGTTTCATAGCCAAAACAGCGGGTTTTTCATGTTGGAAAATGGTCCATTGAAAAGGAGGGAGGATAAATGTATCAAAAGTTGGGAAACCCTTTCCCTCTGGAAAACACCAAGCGAGAAAAAACTTGGAATCCCAACCACTTTTGAGGTATCTAGAGTATAGTTAGTACTTACCTAATTTATTCATTATTTTTTGGCACAGCTTCCTCTTTTTAAGTATAACTGCAATATCTCCCCTTCCAGTGACGAAAGATCCCGAAAGAAGACACTTTTCTCATTATGGTCGCATCCAACGGCACAAAAATAATCATAAGCCTTCTCAAAAGACGTTGAACGTTGCGTGAAATAGTATTCTTCATATTTTCACTAAACTATCTATTGCAAATTTCGTCGGATAAGTTCTTGAAACGAAGGTGCCCATTTTTGCTAAACGTTCTTCAGATGGATGTGTTTACAATCCGTCCCCACTATTTGTTAATATGCATCCTGGATTTCGATAAAATCGGTTCGCCATAGAAAAATTTACCTATACCTGTTGAGGTATACCTGTTCAATTTTGCATAGTTTTGTTGTTCACGCGGCTTCCACTATACTATGCGATCGAGGAAAAACGTGCATGGGAGCTTAATGTGTGGTTTTCTGTAGTCTCCAAATTAAGCCTTAACATAGAATGATAAGTCAATGCGACAATTTTCAGATAACGTATTTTTTTACTATGCTTGACTAGGACAGGATGAGTGATGGGACGTCTGTCCCATCCGAGCCAAAGACGGGGTACAGATCCCGAGTCATTGTGATCACCTCTCTCCCTTTATGGTTTAACATTAGTTTCCGTTTGAAGGATCGGTCTCTGACGTAAATATGACCTGTGAATTGTGAGTTGGTTGGGACGGGGTTCTTAATCTATTTACGTCAGTGTATAGAATTACGTAGAGTGCGTCAGACGAATCAATGATCTATTATTCTCGTTGTTTGCTTCAGGAACCATGGGCAGGCAGTTGGTGACAGCCTGCATGTTTTGTCTTTTGTGCGCTACTCATGCTCATTGCTCATCGCACCACGACTCTAATTCCCTTTCGTTTCGAACAAATGTCGCCGATAGCCAGGCCGAAATCAACTACGAAAGCGGAAGAGGAACTCCTATCCTTTCAAGGTGAGTTTCTATTATTAGAGTAGGTATGATGCATTTTTATGTGAAACCGTTGATCATCAAATAAATACTTCATCAGTGTTAAAGAGACTGGAAGACGACGAAGAGATGCCACAAAACAGGAGTCAGAGGATTATGTCACGTTCGTTTTTAAGCAGTTCGGTGATGGTGAAACAATGTCCAAGGCGGGCTTCCACAAACTTTTGGACGCATTAGGTCTTCCCGTGCACCATTCACTTCAAGGTACTTTCGACATTGCCTTCTGTCGGAAATGTCTTCTATTCTTCCCTTTTTCTGTCTTTCGCGTGACCGGTTTTTAACTATCCCTCTGTACAAAAGGCGCTGTTTGGAATTTAGTGTTTTACTTTGTTCTCCAGATTCCACCATTGTCAACCCAAGTAAGAAGAGTTCTTCAAATAGAACGGTCAGTATTTTTTAGCTCTTATTTATCGTCGAACGGTTGCAAATGACTCTTATTGGTTGTTTATTTAATCAAAGTGTGTTGACGCATTCACTTCAGTCAAAAATGACGGTGTTACCAAGTTGGACTACGCTGAGCTTTGCCCAAGAATTGTTTATCACTTGGTGAGTGGTGGCTGTGGTGATGGTGTCTTTGAGCATGGTCACCATCACTTGCAGCATCGGGATGGTTCGGAGGAAGAGGAGTCAGAAATCTCTGTCACAGCCGGTATGAGAGTCTGAATAAAAGGCAATTTTCGCCGATGATTCAGTATCTATTATTTTTTATAGCGTGGGTGTACGCATCGGTAAGCGTGGTGTTGATAAGTTTGTGCGGTCTTTTGGCTGTAGCAGTCATACCTGTGATGCAAAAGTCGGTATATCAAGGTCTGGTTCAATTTCTCGTGGCACTTGCTGTTGGTACGCTGTGTGGTGACGCATTGTTGCATTTACTTCCTCACGTGCGTATTTAGGTTGAATCGTGCGATATTTTTCAACTGAAGCGTGATTACCCTAATTTTTAGGCGATGATGTCTCATCACATTGATCACTCGCACTCCCACTCAGAAGGAGAAGAGGATCAACATGCTATTAATCTTTGGAGAGGATTCGTTGCATCTCTCGCCATAGTTTTTTTCTATTTTACCGAAAAATGTTTGTCGGTAATTACTGATTGGAAAAAAAGGCATCAGCGGAAAAATAAAGTAATCATTTTGATCATTTGAGAGATATACAGCGAAATAACAGCTTTAAGCTAGGTCAATACGAGAGTTCGAGTAATGAGGGAAGATAATGGTACGAATGAGGAAACGCGAGTCGGTGAAAAGCTGTGCAAGCACAAGTACAGCTCGTATCCCTATTGCTACGGTGAAATTACAAATAGCGCGGGTGCGTAAAAGCCGTTGTTCTTGTACTACTCGTATTTTCACTGTACATTTTGTTGGTTAGATGTTCACCCTACCTCTGGTGAAGCCGAAATAAACAATATTAGTAAAATACGGGAGGAAAACGGAACCAGCAAGGCACCTCATGAAGTGAGTATTATTCATTTTATACTGATACTGTTCAACAATCGTATTGAATACTTTTGTTAGGCAGAAGTTGAAATTCACAAGGAGGATGCGCCGAATTCAGAAAAGAAGCTTCTGGAACCATCTGGCGAAGCGGTTGATTATACTACGATCATATTAAGGTAAGCTGTCCTGCGTTTCATCGAATTGTTTGGGCATACTCAGTTGGTGCTTATAATTAGGGAGCATGAGACTCGACATCACGGACACGCACACACTCACGGCCACGTTCACTCAGCTCCAGGTTCTATGGGTTCTGTCGCTTGGATGGTTGTCATGGGCGATGGCCTTCACAATTTGACGGACGGCCTCGCGATCGGCGCTGCATTTGCCGCTAATATCGGTGGTGGTGTGTCGACAGCAGTAGCCGTCTTCTGCCACGAGCTTCCCCATGAAATCGGTGAGTTAGCACTCGGTGGGCTTCCCTAACAGCCTTTCTACGGGCAAATTTTGCTAGTGATGTCTTTAAGGAACTGCGGGCGAAAGTATAATCGATAATTCATAAAGCTTTGGCCGCGTCCGTGGAATAAAATAATCGCCATCAATAAAGTGCACCCCGCAGTTATTCAAAGTATCATACGTGTTACGATTTTGTCGAATTGTACACAATGCTAATGGCACACGGGTCACGAGATAGTGACCGTGATCATAGTTCCAAATTGGGTTGCCACCTATTTTAGCCCCAGAATCTTGTTATTCAACCCAGTAAATGGACAATTCACCGGTATTGACCCTTGTACCCCACTTTGAAAGCTACTACATATACTTACATTGTGTATGGATTGATTCAAATCTAGCCAACAGAAATCTAACTCCAAATCTGTCCGCCTTAAATTGTTTGCTATACGTTGAACTTGTATGACTCACTTAGGTGATTTCGCTGTATTGCTGAAGGCGGGCATGTCAGCTAAGCAGGCCGTTTTTTACAATGTACTTTCGTCCATTCTTTGTCTCGTGGGGATGTCTATTGGCGTCATTTTGGGACATAATCCTACCGTACAGCAATGGGTTTTCTCCGGAGCGGCCGGCATGTTCCTTTATATCGCCCTAGTCGACATGGTAAGACCCCCCCCCCTCTCATCATCCAGTTCCTCGTCACATTTTTCCGCATTACATCAGTGCTAATTTTCATTTTAGATACCCGAATTGACCAGCAATCATTCCAAGGAAGGAGGATCGTTGTGTCAGTGCCTGGTTCAGTTGATGGGATTTATGAGTGGTGTGGGTATCATGCTTCTCATTGCCATTTACGAACACGATTTGATGACGGCTTTTCAAAATTCGTTTTGAAATTAACACTAAAAAACACCTAGCCTACTATAACCTTGAAACCGGTTTGTGCTCAAAACCTTCAAATTACAACCAAGAAGGAGTATAAAAAGTACTTATAAAACGAATGGACCAAATTTGTCGGCTGAGGTACTTTTGACCTCTTAGAGGTTTCGATTTATTGAGTATTAAGACAGATCTGCCCATTCTCCTTTAACTCGTGCTACCAATTTTTTAGACTGAGAACCCTCTCTCCCCCTGGAAGAAAAATCTCTTTAGTTTTTACAATGTACATTAAACCAATGTTTAGGATCTTCCAGATAATCGGCATAATTTTTACTACATCACTCTAAATGTTGTTTGTTGCCTTTCATCAGAGCTTTATTTGTTTTTTGAACGGAACGCCCTTTTTCCTTACCTACTTCCTCTCGTAATAATGTGTCGTTGAGGAAAACATTTCAATACTGATCCTCGTTGTCTGTTTATTTTGTTACTTTTGTACAATGATTATAATTACTACTAAAATGAAAATGAAAATTAAAGAATATTTTTACTTACTCGACTTAGTTTCGTGGAAGGAAGAGGGAGAACGTGAGGTGTGTCATGATGAACGAAAGCGCATTAAATGAGTATATATAATAAATAAAAACAGTATTTTTTCATTATTGTACTTAAAAGCGTCCACAAGAAAAACGAAGAAAGAAATACATTATTCATTACTTTATTGTCACCATAGGAAGAATCGTCATCGATGTTCTCGTGTATTCTTAATTGTACGGTTGTTGTAATACATTTAAATACAAATCACATTTAACACTCAGGTTGTACACATTCAACATTCAAACGAATGTTATGGCCGAAATTAAGCAAAAATGGTACCCATGTCTGATGTCGGAAATCTGCGAAGTTGGACGAAATATTGTAGTCGCAAGGACCATTTTGTACAAAGTTTGACCACTCGCACGCCAAGTTAAACATTTTCAAATCTTCTCCCGAATGTATCTGATTGTTTTAGCGTAAAACATACATTCCAGCCCCCTTTTTCTCTTAACGATAGTTACCTTTGCATAGCCGGTTTCGCACCTGTTATCTCCCAAAATTCTGTGGTAAAATTGGCCATCAGACGTACATATTCTTCCTACCCCGAATTAAAGCCATTGGCAGCTCTTCAAGTCTTCATCAATAAAGGTACGGGTCAGTAGAAATACTCGTTACGTGCAAGACCGGATGATCCGCGCTTCGCTCCCCAATATAGCCTTGCTCGCTGTGATCTTCGGGCGATTACGTTATTACCGGAATGGACCCGGCTCAGCATTGAGGTGTTTTACTGGTCCACGAGGAGGGCTCAGAGAGACACCCGAGGGTTGTAACGACTGTTCTGAAGTCTAAGGAAGGGCCTCGAAGCACCCGGACCTCGCGCTGGGTTGCTGTTCGCTCAACAAGAGAAAATCGAACGAAACCGACTACTTCATCAAACGCTCATTTTTGCCTCGTTTAATGGGTGGTGCTTAAGCCCTTTTAGGTAATTTTTGGCTGGAGCCTGTTGAATTCGCAATTGACCACTCTCCCGTGTTGTGTGTGTGTGTGTGTGTGAGAGAGAGAGAGAGAATGAACTGGAGACAATGAGTACACTCAGTGCTGAGACGTCAAGCGCGATACCCATCAGGGGGAGCCAACAAGAAGCACGACGTGCCTCAGGCGGCAACTTCAGGAGATGTTTCACTTTCAACCAGTAATGTTTTTTATTGAGTCAAATTAATTGTTTCCTGTGGCCTGAACCAGGCAAAGTTTCCCAGGATTTCTTGTCAGGGGATGTTCGGATAGGGTGGCCGGCAGCTCGGCCAGGTGCCAAATTTTTTGCGGACCCAGTGCGAACACTGATACCCAGGCAGAGCTGAATGGCACGCCAGGTGTGGTTGGTTGGTGGGGGGAAACGTCAACAATAGCATTGCAGCATGAGCCGTAGACGTAAGTATACATTTAAACGTACGTATATGTATACGTATATGCATACTACACTAAATAGGGCGAACCAAATTTACTATATAGGGGCGCAAACGCTTCGTTTCAGACTTACAGATAATTTTACAGAATAGAGAACAGAACAGAACAGAGTGTTTTTTAAGCCAAACCACCTCTTTCTCACAAAAAGCGTTCTTAACGGGCTAACCGTTCAAGATAAAACGAAATAAATTACATTTCTGAAAAGGGCACAAAATTTAACATTAGAAATCCTAGGATATTAACATCCCGAAGTCGTATTTAAGCACGTTTAGATATTTTTTGAAAAAAAAAAAATTCGCTCATGCAGCTGGCGGTCAGAAAGAGTGCATTTCATTTTGTATACGGATACCCTAAGCCGTCCCAGAAGTAGTAATGTTGAGACCATGATTTGTTTCGTTAATGTTTGACCCTCCCTCGTACTGTTTGCTGCCGGGTTTATTTAAGCTGAACTTAATGGGGAATCAAAGGCTACTTCAAAATGAAATCATCGTACCGAATATAATGCTTCTGGAATCAACTGGTGATTTTTAGTGATTTTTTGACCATTTCAAGCCCTACTTTCCCACCCTCCACCTTGACCGATTTGGCCCAAATGCAATACCGACCGGGGTCTTATGACTACTGATTTTTGTACCAAACCGCGTTCCGCTAAATTAACTTCTACGAGAGTTATCGTGCTAACAAGAAAACGGCCATAAAGATATATATATATACGAATTCCGGAGACCACTGAATTCGTGTTCTAGAGGTTCTGAAACATGAAAAAAACATGACATGACCCATGTTTGCCACCATCACGACGAGACCAATAGTGCATTTTCAGAATGAAATGCACTAAAAGCCGGATTTGGCTATCTCACAAACCGGCCGGCTCGTCAGTCAGAAACTGATTTTGCATCGCCAGCTTCTTGAAAAGGCCAAGAGACCACTGCACCTTTCAAATCAAAATTTGTAGGGTGTTGGCTTGCTCATTTTAAATACCAATTTCGGGAGTCTGCTCTGCCTATTTTTGAAATACAAATTTCGCAGGGTTGGCCCGTACACATCACAGGATTGGCACGCCAAAAAAAAAATCGCTCCGGCAGCTGGCGGTCGGAAAGAGTGCATTTCATTCCGTATACGGATACCCTAAGCCGTCCCAGAAGTAATAATTTTGATACCATAATTTGTTTCATTAAGCCGAACTTCTTCTACTATTTTCACCACCTCAAAATGTCCAAAAGTTTCGGTAGTTTTCCAAGGGCTATGTTATATTAAATTTTTGTGCCGTATTTTATAATGAACGTGTGAATTTAAGCGATTTTTTTGAAATTTCATCCCCCCTCCTATTAAAGTTTTCGATAAATCTCAATGGAACCCAGGGCTTTTGTTACATTAAATTATTGAGTCGAATTTTAGCGCGCTAAGATGAACTAGTGAAGTTCAACGCTATTTTTTTACACTTCCACACCGGGAGGACCACCCCCACCACCTTGACCTTTTCGAAAAATTAAAATGGGAATCAAAGGCTACTCTAACATGGAGTATTCGTACTGAATATGATGCTTCTAGAATCAACTGGTGATTTATAGTGATTTTTTGACCATTTCAACCCCTATTCCCCCCCCCTCCACCTCGACCGATTTGGCCCAAATGCAATACCGCCCGGGGTCTTATGACTACTGATTTTTGTGCCAAAGCGCGTTCCGCTAAATTAACTTCTACGAGAGTTATCGTGCTAACAAGAAAACTGCCATAAAGATATAGTATACATATACAGGGTGGATCCATATAAGCGTGACAAAAATGTTTGGGCAAAACTACGTTAAAATTGGAGTAAAATAGTACCTTCGGAAGTGTCCTACGTTGACCCGTTCCGGAGTTATGATTTTTTTTTGTGTGTTTAAAAAGTAACCAATATGCTTGCTTCAAAAAATCCGCAATTTCTCGGCTTATATCGCACCAAATCCAAAACGTGATGCCATTTTCAGGAACTACGGAACATTTCCTTTAGGATAGAGGCCATTTTATTGCTTGAAATAATCGTCAACACCCAGAAATCTGGCATTTTTTCCATAAATTGACGTGGCCTCCAAAATTTTTCCGTTTTACGAAAAGTCGCTGTACCCAAACAGCTTTCTCAACAGATTTTCGATGTATCAGCTTCCTTTGGACGGGTTCACATTGCATGTTACCACTGACGTTTCTCACGAAAACGTCACGAGAATGCGCAAAAACCGTGTTTTTACTGAACATGGGCCATTGTCTACGGTATTCGTGAAGGGTGCAGGGAAATCGGCAGTAATTGAGAACAGGATATCTTACCGTGGAGAAGGCAAGAGGCATTCGATTTGACCCCTTCCCCCATTAGTGATTCATTAAATTGTCGCCATTCAGGGGGGGGGGGGTATAATTGAATGCCGTTCGCCTACGATACCTTCTTCTTCCTAAAATATTCTGTCTTCCCTTTCTAAAACAGTATTTTGACAGAAAAATATAGGCAGTTGCCTATGTGCCAACAATATTCGTGAAGGGTGCACAGAGTTCGGCAAAAATGGTTGGGGGGGGGGGTTCAAATTGAATGGATCTTGTCTGCGATACCTTTATATATATATATATGAATTCTGGAGACCACTGAATTCGTGTTCTAGAGGTTCTGAAACATGAAAAAAACATGACATGACCCATGTTTGCCATCATCACGACGAGGCCAATAGTGCATTTTCAGAATGAAATGCACTAAAAAGAGCGAGGAGAGATACCCGTTTGAGGTTAGTGGGTGCGTACCGGCCCTCAGTGACCGTTAGCTACGAGCGACGAGATTACTAGTGGCAGTGATGATAATGCGGCGGTAGACGCTTTCGAAAGTGTGACCGCGGCGGGAAAACTGTGCTCAGGTCGACTAAGTGCCGGTACTTTGGGTATATGCCAGGAAGAGAGACGCGTATACGCATACCAGGTGTATCGTGGCTCTTGGGCACATATCGTGCAATCAGCTGGAGGAGTAGAAGGCGTCTGTCATTCTCACTGAACTAGCATGCGGCGTGGCACTTGCCATGCGACAAGCTATAGCGAGCCCGTGCTGCTAGAAGACCGAACAGTTGGTCTTTTGTAGCGTGTCGTGCGTTATGCGGGTTAGCATTCCGACTCGAGGCGGCTCTTGCTTTCTCGTCTCATTTTTCCCCCGTGCCGTCTTATTTGTTCACTTTACCGTTTTGAACATCGAAATCGTCATTTTATAGGAAAGTTGAAATTTTGCTGGACGATGAATTATTTCCCTGGGTACGATAGAAGGACTGTTTTCTCGACGTTCCGCCTATAAGGAGGTTGCCACTTCTTCTTTTTCATCCCCGGGCGCCTAATCACAACAATCAACGCGGTAGTCATCAGACGAATTAGATCATCGGTTCATCAATCATCCTTGCCAAGCAAAAACGAAGAACTGAGTACATAAATACACACTGAATAATGCAAATTAGATAAGTAGCCGTAGTTGCCTACGTTGTCAGTCATACCTTGTTGAGGAGTGTCCAAGACAAACTGAAGGCATCTTCAGTGTTTGAACGTCTACTGAAAACCTACTGAGTTTGTCTTGGACACTCCTGAACAAGGTATGACTGACAACGTAGGCAACTACGGCTACTTATCTAATTTGTATTATTGCATAGGGCGCTATGCCATCATTCTACCCAGCCTGCACGGGGTACACCCTTGAATCTACTGGACATGCACAACCACAACAACTGGATTATAACAAGGGGAATAGGGCAAATGACTTCTGCTGATGAAAAAAAAGGGGGAGGGGAATCGTAGGCTGACTATCTATCCAGTTTTTGAATTTCGCCTACTAAGTTTAATTAAGAGGCGAGGAAGCAGGGACAAAGAAACACTACGTATTGTATTTGTCAATATTCAAAAAATTCTAAAAAAAAAAAATTGAGAAATTACAGAATTTCCAAAATAGTAAAATGCTTACATTAGGGGCAAAACTAAACTACTTTAGTTAAAAATATGGCATAAACACAGTAAACCTTATGTGTTGACTTAGCGTAAGAAGTCCATCGTTGAGAACATCGGGCACTCACAAAAGCGCTCGTGACTAAACAATTTGAAGCACAAAGCCCACGAGTCGTTTGATAATGAATTACTTTACATTTGTCTTTTCCATAAGACTTGTATTTTATTGTAACGTATTCTATCAAATAATTTTCTCATATTTATTCAAGGAACATTGTGCTCAATTTCTCTCTTGTTTTCCCTATTAAATTTAGAAGAAAGATTACCTAGAGGATTACAAACACGAAACATTAATTTTTTAAATATTACGTTCGAGTCACACTCATAACATAAAATAAAGTATACTGCACACTTTAGTGATGTCTTCAAAGGAATCAAATAATAGTCGGCATGCATCTAAAAAAGAAGGTTTTAACCTCTCATGTGGGTCACGTTATTGACACTAAAAACTAGATATGCTTGGATTACAACTACTGTGGTTTTTAAGCTTAATATGGCTAGCCGTGTGGTAACGGAGTAATTCTTAATCGTACCACTCGAGTAAATTTGTTACAGTGAACGTAATATAACAATATTATGTACATTTAGATTATAAAAATTTCAAAATATATCATAAAAAAAAGACTCGGTCTCAACCCTTCAAAATTTTACGTCAAGTACGGGCACTTTGACCGATCATCGTCATTTGGTGATAATGGTGGGCATGGGAACGAGTCGTTCACTCTCAGACTCATATTAAACAAAGATAATGGACTTCAAGATAATGCTACAAATCTGTGTCGTACCAGTTTGCCATGGGCAGCTGTTCCGGAGGTTGCTTTGGGCTGTCAGAGACTCGGTTGTTGATATCGGGGAAATCCAGTTCCATGGGACAGTAGTCATTTCGGTTATTCCTTACTTTCAAACCTCCTACTGGTATCGGGACATAACCTGTTACGAGCAAAACACGCATTATTAATAAAGCGGCAAGGTAAAATAGAATTGCGATTTTTCTTCAAAGGCAACAACTCAACGGACAGACTCGGACACATCTATTTGGGGTTCTTCTAATTCAAACTCCTCTTTCCGTTTCTTACAACTCTATCCAAAGTTAGAGAGTCTCTTGTACAATTTGAACGGGCTTTTTTTGTTGCGCTGTACAATCAAACTTGGCTAATGAGAGCCCATAAACAGGTCCTCGAACTTGTTCAACTGCGAGACAAAAATTTTGGGACGCCTATGACCTGGCGCGCAGACGACGACACCTAGGAACCGACATAATTTCTGAAACATTTTCGTAAATCCAACCACCCAGTGACACGAAATCCACGCGGAACTCAATAAAAAAAAGACAATTGAGGGAAAACTCGAACACATCCGTTTCTCAGTCGGACCGAAGGAATTTATAGATCAGCTGCAGGGGCATCTACACGTCGGTGTCTATCTGTCTGATGCTAGGCAGGGAAAGCTCAGAACTTAATCAGGGGGACATGGGAAGTTATTCATGGGGAGGGGGGGGGAGAATATTCTCAAATGGGATGCTGTCCGAAAGTCTTCGAAGGGCGCTACCCGTGACTCTTCCACTAAGTGCAAGAGTTGCGAGGGACACATAGAAATGAAATTTGACACAAAATTGGAGTTTCAGGGCTACATACAAAAGCAATTTGAAAGTCTCGGTGAATAGTCTCAGCAGCGAAATTGCGAGTTTCGAGATTAAATTTTTAGGGCTAGTTTCGGAGCATAAACGGCAGAAACTAACTTTCCAACGACAAATAGCCAGAAATAATTAGACGCGAAATTGCTTGTTTCCCGGGAGCCGGTTATGAATACTCCGCGGCAGTGCAATTGAGAGTCCAGTGCCTCGAAATTGTACGTTACTCTTGACTCTCACCACAAAACTTCGGCGGGGATAGTCGCTTAATGCAAGTTTAGAGATTTACATATATCCTGAATTTAGAAGCGTCAATGAATAGAATAGCCACTAAATTGATGTTTTAGGGTCACATTGAAACTTTCGGTGTTGCGAGTTTCTCCTGAACTACCCACGGAATTAAGAGTTGTAGAGGACAATCAACCGCAGGCAAAATGGCGAATTCGGGGGATGAATAGCCACGAAATTGCATTCGCGGGGTTGATTCGTTCAAAACCAATTTTGAGGGATCGTGGGGTTGGCTCATTCAAATAACCTGCGAATTTTGCTGGGTTGGTTATTTTATTGAAAGGCTCGCTTTATCAATCGTTGATTAAAGAGCTGACTGAAAACTTCATCTGTTTCACCAAAGTCATATGGATTACAAGTCGCGTCGCTTTTGATAAGACACGGTCCTGAAGCATTTTGGGAAAATCGATCCCGATAGATGCCTCAGCAATTCTTACTTTATTCAATTACGAACAAGCTTTCATGAAAGGGCGTAGGTTTTTAACTTTTCCCTGGGGGGCTTCTGCTCTCAAATTTGTTAACAATTTGTAATAATCACTCTGTTTCGTTATGTATACAGTAGGTGCGATTTAAACACCTAGGAATACGAGATCGGATGCTGTAGACTCGTCTCGGCCCTTGACCATTTTTATGCAGGATGTTCCGAATCTAGCACGGACTTTGTGGATGAAAGTAGACCTTATTTGCAATCGAAAATGCCTTATACATCGTAGCCCGAAACTAAATTGTTTCTGAGATATGATTTTCCAAACGTTTTAAAAGGCATATACAGGCGGGTCGCGCTAATCCGAACCCTAGGTACTCCGAACGACGCGGTAATCCGAACGGGCTCCCACGGTCACCCTTCCTCCACCCTCTCTCTGACTCTCCTCTCTCCAACTCGGAACGATTCTTGGAACTTCGACTACTGTTTTTCACAGCTCCTCAGTTTTTACTTTCTACCAGTTTTTTCTTCCTCTTTTTTCTTAATTCCGTGATGGCTCCTCGTAAACACGTAACTTTGACTCTCAAACAAAAAACCGAAATACTCAGCCTGCTAGAAAAAGGAACAAGCTACAGTTCCATTGCAACGCAGTACGGTATCGGCAAATCTACGATTGCTGACATAAAAAAAAAACAAAGAGAAGATCGAAAAGTTCGTCGGAGAAACGGAAAGCGGGCCCGGGAAGAGAAAAACCATAAAAGCTCCTGAATATCCCAAGGTAGAAAGTGCACTTTTCATGTGGTTCTTACAGCAAAGGAGGTTGCATGTTCCGGTGAGTGGGGAAATTTTGTGTGAAAAGGCCCGTCTTTTCCATCGTCAAATTTCACCAGGACCAGATCACCAAGATTTTAGAGCATGTAAAGATTGGTTAGACAACTTCAAAAGGCGCCATGGAATTAGACATCTCAAAATTACAGGCGAGAAACTATCGAGTAAAATCGACGCAGTACAACCTTTCCAAACAGCATTTGAAGAGCTTGTCCATGAAAACAATTTTACTCCTGATCAAATTTATAATGCAGACGAAACAGGGTTATTCTGGCGCATGCTACCAGACCACACTTTGGTGTCGTCGAAAGAAAAGAACGCTGCTGGCCGGAAAATTATGAAAGAAAGAATCACCTTCATGCCGTGTGCCAATGCTTCAGGGAATCACAAGCTTCGTTTGCTCGTCGTGGGAACGGCTAATAAACCTCGGGCTTTCAAATCAGTTGTTCTTCCAGTTTGCTATCGAGGACAAAAAAATGCATGGGTGACTAGAGACTTATTCTTGGATTGGTTTAAAACACGACACTTCCACAGGTTGAAACTTCCACAGACGCACGTCAATGGGTTGACAGACAGTTTGTGAACGGGCCTTATTACAACCAGGAAACTTAGACTTACTATGCAAAAAATTTCATGTTCTGACAATAATAAGTAGGTAACTAGTTATTAAAATTCGTTCAAGATTCCCGAAATAAATAAATAAACATTTAATTTGTTGCAAAGGTAGCCGCCCCCCTCTTTATCGTTAACCACGGGTGTTCCGGTTTGATGGGTCTACTAACTCGTTACCCTAATCATCCTTACAACACGCAGTGCTACTTCAGTACTTTAACCTGGAGTGCTTTGCAGCATTGATCCTGCGTCTTTCACAGCATTTAGTTTTAATGTTATGATCGTATTGACGATATGTTCGTTGAAACTGTAACGAAAGGGACAAAAACACGATGAGAACAAGTATCGTCAGGAAGAATAACGCCCAATTTTACAGCTTCTTTGGTGGTGGTGGTGGGGGGAATCCGACTCTCCCACCCAGAAGAAGTAGCCTCAGTACGACCCTGATCTTCAAACTATACAATTTCTGCTCTGCAGTTCACAAAGGACTAAAATAAAGGAACCATGTAAACTGAACTTGAATGAAGTAAAGAACGAAGTGCTGTCTTGTGGGATCAAAAATGAGAAATTTATTTGAGACCGCTGATTTAGAGCGGGAGGGGGTGGAGTAGTGCAACTTGTAATCCATATGACTTTGTGTTTCACAATCAAATATTTCGTCATGGTTCGCCCGTATGCTAAGTCGTTCCTCGAAAT
The DNA here is from genome assembly GCA_038030265.1 of Corythucha ciliata. Lineage (NCBI taxonomy): Eukaryota > Metazoa > Arthropoda > Insecta > Hemiptera > Tingidae > Corythucha > Corythucha ciliata. Next base: position 35,503,129 of record CM075942.1, on the reverse strand, counting down.
TTCCTCGAAAACTGTAGAATCACACGTTATTTTTTAATTTTCCCAGTTTGGGCGGGAGCTTTGAGGTTGAGGGAAATTCAAGGAACGAATTGGCATACGGGCCTTAATCGACAATTGATAAAGCGGGCCTAAAAAAAAAACAAAAGGGCGGGATTATCAATCACTGGATATCTCATGGAATAGCTATCTCTTGAAATTACGTTATTGTTTACAAAAAGGCTCATAGCAACCAGCCTTGTCCAAGCTTTGTGCATTGATGCACGCATCCAATCGATTTGCTCCTTCCAACCTCAAATTTCGCTAATCTGGAACTTTTAGGAACCAATTTCACTGGGTTCCGTCCTTCAAATACGAAACTTCGTGGGGTTTGCTCCCCACGAGTTTTGCGCCAGGGTTGCCCATCACCCCACAAGGAGATAACTCCGAATAACTGTGCGAAATTCACGAAATTGGGGGATAAAAATGGAGGAAAATCCGTATATTCTAGCCTTCGATGTAACCAAGCCCACAGAAAAGAGGGAGATGACTCAGGATTGTGATTACCAAGATCGAATAGAGAACTGAGGCCTGTCTCACGATTTTCAGCGTAAAGTTCGTGGTTCCGTTGATCAACGTGGGAAAAGATATCGTCCGCGCTCACTTGAAATTTTTATTAAACCAAAATCAGTTTTCATCCTAAGGAGGGGCCACACGTGTGTCAAATATTGCCAAATTAATTAAGGCCCGTTCACAAGATCTATGTTTACGTTCTGTGGAGTCTATGCAACCAAACAAATTTATTCCCACGACACAAACATAGAGCTTGTGAACGGGCCTTTAAAGTTGGAAGCTATTTGTCTACTATGGACACATAACATGTCTTAACTCGGGCATCCTCAGTGGTAATTTTTGGGTACTCGAATCATCGACACTGTCAATCGTCGTTTCCACTCTGCAGAGCGAATCATCAGATTTCAATAAATTTATCAAAAATTGTTAAGGAAATGTCCTGGTTTTCTACGCTGTTTTAGTGTAGCACTAGCGCAAAAAAGAATAGACCTGCGATTCATCAACATTGTTATTCACTGTACTTTCCATTTACGGCCTTTTAATAATTGTGAGGGAGCACCACTAACAAGAGTGGTAGGTGAGGGGATTTCGTGTCCAGCGTTAAACTCGAAACCGTTTATGCAGGTTAGAAGACCCATCGTGGGAGCATCTCCATGTTTACACAGCACTGCAAGTCACTTTTCCCGCTGGGCTTCACTCAACGGAACCAGACACAAATACTTGGATTTTTGGATTGAGCATGCGAATGAGTAGAACACAAGTGCAGCCAAGTTCATCAAGCATGCGTAAGAAAGAAGGTTATGAAGTTATCACGTTGAAAATAATAAAATGTTACCTTATACGCAGGTAGGAAGAAGGCAGATTTTTACGGGCAAAGTATGATAATAACACATTAGTAGATACGCCCATACCCAATTACATCTACCCTGAACTTAAGTCAAATGGTTTTTTTTAAACATGCAATTACCAATAAATAAAGAAACTTCAGCTGTTAAGGAATAATCAATCCGGTGAATCGGAACGGTATTTGCAGCCCATCCGTATTCATCACACCACCGAAGACGCCATGTTTTAAAATTGACAATCGAAGGGACGATTTGGCTGAGTCGAAGGGACAATTTGGTTAATAAAGGCAATATTTCATCCAGATGAAGCGTTGGGTATGAAAAATAAGCTGCGTTAGCTTTTTTAGAAACAATCCCCCACTTGAAGAAGACGGAAGCAGACTAACACGATCGGGTAATGTTAGTCACGACGGCTCCCTCGCCCAAGACAAGACAAAAAATGGTGTACCTGATTTCGGTTCAGTGCTTTGACTGTTTCTCATACTCGGCTGGTCTTGTCCAAATAGATCATCAAAGCCGTCGTCACATAATAAATCCTGTTTTTGTATTGATAAAAGAAAAAACGGCACTATAAAACTGTGATTCTACGGCGTGCAAGTGAATATAGAATTGAGGAACTTGGAACATGACGTCTACACCACACTCAAGGGAGCGAATTTCACAAAAGTGTAACACGTTATGTATATTCGTGTCTTGCCTGTAAATCTGGAGCCATACTCAAGTCACCCGTGTTCCACATATTTTGATCATCTCGAAACAATGAATTAGTCAATTCCATGGACAGCCTTTTCTTGTAGTCTTGGGGTTTATCCTCTGACATTCTAAAGAGAACTGCGGCAGCGTAGGTAGCTGGCCAACCGAAAAAAGAATGGCATCAACGTCTTTGATTAAGATGATTCAAAGTTCATTAATTACCAACGCCCTCGTTGCGAGAGTGAAGAAGTTCAGTGAGCGGTGCCGTTGCTCCCTCCTGCTCGATCTGTTCGGCTCCCTCTTTGTCCTGAGCCAATTCACACAGAACTCCTGCGGCGACCCGTTGAATGTTTTCAATTTCATTGAAAAGCAATTGAACGAAAATTGGAATGACTAGTTGGCCACGAATTATGGCACGATTATGACTCTCCCGGGCAAGTATATGAAGTGCTCCCACTGTTCCTTCGACGATTTCTTCCATGCGAACGCCGTCGGCGTACACGGAAGGAGCAGGAGCTGCGTTATTGGCGCTGTTTCTTTGCAAAGTGTTTTGTTGCTAACAAATAGAATTATAAATTATTCCTTCGTGTTACAGAATTAAATACATTTTTGAACCTACCCCCACTCTTTGAGTATCCTGAAACGCTCTTAGTAGTAAACGAACCAGATGATGAATTGCGCCGTGGTCTCGAAGAGGTGCATGGTTGGCTTGGCACAGCGCCAGATTTCGAATGAGCCCAATGACGGCCTTAACCAGTGGCCAGCGTGATGGTGGGTGGAGTAATTTAACGATTACTTGAAGCCCATAATTGATGCGAACAGCGTTTTGAGCCATCTCACTTTCCACGTGTCTTGAAGTCAAATGTCGAAGAGCGCATACCTGATGAATTAAAAAATTAATGTCCAATTTTAAACATACTAATAAGTTAACCATCCACTCTCCGCGTCTTACAGCAGGTTCCGTGATTTCCTCTCGATCCCCCGCAGTGACGATGGTACGAACCAGAGCGTCCACTCCGCCGACTTGACAAACGGTAACTTTATTTCTCTGATTATTGCACGTTAAATTTGAGAGAATCCCAGCCGCGCAAGTGACCATGTTGACATCAGTCGAGCCTAGCAACTGAACTAGTGACTGAAGAAGCCCTTCCAATCCGTCAACTTTAGTGCCAGCGTCCGAAAGATTTCGAAGAGTCCACAGACAATTCTGGACAAGGCGCTGCGACGGATGACCTAAGTGCATCGCCAAAGCTTGCATTCCACCAGCTTCTACAATGGCTGGCTTGTTGCTCGAGCAAACGGATAGAACTATTGTAGGGCAAGCAAAACAATATACGTATATTGACTTTTTATCATGATTTCCCGTCACCGAATCACACACCCTTCAAAACTCTCGAGGTTGTCCACAGAAGCTTCTCGTAGTCATAACTTCTCATGATCCTCACAAGTTCTATGGGTCCTTGTGACGCCAAAATAATCAGTTTGCTCTCCTGATTGCCGTAGGCGAGAATCTGAAGACAGTCGGTGACAATGGCCAAGAATTTAACGTTGTTCCGTTGTAAAAGGGCCACCATTTTCTGCAGGCCTCCTGCAAGTCTAACCGCCATTTTACTGCCCTCTTGATGAAGAAGAAGATTGTGCAGAGTCGTTATGGCGTAGAAAAGTACTGACTCTACCGGCGAACTAAAATGGTTTGACTCATATTTTAATACATTCAATAAAAATCCGTCGTTGAACAAACCTAACCTTAGAAGTTTCACGAGGGCGGGGATACCTCCACTCTTGAAAATAGCCAAAAGACCCTGCCTATGATGTGATAAATTGTGCAAAGTCCCGACGGCTCCTTTAGTAGTCTCCAAATCATTGCTGTTCGAAATGGCGCGGACGAGAGCAGCAACCATTTGCGAGTTATTCATTATGGCGTGTCTGGACGCCTCTTTTTTCGACAGCTGGTGAACCATCATTGCTGCCTGCGATACTACTACTTGATCCTCGTCATTCATAAGCTTGATCAAGTCGGGTATGGCTCTCGTTGCTAAATCAGCATCGTCCTAGAATAAATAATTCAACTTTCAATTGTGTATGGGCGTTCTTCAATTTGTGTTTTCGTGGATTCTTACCTGGTAATTGATGAGATTGACCACGGCGTGCTTCAGCATTTGACTAGGCTCGGTGAGTCGTTGGACGGCCGTGGCTTGACTCGTGTCGAATTGAGTCGATGGGATTTCAATGCCCTCTTCAAGGGTTTCAGGAAACATGGCTGCTCTTACTCTCTGGGATCTCGTCGACGCGAGTTGTTGATTCATTTCTAAAATATGTTGTACGCCTTTAGTACGCTCACCCTAATACTTACGTAATTTTATCTCAGTATGGTACGCTACCATCGACTTGATCTTGGGTGAACCCTTGAGCAAAGCCTTGGTCCAGGTCGAACATGAGCTGATCACCGTCCATGTCTTCTTCTTTGCCTGACAGTGACGGAGCCTGCGTTGTAGCTCCTGAGTGTATGCCGGAATCACCCAAATACGAGTTTTGCTGCCAGAGAAGTGTCTGATCTTTGACCGATCCCATTGGGAGATCGCCGCTTTGATAATTTGCATGTGACACTGTGTGAATTAACGGCATTTTTAGTTTTTCTCACGAGAAAATTTTGCAAAACATAAAAGACACTCACTGCTGGATCTGTTCTGAGTGTTCGACATTTGATAGCTCATTACAGCAGTAGATGTTTAGAGCCTGAAATAAGAAAACATTACTGAATGATTCTATTGAACTAGACTAGGCAATTATAGTCACAGGATGTTTTAATGACCTGCGAACTAGGCAAAATGTTTATCCCCCCTTATACAATCGGTTCATATACAGGGTGATTTTAAAAATGGATGTCAATTTTTGTCCTGTGAAAGCACGTCCAAATTGCGTCAAAATTAGCCGTATTGACCATAGCCCGATCCCTAAGAGTTTCCGAGATAATTAGGAAATAAGCACTTTTGTAATGAGCCACATTTTTATGCATAAAATCGCTCGTAGCATGGCAACCAGAGCTCTCACGTCAAATTCAATGTCACCATAGGAAAGGGCAGACTTCTTTTTACACCAGACTTCGTGTTTTCAATTCAATTTTGTTCGTGCGCGCTGAGGAAATCAGCTGGAAACTCAAATTCATGTTCAAGTTTATCATCGTTGCCCAGAATTTGAAGTCAGATTTCTGCTCAACAGGTCCTTTCCGAGATGACATTTTTTGAGAAAAGTTGGCGCACACTACCATCATTAAAGTGACACGTTCATCACCATCCTTTACCCACAATTGTTCCCAAGTTTCTCTATTCATACGTACTATAAAAAACGCAGCATGCATCCTCATTACTGACAAGAAGAGGTTCCCAAATGTAACTCAAAGATTTTGGTTCAATTTTTTGGCGATAGGAGTGATTGAATGGACTGACGCATTGTGCTCACTTTTCGGGAAGGGGAGCCCTGGATTTTTTTTTTTTTTTCATACTTCAACTTTTATAATAATTTATAAATTATAATAATTTACTATTCTTGGTGAAAGCGCTTAAACTACGAAGGTTAGTAGGTAGTGCACGCAAAAAATCGTAGCCTACGTTGCCAGTCTTCCCTCATCGGGTTGCGTCATCGACGGAACGGTTTCGGATGTTCGCCATCTTCAGCGTCTGATTTCACAACTGAAAACGACGTTGCGAAATCAGACACTGAAGATGGCGATCAGCCGAAGCCGGTCCGTTGATGATGCACCCCAACGAGGGAAGACTGAAGACTGACAACGTAGGCTCCTGCGGCTACGATTTTTTGCATGAATTATAAGAAGTTACAATAATTTCTTCTGGTCAGTTATGCATGCTGGGATTTGTAAAAGTATGAGTAGATTGTAAATAAGGGGTTGGAATAAACATGTCACCTTAATGATGATAATTATACTGTGCGTCAACTTTTCTATTAAAAAAAAATGTCATCTTGGAAAACACCTGTTGAGCAGAAATCTGACTTCAAATTCTGGGGAACGGCAACGATGATAAACTTGAACATAATTTTGAGTTTACAGCTGATTTCCTCAACGCGTACGAACGAAATTGAATTAAACAACACGAAGTCTAATGGAAAAAAGTCTGCTCTTTCCAATGAAGGCATTGAATTTGACGTGAGCGCTCCGATTGCCAAGCTACGAGCGATTTTATCCATGAAAACGAGGCTAATTACAAAAGTGCTTATTTCCTAAATATTCCGAAAACTATTAGGAATCGGACTTTGGTCAATACGGATAAATTTTACGTATTTTGGACGTACATTCACAGGGCAAAATATTGATACCCATTTTTAAAACACCCTGTACACTTATACATAAAAAAACAGGCTTCTTCACCGACCAAGGATGTTTTTCCGATATCTTATTCTTTCCGTCCTCCCGTGAATTAGGGATTTTCTAATTCATATAGTTGCGTGTTAGCATTTTTTAAATTTTAGCAGAGAAATATCGATATTTTCGATTACATTCGTGAATCAGAACTTTTTCACAATTTAGCCGTCATTAGCCCTTTTCCTGAATTTTACTCGTGAATTACTTGTGCTTTTTATAAATTTTAACGGTGAATAAGAACTCTGAATTTCAGCCGAGAATAAGGGCTCTTTCGCAATTTGAGTCATCAATTTAGAACCTTTACGAATTTTCAGCCGCGGAATTGTCTCAAGAGCAGCAAATTAGCGCATATTGTCAATTTTAGCTGCCTAAGGATCTATAGAAATTGGGAATTAGCGCTTTTTTTTATGTCAGACTCTGACTTGTTCGTAAGCTTTCTCTGAGAGCAGCGCGCATAGACCTTGATACGCTATTCCGGAGTCTTGAAAAATCGTCCAAAACCAACCAAAAGGCAAAATGTTCGGGGTTTGGCGATGAAGACACGCTATAGACTCAATAGAGGCGCTTATTTTAAAGTAGTACCTATTATTGAAGGTGTATTTGCCCAGAACTAGTACCCACGAAACAACTTCCGAACCGTCTGTAGGATTTTTAGGAATTTTATGTTGACATGTGACAGAGAAATTTTTTTCGGCCTGGATGCCGAAATGAATCATCATACTCAAATAAATTAGTTGATTACCAAAATAGTACCCATCTTTTGAAATTTGCTGGTACCTCTTTTGGCTATATTTATCGTATGTACTATACCATTACCATTACCATTACCCCGGTTATTTTGTCGCCCATCATACGTTCGAATGATTCTTCCATTAAAAATGGTCAAAAAATGACAATTTATTACGAAATTTATTAAACTGGTGGTCTTGAATTTACTTCCGCTTTCTTGTAACGGCTGGTTCGGTGATGAAGGCACATGACTTTCAGCCCTTCTTTCCGACAGGAGCATCAGCGACTTGCCGTTTTTTTTTTTTGGCGCAGGGCTTTGAACCCGACAGGCGCCTGAGCCTCACTTGGGCTCCAACGCTATACCCAGACCTAACTGTGCACTTCACACCCGTACTACTCGGGCGTTTAGGTCGGTGCGCGGTTTGTTGAACGCACATCACCGGGAACCCCACACGAAGCCGAGTGTGCCGTGTCACAGCTCGCCGCAGCCTCATAGTGTAATGGGCAATGGCTGGATTCGAACCCAGTCCCGCTGGGTTGCGAAGCGAGCATTGTATCCGTTACACCATCGAGGCGCGCTCAGCGACTTTCCGTACACCCTTTAGTGCAAAATAGAAATGCTTTGAACTTAGCGTACCTGTCTTGAACAGCTTTTTGAATAAGTAGTACCCCGGTCCTACAAACCAAAGCTGTCAGAGTCAGCCTGATCACACCTGTCAGGACCACTTTGTCCGGGAATAATCATGATTATTCTATCGTGTAAAGGGAAGCACGACACTCGTTGCTCCTGTCGAAAAGTTGGGCTGAAATGTTCAGCACCTTGCTAATCCTGCAAGGGACGTTTCTGGAGTGACTCCAAAAATTTGACGACTCGGAGCATTTTGATGATAGGGCTATCTGGAGAAGGGGGGTCGAAGAGGATACCCAGAGAGTAGAGGAAGTAATAAAGAATCCACTCATGACTTCCACAGTACTTATTCAGCCAGTGAGAGGCAGACTAAGTGAATTGAGCAGACCACATCTGTTATTATTTGAACGCATTATAAGGGCATTAAAATGACCTGTTTACAAAGTGAAGAAGGGTGGGTGGGGTTTCACTGGGGAGGCTCTAGTTTTTGGGAAAATTATCTGAAATATTTACCGCTTTGAAATAAGTAGAGATTTACAAACCTAGGCGAAGAATTATGTTTAGGGAGGGAGGCATCGATTTATATAAATTCGCCGCTTAAAAGAATGGTTCAAGAGATTTTTGAAGAAAAAAAAATAATAATAATGATAATAGGAAAACGCTGCGAATTATCGAACAATGCCTTATTATTTCGACTGTGAGTTTATTATTCATGGATGTAGTCAAATCCGGCTTGAAATTGCATGAAAATCGACACCCCACACCCCTATGGTCCCAAATCCTTTGAAAATCCCCATTTTGGACCCGCTTTTGGCCCATAAAACCCCAGGGAGTTATTTGATCAAACTGATCAGATGTTAGGACCAACTAGACCCCAAATGGAGTCTATGTGCGAAAGAACGAGTTTTTTCGAGCAATCCTAGGGCAAGATACGGCCCGGACGGCGGACGGACATTTTTTTTTATTGCAGATTTGGATTCTACGCACTTTGAAACGTAAAACTACAAATTTTGAGGGGGGGTCAAAACATTTTTTTTGCGATACGATTACAAAGACTTATTATTGAGAAATAATAAGCCAAAAATGGCATATTTGATCGGCCGTGAAAATCGGAATAATCAACTGATATCAACATTTTTTTTTTCCATCGACGAATAATTCAATCCTTTTTAATCAAGTATAGGGTGTTCTTAACTGTACAATCGACCGTTTACGAGCAACTTCCAAAACACTCCGACAAGTCCCAAATTTAGAGATTTTTTGGATACCAAAATGAAAGCTTAAGGTTTCTGACTGCACAAACTTGGATGACACCTCATTAGGACCTCTCGAAGGTATTTAATTGGTTTCCAGCTTTCCAGTAATTATTTCGATATGCCCCCTCTTGATCTAATTTGACTGACCTATAATGGTGCTATTACACTGTTGCACTCTCTGAGAGTGCCAGGTGCTCTGTCACTCTGTCCCGAGAACTCTCTGGCCCGTTTAGACTGGCGAGTTATGCTCTGCTCAAATCTTATCTTAGAACGGTGCAATTAGTCAAAAAAACGGCCCAACCTCAACATCCATAGTAAAACTTTCCCTTCAACGCCAAATTGTTCCTCACTAACCCCATATTGATTGGTGAAAAGTTTCACCATTTGGAGCTACGGGTTTGGGTGGGAGGGGGTAATAATTTATGAAATTCTTTTAGCGTGAAAATTAGCATTTACAAAAATAATCTTCATCAAATTGCCCACAAAAATGATCCCCGAGATAATCTTAACTTGAGTGAACGGTTCGAGAGTTACGGCGGGAACAGTAGTAAACATTTTTCATATTTTGACATTTTTTGTCGAAAAAACTGGCATAAGGATACTTTTTTTGCACAATTGTCTGTTGTAAAATCAAATTACAATTTCAATGAACTGTAGAATGTTGGTAATATGCCCTTCAAGGGACAACTACCTCCCCCTTCTTCACAAGGGGCGCTACTTTTAAAGGGATAACAGGCTTTCTTCATATGCCTAGTACAATGCCACTTCCAGACGGGTCCTGTCTGGGTCCATTCACGATTTATGATTTATTGGGTAATTGGGGTAATTGTTTTAAAACTCCCAGATTTCTCGACTTATATCGCACTTGATCCAAACTTTGATGACGGTTTCAGAAACTACGGAAAATCTCGGAGGATCGTCTAATCCTAAAAATCGGGCCTTTACCAGATCATAGATTCATGTAAAATTGAGACTGGCGGTGCATCACAAAAACGATCCCATATTATCAGCTTTTGACTTATTATTTCTCAATAATAAGTCTTTGTAATCGTATCGCAAAACAATTTTTTTGACCCCCCCTCAAAATTTGTAGTTTACGTTTCAAAGTGCGTGAAATACAAAAAAAATGTCCGTCCGCCGCGCCGTCCGGGCCATATCTTGCCCTAGGATTGCTAGAAAAAACTCGTTCTTTCGCACATAGACTCCATTTGGGGTCTAGTTGGTCCTAACATCTGATCAGTTTGATCAAATAACTCCCTGGGGTTTTATGGGCCAAAAGCGGGTCCAAAATGGGGATTTTCAAAGGATTTGGGATCATAGGGGTGTGGGGTGTCGATTTTCATGCAATTTCAAGCCGGATTTGACTACATCCATGAATAATAAACCCATAAACAGTCGAAATAATAAGGCATTATTCGATAATTCGCAGCGTTTTTTATGGTGTATTCACATTATCATGTTACCACTGACGTTTAGCGACGAATATCGTGAGCAATTGTTATTTATTCTGTAGAAAAATGCGTTTCTGTGTATTCTCGCGCGAAATATCAGGGGTACCGTGAAATGTGAATACACCAAAACAAACTTTAGAAAATAAGGGTCGTTTTTCTGGAGCATCGTCAGTCTGTGGAAAAACCCGTTTGGTTACAACAATGTTTGGAAAACGTACAATTATGGAATTTACGTGAATCTATGACACAAGGCCAAATTTCTAGGACATGATGATGATTTCAAGCAATGAAATGGCCTCTATCTCACATGAAATTTTCCATAGTTTCCGAAACAGCCATCAATGGTAGGATTAGGTGCGATATAAGCCGAGAAATCGCGGATTTTGGAACGAAATTGCCCTGTTTTTGCATTATAAAGGAAAAAATCGTAGGTAAATCAGGAATAGCTTGAGATAGGAAACCTCCGGAGGTGGCATTGTACTCGGCTTTAGACGGAGTTTCACCAAAAATTTTGTATCAGATTAATACGGATCCACCTTGTATATATGGCTTAGAGGCCAATGGAAGCCTATTATCCCTTAAAAAGTAGCGCCCCGGAAGAAGGGGATGGTTTTGTCCCTTTAAGGGTATATTACCAACATTCTACAGTTAATTGAAATTGCAATTTGATTTTACAAAAGACAATCGTGGAAACAAAAAAAGTTTCCTTATGCCATTTTTTCGACAAACAATTTTAAAAATACGAAAAATGTTTACTAATACACCCGCCGCCGTAACTCTCGAACCGTTCACTTACGGTGCTTTCCATTTGCATAAAATTCAGTGCTGGAGCCGAGCATTTCCATCCGTCTTCTCCATTACCATCTGATATAAATCAGAGAAGACGGGTGGAAATGCTGGGCTACAGAGCTGAATTTTATGCAAATGGAAAACGCTATTAAGTAAGATTATTTCGGGGATCATTTTTGTGGGCAATTTGATGAAGATTATTTTTGTAAATGCTCATTTTCACGCTAATAAACATCATTGATTTCGAAATATTTGAGAAATGCTGGTACAAGAGAAGAATTTACTAACTTATTAACCCCCTTCCACCCAAACCCATAGGTCCAAATGGTGGAACTTTTTACCAATCAATATGGGAGTTCTGAGAAACAATTTGGCGTTGAGAGGAAACTTTTACTTTGAATGCTGGGGTTTAGGTCTAATTGCACAGTACTATCTACGAAGAAAAGTAAAAGTACAGTTTCACTAGCCCAGAAGAAGCACTACTACGGTTTTTAGAATTTCGATGATAAGGGCTATTGATATGAGCCCTTCAAATAAAAACTACGTAGTCAACTGCTGCCACTTGTTAACCACTTTGAACAAGATTCTGAACACAAAATCGTTGGGGAACTAGACTAGGCTTCGGCTTGAACAACTTACAATATTTACATTTCGTTTTGTCAGTTCGACAAGTTGAAAGCATTTCAATATCAACTGATCGGTGGAATGAGTGACCTTAGAACTTTTATGAATTCTGCGCCCAAATGCCAATGTCACAGCAGGTGAGATTCAAATAATGATCACTGAGTTAAAACTTGTGATTCCCCTTCCTTCGACTCTCCTGGCGCTAGGCATGAAACCCAATTGTTCAAGGAAATTCCAAGCATCTTTTGAGGCCTCTGTCATGCTTATCTTCCACCTAGGTAGCTTCTATAATCGTATGCCACCTTCAATAACGAGCAGTACAAATAACAACAACCAATCGTTTGCCTGAGACAATTTTAAAGCCAACATTGTATTTTAATAAAATTATTACTCGCCTGACTAGATTAATGCAACTTCAAAGATAGAAAAGATACACCCAGTGCCCTGTTTCTTCGTCCTGGGTGGAACGTAGCGACACAATTCCTGAGAGAAACTTCACCACCTTCAGCCGGAATTCACGAATTACTTTTATATAATTATTATTCAGTCTTATCTCGTTCCGGACGAGCAAATCCTTTAAACCGCGACAGGTATCCCCAGGGGATCGCTTTTTGCCTCCTTTTTCTCACGGAAGGAATCGTAGCACTTTTTAAGATAAAAGCGTGTAATTTGTGACAGAACGATCTATCTTTCGCGTACAGGGTTGGATGTTGGCGGGGGGCTCCAGTCCCTTAGTTAAAATGGAGGTGGTGCTGGTGACATTAGGAATATGAATTGGGTGGGGTGAAGAGGGAGGTATAACAAACTCTGCCCCCGCGATCGATCCCACAGGTCATCCCCACCCCCGCTCACCACCAGGTCTTTTAAAGTCGTGTACAAAACATGGCGTTAACAAGGCTCTTCTACATCCCTCGTCATCATTTCAGTTTTTTTTCACTTCTTCAGTCTCGACTGAGAATAAGACGAAGAAAATAAAAAAATGTGCCCACACATGCACTTGTGTGCGTTTCTTTCTCCGGGTCAGGTGTCGAGAGAACACAGTGATCTCTTATTCCCCGTTAATCATACTTTTCGGCTTTCCATTCGCGAATTGTGCAGAAGTATGAAAAACGCCTTTTCAAGTTCACTTTCATTAGAATATCGCCTTCGCCTCCTCACGAAGGATTAGGGACCAAGTTTAAACTTTTCACGGACCGGAGGACCTTTTTCATTTTTGTTGACCGGATTGTGGCTCCCCAGGAAACCATTTTACGTACTACTCGTATTTTGCACATTTGCTACTTATTTTCCAGTAATATTCTACCAGGGCCACGATATCAAGGCGAATCCTGTGTAAATTCCCGATTACTCTCGCATATTTCTCGGGCAAGAAACGGTAGCAGTCCAGCGGTTTCAGTCTGAACCAACTTTCAGTAATGGTATTCTCACCGAATTGAACGGGGCTCCGTTGATCACTACCCCAAATTCAGGGATTATTTATTTGTGCCTTAAACTAATGAGTAAGGAAAATATAGAGCCTTGGTGATGCTTGGCTCAAGCATACCATATGTAGCTAAATAATTTTTGGAGAGGCTCAGGTCGTCCCCTAGAGTATCCTGCCTACTTTTGCAGGGAATTCGGGTGAAGCGATCTTGCCTCCAATGAGGAAGTTTCATGGGTCAGAAATAATTCATAAATCTATTTCTTAAAACTGTCATGTACGAGTAAAGTGGTAGGAGTTTAAGTAAATTTTATAGTTTTTTTCTCGCTGAAGAACTATGCCCCGAATTTCGTGGGTTTTGGGCTTGCTAAAAACCCGATTTTGTGGGTTTTGGGATTGCTGAATCTCCAATTTCGTGGGGTTGGCTCAATGAAATGAACCATTTCTAGATTTGGCTTATAGTCCAGGAAGCAGGTAGTTCTGGGAGGAAAAAAGTCCTGGACTAAGTTTTATGACTGATTCTAATATTTTCAGATGTGCACCATTTTACGCAGCTATATGCTTACATGAGGTGGAACAAACACCGTTTAACAGCATCCAATTCGATGAACGCCGTGAATGAACGGATAGAAGAACAAAATTTCAGATTGACATTAAATTTTAGCACACCTAAACTAAGAGGGCTAATAACCTAAGCAGTTGATGCCCATTGAAAAAAAAAAAAAAACCTAAACTAAGTGAAAAATGACGTTTAAAGTGCAGAGATTTTATTTCCTTTTCTGGACCGTTTATCAATAACTCGCACTCGTATGGGGTTGGGCATTTGACTTTCGGATTCGGCATACCTGGAAACATAAGAAATGTGCCGGAACCATTTTCTTTTTTTTTATATTGTGACCGTTATGGCACACAATTCAAAATTCGCGGCGATAGTTTCGCCTCCCCCCCGCACCGTCCAATAATTGAATTGGAGAAACGTATAAATTTCCACCATTTTAATTTATTCAAAAATTAATAACGAAGGCCGTGAAAAGAGGAGGAAAGGAAAAAGACCGCCGATCCGCTCTCACTCCTGCCTGGGGGTCAACCATGAGCTAGCGTTAAAAAATTAACGCAAGCGGTAACTAAAGACGCTCTATCACAAATAATGTTATAACGGCATAGATACCGCGTTTTGACGGTATTTTTTAACTAGCTCATGGTTGATCCCCTGGGGCCTTATTCCGAGTTGTCGGGAAAAACTCACGTGAGTTGGTTGCTATGGCGAGATAATACTATTTCTGATGAAGCGTCCTTCGATACCGCTTGCGGGATTATTTCCCGACAACTCTAACTAGGGCCCCTGGACGACTCGCATGAGGAGGAACACCACGAAGAGCCGAGAGTCCCCTTTTATATTCCTGAAAAGTATAAGTTTGAGGAAATCAGTACTTTTCTGTCGTCCTGCATTCCAAAAGTCCCTGGTCCAGACGCTGTGGTGATGGCGCCCCCCAATCTTCAGAGAACTTCCCGACGATAAAAGGAATTGGTTGGCCAACCTAAAAATGAAAAACTGGAAATACGTGAGTGTTTGTTCGCGAACGTTTTAATTTTAAAGACTTACCAAAGAAATAAGTTGATCATAGTTTTAAGATTTCCAGAGCCCCTCGTTGTACCAAATTTCGTCCTCCCACAATATAAAATGTTTTCTCCCAATTCGGCCTTTTTTTATTTCCCCTCTGTTCGTCGTTGAATTTGCATTAGAGCTAGGCGGCGAACAAGTAGATTGTGGACCTACAGACCAAGGAGGATAAAAAGATACAGATAAAGATAAGATAACAACGAGGACACCTTAAAAGATAAGATAACAATGAGGACACCTTAAAAGATAAGATAAATAAAAAATTATCTTTTATTTTTAGATAAATATTAAGATAACAAAAATAAATTATTCGTTGGCTTTTAGAAGAAGCAAAGTATCGCGTTACCTGAATTCTCGATTTTCCGCCGTCAGATTCAAATTGCTATGTTAATGGTAATGGAAAAAAATAATCACAAATTCACTTAAAATCACAACCCACAGACAAAAACAGGGGAATATACGAATAGCCCAGTCAGTAGTAGTCTTGACCTTGACTGGCTGAAACCTAAGAGAAATAGAGAGCTAATAAAAAAGCTTTCTTTGAATGTTTTTGAGGGAGTTGAAAAAAAGTATCTTTATCTGGGAATTATCTTTGTCCTCGAGATAAACCGAATAGTGATAGATAAAAGATAAATAATAACCGTTCTTAAAATTTCCCTTCAGATAGATAAAAGATAAAAAAAAATTATTTAGATAATAAATCATCTAAAGATAAGTATAGCGCCCAACACTGCCTACAGACCCCAGAGGTCACAAAATAAGCGTGTCATAGCATAGTACTGTACCGTGTCATAGCGCATGTCATACCCTGTTCTTTTTTGAAGAACATCTAGTTCTGCGTCGAATAATTTTTTCTTTTGTCACAATTGACCCAGCCTTTTCACCGGTATTGATTTTTTTTTTTTTTTTAATGGTAATTTTTAGCCGCTTTTGACAAAATGTGCGACAAAATAAAAATTGAGTGATGTAATCTCTGACGCTACCTATAATACTGGTGATATGTTGAGTTTCAACATTTGGTGGTGTATACACTTTTTTTGAAACAAAACCGATTTTCATCGCTCTGTTCAGAATATTTTCCGGGCCTTGAAAAATCTGGCAAATATGGTTTCTGACTGCAAATTTCACCAGCTTTCACTCAAAAATAATGCAATTTTCATCAAAGGCTTCGTTCGAAAGTTATAGGCAAAAACGTTCGGCTGAAGAAAGGAGTTATTGGAAAATTACTCATTTTTCGGATTTCTCACTGCTTTTTATTGCCACTTATCGGGCCTTCATAAAAACGCCATACATGACTATACTTCTAGGAAATTTAACGAGCTTTCACATGAGATCCTTTAAAGTTTAATCGGATGGATAGTTTTTGAGTCATAGGCCGAAATGTGACAAAAACGGATTTTTTCCATCAAATTGCAAATTTTTTGACGTTATGGCCCTGTATTACGTTAATCTTCAAATGAAATTTCATATAATAGGTCTGTTAGAAAATTCGATCAGCTTTCAGATCGTTTTTACAGAATAAGAATTAGACTGTTAGTTCCCAAGCTACTGGCAAAAATGTGCAGAAAAACGTGGTTTTTGGGCTGCCTTTTTTCGCGTTTTTTGTCACATAACTGATACCACTGATTTTTCAATGCGTATGTTTCAATGCTTTTCACTTATGTAAAATTCAATTCTGAAAACTTTGATTTTCTTACATTTTCCGATTGGAACAGCCGTTTTTAAGTTGCAGCTGCCTTAGTCATTTTTATTAATTTTGCCACAAGTGGCTAGAAATGACCGTTTAAAAAAAACAATACCGGTGAAACGGCTGGGTCAATTGTCACAAAAGAAAAAACGATTCGACGCAGAATTCAATGCTTTTCAAAATATGAGAGGGTAACACTTTCCGTAGAATGCGTCATTAAGGACTTATAAGCAAAAATCTGAAAAAAAGTGCCAAACATTTTCAAATTTCATAGTATGTTGCCAGGGCCGTAACGTTGGGCAAAGTTGAAATTTGGATTCAGCGCACCTGAGAGCATTACAATCAGCCAAAAAACTTAGTCCCGGAGTTTTTTCCTCCCAGAACTACCTGTTTCCTGAACTATTATGGTAAAATAGAGCATAAATTGTGATCCTTTCGTAAAATAACCCAATAGTTAATAAATGCGCGATTTTTGAAGTTTTAGGTCATTTGAAACACGCCAGCCAGCTAGCGTGTTTGAGTCATATATGCGCCTTTCGACAAAAATTCGCCTGTAACGTTGCTGTCGGAGAACGGTTTGTTGTGTTTCTTTGCCTTATTTTCTACTAGAGCTTTCGAATAATAAAATAATGTAGGATAAACAGATGAGCTATGTAGAGGCATGAAAAGGACAGAGAATACAAGGGATTTTACGTTGCGAAAAACGTTCGTTTTGACGATATTTCAAATATGCCTACTTTTGTTAAGTAATAAAAAATATCCCTGAAGGGTTTTAAATTTTCATTTATTTATTTACGAGTAAGGATTGATATGCCTCATCGAGAAAAAAAATATTTTTGGAAAATGTGAAACTTTCTCAAGAGGTAAATTCAAATGGGAATATCTAGTACTTGAATTATTACTACTTATTTGTGTTTAGACTACCCTACCTAGTTACTCTGAGTGCACACCCAAATGTAACTTCTTAGAAAATGCCCCTGCAGGAAGCAGCCAAGCAGCTCACTGAAAACTTGGAAAAGTGATTTGAAGCTATGAACAATGAAATGAATAAATTGTAGTACTTATTTCAGTTTTTCACTCTTGACTCCCGAATGAGTAAAAAAAAAAAAAAAAATTCAGAAAAGAACAATTTGAAATTGCTCTTCGATGCTCTGTAAGATTCACTTTACACAGAGGCCTGCGTTGCGTCTGATTGTGGTGCAGTGCACGGCATTCTGTTTACACGTGTTCAACTGATGACTCCCTTCTATAGTTCTACACGCCGGGCACAGACTGTGATCCACGCCAACAAGCAAATGCTCACTCGCGTCAAGCCTATGAGGTTAAACGGGGTGTGGACCCTGGTGCTCACTAACACTCTATTCCACTTTGATGGCTTCACCAGTTCTCATCGGTCAAAACGCTTCAGCCCTCCACCAGTGGATGACCTCCACCAGTGCCCATTGAGCCATCGTTCGATCTTGTGTCGTGTATC
The DNA here is from genome assembly GCA_038030265.1 of Corythucha ciliata. NCBI lineage: Eukaryota > Metazoa > Arthropoda > Insecta > Hemiptera > Tingidae > Corythucha > Corythucha ciliata. The sequence continues at coordinate 35,484,985 of CM075942.1, read as the reverse complement.
ACGAATATGAAGTCAGCTCGGAATCGATTTTGTTCATGAACACCTACACACGATCGCCTCACCCCGGGGTACCTACGCGTAAAATGCTATTAAAAATTTGGTTTTTCGAGTGCGGAAGAGGGAGCACAGAGAGCCTCAGAGAGGGGGAATTCGAAAACTTGGTTTACACTTTCTCTGGGACCCTCCTCTAATGACATATCAAAAATTTAGAACTACTACATTTGACGCAAGCTAGACCCCTTATTTTTATCTCGATTTCCTGGACTATTATGTACATATTTCTCTTTCTGATTGAAATGGCAATTTTCAGTGATAATTGTTCCCTTTTTGGCACCACGACAGACTATATAGTATATGAAAGCCAATCCCGCTTTGTCAACGCCACGCTTGTAAATCACTTAATTGCGTTGTTGCGATATTTATCGTTTATTCGGCAGAAATAACCATTTTTCTTGGAAAAAGAACGATTTCTTTATTCCTTCATGAAATCGTAAATTACTGACGTCGTATTAGTAGGTGGAAAATGATAATTGCGTAAAGAAATAATTTCGTCCTTGTAGTTATCCAACATTATACGGGGTAGGTATACAAAAAGCGACTGGACAGAAAAAAAGTGAAGGGGCAACTCGATCATTTCTGATCGAAGTGACCATTTGCACTTTTCCGAAAATCTGCTTTGTTTCTGAGATATCCGCCATTTTTTTTTTTTTTTTTCAGAAACAGCTTGTTGCACACACAATAATTTTCGCATTAGCAAAAATACTGATGATCCCATTTGAAAGAGCACAAAATGTTCTATTTAGTTGAGCCTATTTTTATCCAGATCAGACGACATCTATACTACGTTTTGAATCAGCTTATTAGCGAGGAAACTTAATTCCGGAAGTATTGGTGATATGGTGATATAGTCAGAAAATAAAGTTTTTTCGCCAATAAGCTGATTCAAAACGTAGTAGATGTCGTCTGATCTGGATAAAAATTAAAATAGGCTTTCTGGTGGTGAATCAAATACGCGATAGCTCGATTCTCTGAGATCAACATTATTAGAGTTATGAACCAAAATAGGTACCCGAAAAAACACGATTTTTCTATGCTTAAATGTGCCCTAAAAAAATTGTATCACGATTTAGTCAGGACTGACCATTTTCTCTCATCGTACGCAGTTTATTGAGCTGAATTGAATGAGCTGTAGTCGAGATCGCCAGAAACAATACTTTTTGAGTTACGGACAAACTGAGGGAGTAACTCTGAAAGTATTGACCCCAGCGATCCCTGCAAACGCTCATTCGATTCAGCACAAAAAACTACGTAATATCAGAGAACATGTTTACTCTGCCCAAAATCTTGATACACATTTTCATGGCACATCAAAGTATCAGGAAAAACTCGTTTTTTCAGGTATTTTCGTTATTAACTCAAAGAATATTTTGATCGCAGAGAAACGAGCCACCATGCATTCGATTCAGCGCCAAAAACGGCTTCAGAAATCACATCTACGTGAGCTGCATTACTAAACGTTGGACGTGGGAGTATTCAAGCCAAAAACAAAGTTATTTGGTACAATTTACGTCATAGCTCAAAAACTAATTGTCGCACGGACTTGTGGTTGATTTTTATCGACTCGGCACACAAAACTACATAGGACTATAGTCACCCCGTTCGAGCAAATTGCTTCACCCCTTATAGCGATGACTTGACCAACGTCTACCCCCTGTTTAAAGGATGTTTGCCACCCCGTATCGCTGCGGACTCTTCGAACCCTGGAATGCATCAAAAGGAATTTTTTAAGCCACATTTGAAGTTGGGTCAAAGCCGCTATTCTTCCTTTTTTTAGCTTTATTTCCTGTACTACCAATAGGCTCATTATTTTTGCCATTGCAACAATTATCTTGTGTGTAACAAGCTGTTTCTGCAAAAACAGAAAATGGCGGATATCTCGGAAACAAAGCGGAATTTCGGAAAAGAACAAATTAATAGTCATTTCGATCAGAAATGAGTTGCCACTTCACTGGTTTTTCTCTTTCCAGTCGCTTTTTGTACACCCTGTATAGGGGTTTTCATGATCAAAAGTCTTTTATGGAACATAACATGTAGCCAAGGAGCTAAAAGTAGATTTTGCCCATTAAATAAAAACATAAGCTAAGCCTAGAAATTTAAATAAATATTAATTAAATAGACGATTTCACGGTCGGTGATGCCCGAAGTTTTCCGAGCGTTTCCGAGGTCGGCCGTTGTACTATTATCTTTGCCGAACCATTTCAGTCGTTTAGTGCATTGTTTACAGTGCTGATTTATCAGTTTTTTCAATTTTTATCCGGAATAATGATGACAGGGCAGTCAAATATTGAAATTTTATTATTTTATTGTCAAATATTGTAAAATAAATATGACTTCAACACTTCTGAACGGTACTCGAGCTGCCATCTCCTATGTTTAGACACACGGACGATTGACGGGTTTGTTGCTAAGGAAATCGAAGTTTTGTTCATTCATTCCATTCGTGCCATATTTCAAGTGACCCGTAAACAATCAATCTGGATGTCAAAGTTTACAAATTTGCGAGTTGACAACCAAGTTGACTGTCTGTGGAGACGAGCGTGAAATTACCCCAAAAATCTGCCCTAAAAATGAATCCTCAGTCTAGAGCCAACAAATTGAAAAGCTAATAAAACTAGAAATTAAAAAATGAGATCTAGGGACAGCCTAAATGGCAGATAATTCAACAATATCTGATAAGGTGGTGGGATGGTATTGTAGGGGGTAGAAGGTAACGTGCGTGAGCTACCACACACACATTACTTTAAAAAAGGGGATTGACATCTTTCATAAATACTGCAGCGCTCTTGTCGAGCTAAGATGAACTAACAGTCTGGGGTAACATCTGACCGGAGTCACTTGCTTTGCTTTGTTTATTTTGGTATTGAGAATCAGAATCAGAAAGAAAATTACTGAAGTAAATCCAATAGTAAATTGAAGGATACCCCAGGAGGTCGTTTCACTTAGTCGTCACATGAGCGCTGGTGTACCATTTATGAAAGTTGTCAATAGAAGCAATTATTGAGAATTAGGGCACATTGATTTATCTGAAACTTTTCAGTCGACTGTTACATAACTCTGGGAAAAGTCATAAATATCCGTAGGAGGCTAAAAAACAAGGGCAAACTATCCGCCAGCGTCGAGATTTCCTCGTTCGTGAGTGGGGTGGGGGTAAATGGCCGTAATCTGAGGCAAGCAACACTCAGAAATCGCCACGGTCAAAAGGAACGGCAAAAAACTTTGGGAAAAGTCATTAAAATATCCGTAGGATGCTAAACAACAAGGGAAAACTATCCGTCAGCGTCGAGATTTCCTCGTTAGACAGTGGGGTAAATGGCCGTAATCTGGGGCAGCAACACACAAGACGTCACCACGGTCAAAAGGAACGGCGAAAAACTTTGGGAAAAGTCTTAAAATATCCGTAGGAGGCTAACCAACAAGGGAAAACTATCCGCCAGTGTCGAGATTCCCTCGTTCATGAGTGGGGAGGGGTAAATGGCCGTATTCTGGGGCAGCAACACTCAAAATGTCGCCACGGTCAAAAGGAACAGCGAAAAACTTTGGGAAAAGCCTTAAAATATCCGAAGGAGGCTAAACAACAAGGGAAAACTATCCGCCAGCGTCGAGATTTCCTCGTTCGTGAATAGGGTGGGGGTAAATGGCTGTAATCTGGGGCAGCAACACTCAATACGTCGCCACGGTCAAAAGGAACGGCGAAAAACTTTGGGAATCAGAGATTTTTCTCAATAATTTCAGCGGTGAATAATCAATTTATTTATCTTAATTTCAATGTGTTATTTTCATTTTTTTCTGTATTAAGTGTGCACGAATATTAGCACTTTCTAAACTTTTATCCGCTTACTTGCCCCAAGAACAGCACATAAGTGCTCCTTCTCAATTTTAGCCGCCCACGAGGAGGCGAGTATTGTAGCGTTTTCCATTTGCAAAAAAATTCGGGTGGTGCCAAATTCCAACATTAAAAATGATGATGCGGGCCATTGCGAAAGACTCAGCGGGCCACTTCTTAGCCCGTGGGCCCTGGGTTGGCCACCTTTGTTCTAGGTCTTTCAAGAACCAAATTCCACGAATTTGGCTCACTCAATAATAAGCCATTATTAATAATAGATAAGCAATATTAATATATTATTATTATTAAATTTTAAGCTTTTTCTGATCTTACATTTCGGACAAATCCTATTACTGTAGGAAATTTATTGTGCAGGGGTGGGAAACTGCAAGAGTGGGGGAGGCATCCTGAGGGAATAGAGGGAGGAGAGCAGTCGTTCTCAGTTGTAAGGCCAGTTAGTTGGAAATTGAATGTACCCGATGAAAGTTGTGCGTGACAGATGTGTCGTTAATAAAAGGACCCCAGTATTCAACTTTTTATTTCGTTTTTTTTTTATTTTCTCGGGTTTTTCCAACATTAATTCAGAAGTGGGATTCGAGCGAATTGGTCGGTGGATCGCGAAGTTAGTAAATTGGTCGGTGGATCGTGAAGTTAATAAACTGGTCGGAGGATCGTGCGGTTTATGACTTTATTTGTGCCGGAGGGCGAGAATTTCTTTTATTTGTGCCGGAGGGCGGATTATTGGTTTTATTTTCTTTAATTGCCGGTGGGCGAAGCTCGCGAAAAGTCGTGGGAGCGAATAAAATTCCTGAGAAGTCGGTGAGCGGCGGAGTGAGGGGTGACGCTTTCGCTGCCGATGATTGTTCTGCACCGCGTAAAATAAAATGTTTCAAATGCGGAACTGAGGGGCACATGGCTAAAGAGTGCCGAGCGATCGAGACCACTCCTCAAATAGGGTGTGTAACGCATTCAGCGCCTGTCGACCAGGGGCACGGAGACCCGTACATGAAGGAAGTCAAGGTTGGAGGAGTCGACTCGAGGATCCGCGGGCAAATAGATACCGGGAGTTCTGTTTGTATACTAAAGGCGTCCGTAGCCATCCAATTGGGCTTAAACATTCAGCGGGATAACACGGAATTCGTAGCTTTTGGGGCTACCCCCGTTCGGTCAGTGGGGCGCACCGACACTACTCTTAAAATCGATGACGCGGAGGCCAGGGTTACCTGTTTTATCGTTTCAGATGTGGCTCAACACGTAGACTTACTGGTTGGAAAATCGTGGACGGACCAACCGCATATCAAATATTCGAAGAGCGGGTCTTCTTTACGGTTCGAGACCGTTGCCGAGCCCTTTGCCGAGGAACCAGCCGTCATGAGGGGCGGGAACTATGTGAATCTTATCCGAATTACGGGCGAAACGCGTGAACCCATCACGAGAGACATGGTTAAAACGGAAGTGGACCTAGATAAAGCCTCGTCAGATCGGTTACTGACTTTGGTTAACAAATATCGGCGAGCGTTCGCTTTGAACCCCCGCGAATTGGGTTGTACTACCTTGTATAAGGCGGAGATCGAGGAGATACCGGGTAGTAAGCCTATCGCATGCAAACCGTATCGCTGTAGTGCAAAGGAGCGGACAAAAATTGCGGAAATTGTACGTGAGTGGAAGAAGGAGGGACTAGTTACCGAAACAACTTCTCCTTATGCTAGCCCGGTCCTGTTGGTAGACAAACCCGGAGGGGGGAAGAGACTAGTTTGTGATTTCAGAAGGCTGAACCTTCAAACGGTGAAGGAACCTTACCCGATGCCAATTTTGGATGATATCCTTGAACACCTATCCCAAGCGACCATGTTTAGTGTTTTGGACTTGGCGCAAGGCTATTTACAGATACCACTCTCGGAGAAGGCCAAACCCAAAACAGCATTTGTGACACCCGACGACACTGGGCAATTTGAAAGACTCATGTTCGGTCTGACAAACGGACCAGCTATTTTTCAGCGCGCCATTAATGGTATATTGGGACCGCTACGGAACAAGGTGGCCTTCCCGTATCTCGACGACCTGCTGATCCCCGCCGAAAATTGGGTCGCCATGCTGGAGAACCTTGAATTAGTGCTCCAGGCCTTGGTAAGGGGCGGAGTAACCCTAAACCTAACAAAATGTGTGTTTGGCAGAGTATCGGTGGAGTTTCTAGGGTATCTAATTGCAGAGGGAGGCATCCGACCTGGCAGCCGGAAGACCAAGGCCATCGCCGAATACCCTGAGCCCACGGACGTGCGGGAGGTGCGGCGCTTCCTTGGATTAAGTGGATACTTTCGCAGGTTTGTTAAATCATATGCCCTGATGGCAGAACCTTTGACGCGCTTGCTTAAAGGGGAGGTGAAGTTTGATTGGGGGGCCGAGCAAAGAGTGGCCTTTAATAAACTAAAGGAGGTGTTGACCTCGGAACCGGTTTTAAAACTTTATAACGCGAATGCGCGTACTGAAGTACATTGTGACGCTTCCTCTGTCGGAATAGCCGGTATTTTAATGCAAGAAGGGAGGGAAGGAGTGCTTCACCCAGTGTATTATGTAAGCAAAAAACTAAATCCGGTCGAAAGTAAATACAATTCCAGTAAACTTGAATTGATGGCTTTAGTGTGGACCCTAACGCGTTTGAGACAGTTCCTGATAGGGATAAAATTCGAAGTGTACACGGACTGTCAAGCCATCACTTATTTACATGTACATAAAACTGCTAATCCCCAAATTGCTCGATGGAGCGCCTTTCTGGGGGAATTTGATGTTACAGTTCGACATCGAAGTGGTGCCAGAATGAGTCATGTGGATGCTTTGAGTAGGCAGCCGGAGGAACCACCGTCGGATGTCCTGCAGGAGGTCAGCCAGAGGGTTGAGGTCTTCAATGTCCTTACTTGGGAGGACGAAGCCCGGATTTTTCAACAGCGTGACGAGCGGATAACCCAACTGATGGAAGTACTTAGTCGTCCAGACAATGAAAGGACTGCACAAGAAAGAAATATCGCGCAAGGTTTTGTGGTGAGCAACGGTTTAATTTTCAAAATTGTTGCAGAGGACCAGAAAAGATTTGTGGTACCGGACGGATGGCGTAAGAGCATTGTAGTTCGTTTTCATGACACGGCTGGACACAATTCTGTCGATAAGACTGTGGAGCGGATTCAGCAGCACTACTGGTTTCCACGAATGCGGCGTTACGTGCGAAGGCACGTGAGCATGTGCCTTGATTGTTTATTGATGAAACCTAGAAGTGGCCGCCAGCAAGGGGCTCTGAACCCTATTCCACCCGGGGAGCACCCTTTTGCGACCATACACGCCGACTACTTGGGGCCTTTTCTCGAGACCCCGAGAAGGAATAAGTATATTCTCGTGTTTATAGACAACTTGACTAGGTTTTCCCGTTTATTTGCAGTGGTTGCACCCACCACCGCCGAGGCGACCCGATGCTTCAAGAGCGTAATCGACCTGCACGGAGTGCCCCGTCGCATCGTCACCGATCGAGGCACGGCCTTCACCAGTCATGACTTCGAGGAATTCTGCGCTACACGAGGAATACAACACATATTAAACAGCTCGCAGCGACCACAAGCCAATGGTATGGTCGAGAGGACCAACCGATCTATCGTACCGATGATGGTAGCCCGACTGAAGAGTCCGTCAGACACCGACTGGGACGAACACATAGACGACGTGAATACCGATCTCAACGACACAGTCAACAGAAGTACTGGCTTCTCACCGTTTTACTTATTGTATGGCTACCAGAGCCGACGCAATGATGCTGTCCTACGAGACGTCACGGATTGCGCTGGTAGCGCTCATTATAACCCACCGGAAGAACTACAGGAAGTGGCCAGAAGTCAAATCAAGGCCAGTCAGCAGAGGGCACGCGAAGACTACGACCGACGAAGAGTCATCCACCCCCGCTATGAGACCGGGGAAATCGTCTTCATGCGGCTAAACCCACCGAGCTCGGGCGAAGGCCTAGGCTCACTGAAGTGCCGTCCGAAATGGAGAGGACCCTTAGTCATATTCGAGATCCTGCCCTCTGATACGTACCGAGTGGCGGATCTGAACGACTCTAGTTCACGCCGTTTTGCCACGACAGCGCAAGCCAGTCAACTGCGCTCATTTGGCAAAAGGCAAGACGAGGAAGAGGAAGACGAGGGCGAGGAGGATAAGACGACCTCCAGCGAGAACGAGTCTGGGACTGACGGCGAAAATCAGGAAAACGCCAGTTCGGCCCCACTCCCGTCATCAGAAGAGACTGTCACCAAGCGAAAACGACGACCACCCATATGGTTGGGAGATTATGAGTGACGTGAATTGCGAACAAAAGGACTTTAAATTTAAATGGCTTAATTGTTGTTATTAGTTACGAAGTCACTCGTTGATTGAAATTTAGTTAAGAGAATTACTGACTGCTAATTGAATTTAAATGGCTTAATTGTTGTTATTAGTTACGAAGTTACTCGTTGATTGAAATTTAGTTAAGAGAATTGTTGAACTGTTAATTGGGGGTCCAATTAACCCTCAGGATGGCCGAGTAAATGTAGGAAATTTATTGTGCAGGGGTGGGAAACTGCAAGAGTGGGGGAGGCATCCTGGGGGAATAGAGGGAGGAGAGCAGTCGTTCTCAGTTGTAAGGCCAGTTAGTTGGAAATTGAATGTACCCGATGAAAGTTGTGCGTGACAGATGTGTCGTTAATAAAAGGACCCCAGTATTCAACTTTTTATTTGGTTTTTTTTTATTTTCTCGGGTTTTTCCAACATTACTATCCGGATATTTGGTTGGTTCTAGTTACTCTGGAAAACCTGACTCTTTCGCTTACCTCAGTCGGGCGTCTGTGAGCCACTTCTGCTTATTGAACGCATTCTATTGCACTAAACAATCATTGGATTGTCGCTAATGAACAATTCATCTACCACCTGGGTGGTTCTCCGAACATAATTTCCCGCGAAATGTAGAAGTAAATCTACCACTTACCAAAGTAGGTTTTTAGAAATTTAGCACTTGGTGTGTGTATCGGCTAAAAATGCGTGAAATTTGTAAGACATAATGTTTCCACCCCATGTCAAGGACTAACGAATCTGTTTCCGTGTATGTTTTCACTTAAAAAGGGATTTCACCACCCGAAAGTACAATTCGGAGCGAGTTTTACCACCCGAAAGTACAATTCGGAGCGAGTTTTACCACCTGAAAAATCATTCAACGATATTTTGCGCCCTTGGTTTTCATTAGATAGCCTATGGTGGGAGGGGCGCCTCCGAAATGTGGCCTACCTACGAACAAACCTGAAAACACAACTGTACAATTATTGTGTTGACATAAACGTTTTCTGATGTAGCATGATCGACAGACTTTTCTAGTCACTCGTTCAAGTAAAGAAATGTACAGTCTCGTCTTGCTGTCAAGATTCGTCGTTTTAGACGTGAGTTTTGCAGACGACGCCGTTTCCGAGGTCGACATCGTCCGCCGAGAATTCGAAACGAACCCCCTCGACGACCTCGTTGACACATTACGAAATGACGGTGTGGGAGGAGGGTGTTTTTATTTAATTACTTTCAGGGCAAGCTAGTACAATTTTATTTTTTCTTTCGCTCTAGCTGGTAAACGAACCTTAATCGTCGTCTCCAACAGAAATGTTGTGGCTATGATTTCTGAGCATCTGAGCCTGAATGTGAATAAAGTACGCCTTTATTCACGGCGTACTCGATCAAAAGCTGAGGGAGGCGGCCGAGAATGATTTCAGATCAGGGGACGTCGGAATACTTCTAACCTCCGGCACCATTGGCATGGGGCTAGGTAAATCGTTGAATGCCAAATAGCCACCATTTTATGCTTCTAACATTTTTTTAGACTTGAAATATTTGAATCGTGTCATCGATTATAATCGTCGGGCCAGTGTTCACGATTACGTCTTAAGACTAGATCACACAGACTGCTCCGTTCGAAGTAAAATTACTTATTTCACTTTCCCAAAAGTACTCGAATTGAACCGACCCCGACGTCCTGCAAAGATTGTGAACGCCACCGACTATCCACGCGTTCAACAAACAGTCATCCAGTCACCTCACAAGAAAAAAGATTTTCTGATGTCTCTACTTGGAACGAACTGTAGGGTGATCTTATTAAAATGCGTTAGACTTACCTTGACTCTATTGCATTTTCCAGCTAGCGGCCGTACTTTAATATTTTGCCAAGCAAGAGCTGTCAATGAAATTGTTTCTCATTTGAAGAAGCACGGGATTCCAACGACTTTTTACTTGACTCCACTTGATAAAAAAAAAACCTGGAATATTTCAAGTCGCGCGCGAAGCTTACCCTTGTCACAACGGATACTGATGTACTTCAAAAGCATAGTTAGTGTGTTGCGTCCCATGACGTGGTGTTTCATGATTTAATGGACGTTTGCTTTTAGAAATTGAAGTCGATCGAGTTGTGAATTTTGTTCTTCCCCCGTTCGAAAAATACGTGGAAATGGCAAGCGCCGTCAGTTCTAAAGGCCACGTGGCTTCCTTTTACCATTACAATCGCGACAGTAAGATGGCTGATCATTTGCGACGTCTTCTCGTAGTTACCAACCAGAAATTACCATCCTTTTTAGGTGGCGTCCAATAGGTATTTAGGTCATTGTGTCTTTTTTTTTCCTTTTTTTAATTAAGGTAATTGTACAGTTCGTTTTTTTCTATTGTCAAAAAAATTAAAAACAGAAACTAAGTGAACAATTTTGGATGAGTAAAATGTCTTTTCATTTTTTAAGATTTTAAGCATTGCCGTCTATAATGTACGTCAGCACAGCATTCAATTTTACTTCAACAAACATGGAATATTGATTCTAAAGGTCCCTTCCCTTCTAAAGGATCCTCGAATATTGAGTTTCGTGAATAATCAGTTTTGTTTTTCAACGCGTGAATCGTCAGCCAAGCCATCGTTGTGTTGAGCACGAAAATGACCAGTTTTGCTATATTTAGAGTGTAAAATGCCAGTTTTATGGAGTGAATAGCAAGTTTTGTTTTTTACCGGGAAAAATCGTCAGTTTGGCAATTTCCAAGGCGCCCATGGACAATTTGGCCATTCTTGGTGGGCGAATGGTCAGGTTAGTCATTTTCAGGGCGTATAGTACTCAGAACAGAGCCACTTTTGCCATTTTTAGGGCCAGAATAGTCAGTCTGACTATTCTCAGGAGGCGTAATAGTCACTTTAGCCAATTTATAGTGTGAACGGTTAGTTTACCCGGAGTTGAGGTCACCTAATCCTTGTCCTCAACGTGGTGTCGAATATTTGCCGGAAAGTTAAGTTTACATCAAACAGTGGTTCAGTGATTTGTGATATTTCCGTCAAAACTGCACCAACTTCAAAAACTAAAAGACCACTCGAAAGCTCACCAAATGGGCGTATTTTCCCCAGAATACGACCTAGCCGGAAGCGTATACCCAATGAGCAGAATAGTATTGAAAAATAACGCGAAAACCAAAGTACTTATGGTACCATATATCTCCCGCGCCCAAGTCGTAAAATGTAAAACAATTCGCCCGGCAGCCCGCTAAAAAGTTAACTTTTTGAGGTGCCGGGCGTTTCATGTTCCTACTTGGGCTCTGGACGTGGGGGAAGTGCCATAAGTACTGGGATTCTATTCGTTATGTAGAGAAACGTCAATAAATTAGCCTCAAAACTGGACGATGATGTATTCGAATTTATGGGGTAGTTAAAAATTAGGTGGTACAGGAAATAAAGCCAGAATAGCGGTAAAATTCGATCCAATTTCGAATGTGGCTTGAAAAATTCCTTTTGTTGTATACTTTGACGATTCGAAGAGTCCGCAACGATACTGGGTGGCGAACCTATTTTTAAGGGCGGGTGAACGTTGGCCAACTCACCCCTACAAGGGATGACAATAATTGACCCCACGAGGTGACTAATCCTATGGAGTTATGTGTGCTGAGTCGATAAAAATCACTCCCAAGTCCGTGGGCTGATTACTTCTCGAGTTACGTGGCATAATTTGTACGGAAAGCGTCGTTTTTGGCTTGATTAGTTTATGTAAAATAAGTATTTTTGAATGTAATGTAAAAGTAATCTTGAATTGGTTATGAATTGTGCCACATGATGATCAGGGCCGAAACTAGGGATTTTCTGAGGGGGGGGGGGCAAGCTCTATTTTTCCGCCTTTACCTGTATCCTGTAATATTCACCTTCAATCACTTTCGAATCGGTGATGGTAAGGTTAATACAAGTTAGCGTGTAACCCCTCCTTAGGATCTTGGTCTCTAAATATTTTTCTTTTGACACGTTCGTTTTAGACCGCTATTGAATCAAAGATGCAAAATCCAGGAAGCGTGGAAACCAGCCAAATTCGGGTTTAAAAGAACCGAAACCACGAAATATATTATGTATTACTGAACGAGCGAAAATGCGTGAAATTTGTGTTTGGAGGAGCCAATTTAACGACATTTTCATTTTAATGATCGGAAATCTGCCTTTGAGATGAATGAAACAAATCAATGAATTCAGTTTTTGAATGTGCCAAATGGTGAACTTGCATGAATGCCAGATTGGGGGAGGGGAGTATACCAGTGAATTGGCACATGCGGACAACGATATCAACGGTAGTTGCAGCCCGATTCTGGTCTGGTGATTTTTAAATAAATTTTCAAAGTTCTTCTGGAGGGGATGGATAGTGCGAAGGGAAAAATTACGTCAAAGAGCAGTTTTGAAGCATTTGAGGAAGCTCTAAAATGTTTTGTTTACAAAAAATAAGAAAAATTAAACACCAGAAAACGTGTCTTCCCCCCTCTTCCTCACACCATCCATTTCAGTGACTGCCATTTAACATAATTAAACCCTCACTCAATTTTTTTAAAAATTCGCCTAAAAAAAAAAACCTTGATTAATTTCAATGTTTAATGTGGGCAATTGTCTTGTTGAAGAGCCCTCTTCAAGAAACACCAGTATGATTGAAAAATGTGCAAGTTCCCCATTAGTTTTTCGAATTATCGAATTTGAGCTAAAATTTTATCAGCGGAATTACAAGTCACGGGTCTATATTTTCGCGAGATTATTAGTTTCCTGCCTTTATTTAATCAAAATTGCAAGTTCCTGTTATGTATAGTTTACTTTTGATCCTGATGAATTTCTTTTGGCAAAAGAAATCTTTTTTTGCGTGCTTAATAAATTAGTATAAATAAACATTTTAATAAGTATTAACGTTTTTCTCGTCGATTTCATCCGTGAATCTGCGCTTTTGTACAGTTTTAGATGTGAGTGAGCCGTTCTTTCTCAATTTTAGCTGCGAATTACCGCTTTTCATTAGCAATTTTTCTCCATTCTAACCGTGAAGTAAAGCGTTTAATGCCCGTTCACAAGCCCTATGTTTACGTTCTGTGGAGTCTATGCAGCCAAACAAATTTATTCCCTCGAAAAATGAAGCATTTTTATAGGTTGCATAGACACCACACAACACAAACATAGAGCTTGTGAACGGGCCTTTATATCTCAATTTTATCTGCGAATAAGTGCTCTTTCTCAATTTTATCCGCGAACTAGTAATTTTTGTCAATTTCAAGCGCGAATTAGCGCTGTTTCTAAATTTAATCCACGAATCACCGCTTTTTCACAATTTTGGTCGTAAAAATGGGCGTTTTTTCTTAATTTAATCCACGAATTATCGTTTTACTTCAATGTTCCCGTAGCCTGTATTAATGTGGTTACTAATACAGTAATTCAACTGTTGAACCGTTGGCAAAGCTACATTTCCATTTCCCATAACATTTACCAGATAAGCAAAAAAAAATTGCTGGCCCCCAAAGTTGCCGCCGGGAGCACGTGGCCCCTTTGCCCCCCCCCCCCAGTTTCGGCCCTGCTGATGATTTTTAATGTGATTGGTGCGTGCACTGCAGACGCCAAAATGGTACCTTTTGCTTTGCCTAGGATTCATGAGCGTCCTCTCTGCCGCACAATTTTCGCCGGGCGGGGGATAAAAACCTTCGTTCATCTGTTGTAGACTCCTCCAGACAGCATCCTACAAATACAATCGATGATACGGCGTCTTGTGTCGAGTTTCTGAGTCTGTCTAATTTTTTTTCTTCTCTTTCTCTATTTTACTACAACCACAGACGTACATTCTTCATTGTAATGATATTTAATAGCGTTGATAGAGTTTCATAAGGGGGAATTGGTCGGTTCATTTCCCGTGCAACAAGTAACAACAACGTTATCCTCATCCTCGTTTTACAAGTCAATTGAAGAAGATGCGTCGTTCCAAAATTCACGTTTTCGTCGGTGAATAAAAATTGGAAGGGAAATATCTGTTCCTTCTCTCAAGTTAATACGCGTAAAATGACATTAGGGACCAAAAGAATCATAGGCTTGTTTGAGTTTAGTTGTGTGTTAGTAATAATCGTCGTTCTAGTAAGAAAATCAGCGGCCCTTATTGAAGGTTTGTACCTAATAAATTGTAGTAATTCTTGATCTTTCAGCATCACTCAGAAATGTCAAGGGGCAAAGTTAAATCCAGAGGTTTTATTGAAAGGGTCAAATAAGTTATCTTTTCTTTCGAGATAAGTATGAGTAACAGTTCAAGCAAACATTAATTTGGCCAGTGCTTTTCATCACACTTGTTGCACTGGTGCATTTTTTTAGAGTTTCATGTGTTTCTAGCCACGAGTTTGAAAATCAAGCGTAGTTTTCTCCGGCAAAGTTAGCTGCAGAATAAAACTTTATTTATTTCAACGATTACTTATACGCCCCTTACAACTACGGCAGACCCTATCATTCACAACTCTACTTAATTCCTTCCTAACGGGTTGGAGCTCCCAAATTTATTGCTGTGAGTCGAACAAACGTGTTTTAGGCACTTGTTCGCCAGACGAATTTCGATGCGAAAGCTCGTCTTACTCTTCGTGTATATCCAAAGCGTGGGAATGCGACGGCAATCCGGACTGTCCCGACGGCTCGGACGAGCACGATGAATGTCCCGATCGGCCGTGCAAAGTGGGACAGTTTCAATGTATGAAAACTCGAAAATGCGTTCCTATGAGTTGGGCATGTGACGGCGAAGTCGACTGCAACAAAGGTCGCATTGTCGATGACTCCGACGAGAACGATGCCAATTGTCGAGCTGGTCAGAAGCGAGGAAGTGAAAGTTGTCTGTACAACAAAGCTTCGTGCCCTCCAGTAACATCCGCCAGCGTTGACGATAGTGACGCTATAACTGTGTCCGATCAGTGTGTCGACATCGAGAAATTCTGCGACGGTAAGAGTGACTGTCCCAATGGTACTGATGAAGGCACATTTTGCAACGGTACGTATCATCTCTCTTTTCGCAGATCTTCTTTTTTATCATCACTGTTTTTTAATGTTTCAGTTAAATGTTCGTTACAATGTACGCACAAGTGTAAACAATTGCCCAAAGGTCCCACTTGTTACTGTGCATCAGGCTTTCGTATAACCAACAACGGCACAGCTTGCGAAGATATCGATGAGTGCTCCTACGATGAGGCTGATTCGGAAAACGCTTGCGGACAAATTTGCGTTAACACCAACGGGTCGTACTCGTGTTCTTGCGTGTCAGGATACGAAGTCGATCCAAATAACGTTAATAAGTGTCGAGCTATAAACGTACCTCGTGGGTCGCCGCCGTACCTTGTTTTCTCTACAACGACAGAACTTAAAAGATTCGGGCTGACGTCGTCATCCACCAAGGAGGAGTCACAGTTGTTAGCCCGAGAAAGTCGTCAAGGTGGTATAACGACTTTCGATTTTGACCATCGAGGAGGTACTCTGTGCTACTCCAAGCGGATTATCGGGTCTGAAGTTAATGAAAGCAGTGGAACCCTAGCTTGTTTCAACTACACAAACCCTTTGGAACCACCGATGGAGCATCAGCTACCTGGAATAATAAATTTCCTGAGTAAGTTTGATGAATTATTACCTAAATTCGTCACATTAATTGTTATTTAATTGTATTATAGCCATCACGCAGATTGCCTACGACTGGATATCTTCGAATTGGTACTTCCTAGACGATTCCCGGGAAATCATATATCTTTGCACAAAAACTCTCAAGTATTGCCGGATCGCCGTTGACTCGCAGTTAAACAAACCCCGCGGCATTGCTTTAGACCCAACTCGGGGATTTATGTTCTTCACAAAATGGGGCTCAACTGTTCCCACTCTGGAAAGAGCTGTCCTTGACGGTTAGTTTCATTATTCGATCGGGCGGTTCTTGTTTCTAAAGCTGTGCTCATTTCACATGAATAGGAAGTGAAAGAAAGGTTCTCGTCGTGAGAAAAATCGTCTACCCCTACGGACTGACTCTTGACTATCCTGTTCAACGCTTATATTGGGTTGACACGTATTTGGACATAGTCGAAAGGGTTGACTACGATGGTAAAAATCGGCGGACTGTTAAGAATGGGCTGCCGTCGGGTGCACTTTTTGGCATTACACTCTTCGAAGACTATTTGTACACGACATCGTGGCGCAGTCAGAGCATCATTCGCTTGAACAAGAACAACGCGAGCGACGTGACCTATTTGAACGAGAGTTCGAAGCCGTATGCTGTTCACGTGTATCACAGGCAACGACAACCAGACGGTAATGAGTGCAAACTATTTTAAGGGTTTCGAAGAAATTTGGGAATCCTCAAGGGGAGAAAAAGCAAGAAGTCCATTATGGAACGCTAAAGGCTCTGTTACTGAGTTGAACATTTGCTGTTTGCCACATGAGTATTATTTTTAGATTTCTTTCTGGAGATGAATCTCGATTGTAAAGCGCTCCATACACTGTCAGTTTAACTGAAGGCAATCGTGAGGCCGTCGATCGGGGTTACCCACACATGGACTGCAGTACGTGAAAACAGAAGGTGTGTGGCCGTAGGACCGGCGAGGATCGGATGTGAGATCGTTGACTGACTGTGTATGTTGCTCGGTGATTTTGGTCTGACGTTCGCCTCTTGAGGCGACGGCCTGCAGGCAATAGCATAGTGTATGGGGCGCTTAATTGTCAGCCTTGAGACATTCCTATATTTTCAGATTTAGCCTAGTTAATCCAACCTGCCCTCATTATACCAACATGTCTTACGATGCTTAAAATTGTCTCATAACTTATATCAATCACTGTGCGGGACCTTTTCAGTGGCTCATCCTTGTAAAACGAATAACGGAGGGTGCCAACACATTTGTGTGCCGTATTGGAAACAACAAGTTGCGGTCTCCAAATGTCATTGCCACTCCGGCTATCGGCTCATGGGAAAGAAAAATTGTACTCGTTAGTAGCAAATTTGTCCACTAAACTTGATTTATCAACGTGAATCTAATTGATAACATTTTGTAGAAATTCACCACTCATCTTTTCTACTATTCAGTAAAGGGCGGCCCGGCATGATCAAAATTTTATCGATGAATGAAAACAGCCACAAAGAGGATATTGCGGCTCCCGTAACGGACCTTAAAAGACCTTCGACGTTTGACTTTGATTTCGAGACTGGTTACATCTACTTTATTGATCATCAACCGTCAAAAATTGGTCGTCAAAAAATATCTGAGGATAACGGACGATATGAACCCTGGGTCGAAGACAGTTCACTGGTTGGTGGAGTGGAAGGAATGGCAGTGGATTGGCTTGGACGAAATCTCTATTGGACAGAGGGAGCTTTAGGGAAAATTTTCGTGGCTAGCCTTAAGCGCTCAGGTGTTCATCGAACGCTGCTAACGAATTTGACTCAACCCCGTTCGATTGTAATTCATGGAGACAACGGTACGATGTACTGGAGCCAATGGGATTTGACTACAACGCAGTCTGGGTCCATAAGAGGCGCGACAATGGATGGAAAGGCTGTTTGGACACTGATCTCTGACCGTATACAATGGCCAGCTGGGTTGACTCTCGATAAACCGAACAATCGTCTGTACTGGGCCGATGCTTTTCTTGATCGCGTCGAGAAGTATGACCTTGTGAAACATGAACGAGGCGTTGTATTTGAGTCGCCTCGTGTTGAACACCCGTTCGGCCTCTCTTTTTTCGACGACGTCCTTTTCTTTACCGAGATGCAAAATGGCTCTGTTCGAAAGTTCAAGTTAAACGATGGGAATATCTCAGTTTTATCCACTCAAGGACCACCTATTTTCGAGATTAAAGCTTACGACAATGTAACCCAAATGGGTAAGTAAAGGCGATTGAAAGATTCATTACAAGTTACGCAAAGTATTCAATTTTTCTATTTAGGACTTTCGCCCTGCCGTTCTCTTCAATGCCCCCACCTCTGCTTGTTGACTTCGGCTTCTAAGGCGTCCTGCTTTTGTTCTGACGGTTACTCTGAACCGAACTGTTCGAGCAGGCCCAATCCTACAACGATATCGTCCCTGCCTACGCTCGCTCCGTCGTCATCCTGCGACCTTACACGTAACTTTCACTGTAACGTCTCCAAGCGATGTATCCCCTCGGTGTGGAAGTGTGACGGAGACCCAGATTGCGGCGCGGGTGACCTATCGGACGAAAAGGGCTGCCCCGAAAGTACATGCGCTGTGACAGATTTCCAGTGCGACAATAGAATGTGCATTTCTGCGAAATTCGTGTGCGACGGCGAGGATGACTGTCGTGACAACTCCGACGAAAAAAGTTGTCCCACAACCGCTGCTACCGAACCGCCGGGCGATTGTCATTCAGATTTCACGTGCATGACCCCTGAGTCGAAAATAATTTGCGTTACTCACGACAAAATTTGTGACGGACATAGGGATTGTTTCGGCGGTATCGATGAACTGGACTGCCGTAAGTACATCATTTTTCTGCGCTTGTTCCCATGGAGCCCATCTAATAGATACTTGTCTCCTAACAGCGCATAATTCGCATAGTAACCACTCGGATCCTGTCTTTAATAAAACGGAATGTGACGAACCGTCTTGGCTTTGTGACGGCTCGGAGAGATGCGTCGATTTAATTCAAGTGTGCGATGGGAAGCCGCATTGCGATGACGGAAGTGACGAGGGGGCTCTTTGTTTCGAAACTCAGTGTCCAAGTGACAAGTGTCAACCGCCGTTCAACTTGTGTCATCCTACACCCAAAGGTCCTAGATGCTACGGAACTGGTGAAGGGCCCGAAGAAAAGGATGAAATATCGCCGTTTGTGATATTTTCCAATCGCCATGAAATTCGAGCCGTGGACCTGAAATCATGGAGTGTCCAAGCTCTCATTTCTAGCTTGAAAAATACCATAGCCCTTGATTTTCATCACGAGGTAATTGATAACGTTCAAAAGGATACGATTTATTGGACTGACGTTATCGACGATAAAATTTATCGTGGGTCACTGATTGGAGGAAGTAAGTAGAATGTTCGCTAAGTATGTTGCTCAGGTAGTCAATTTGTTTTAATCCGTATGTTCCTGGTGTAGCTATAGGGAACATCGAAGTGGTTGTTCAGTCTGGGCTTTCTACAGCAGAGGGTCTTGCCGTTGACTGGATTGGCCACAATCTGTACTGGGTAGAAAGTAATTTGGACCAAATTGAAGTGGCTAAATTAAATGGATCTTACCGACGGGCCCTCATCGCCGGAGGCATGGAAAGCCCTCGTGCTATTGCACTCGATCCAAGATATGGGTAAGTTTTTTACTTGAGAATCTTGGTCCTGGTTACAACGTTATTCAGCACGCGTGTTGCATCGCAGGCTTCTTTTCTGGACCGATTGGGATGTCGAAGCCCCTCGAATCGAGTCTGCTGCTATGACAGGCCAGCATCGTCGTGTCGTAGTTCGAATCGACGCCATAGCCAATGGCGCGTGGCCAAATGGACTAACCCTTGATTACGAGACTTTGAGAGTGTACTGGATCGATGCCAGGTACTTGTATCACTATGGTTAGTCAGTAAGAATATAACTAAGAAAATTATAATACTATCAATTGTCAAGGTCTGACATGAATGGATTGCATAAGTGAGAATTTAGATTATCTAGAATTTATTTCCAAATTGCTTCTTTCGCCTTAATGTACCTCTTCTTTTTAAATTGCTTGTTCACCCGAAATGAATTTTTCAGATCCGACTCTATTCATACGGTCAAGTACGACGGCACTGACCATCACACTATTCTCAAGGGGCACTCGCTTCTCTCCCATCCGTTTGCTATCTCGCTGTACAAGAATCATGTGTACTGGACTGACTGGCGTTCAAACACTGTACTTCGTGCCGATAAAGTTACGGGCCTTAACGTCACCACTTTGCAGCGCACATTAACTCAACCTTTCGACATAAAAGTTATGCATCCTAGTCGGCAACCTAAAGCCGTCGTCAATCCGTGTGAGGTCAACAACGGCAACTGTTCCCATTTGTGCCTTCTCGGCTTCAATTCAACTCGAATGTGCGCTTGTCCTCATGTGACTCGTTTAAATTCTGATGGAGTAACCTGTGTTGGTAAGTATCGCGGTTTCTGGAAAATGATCTGTGGCGCTTTAACATTTTTGTTATTTACTTACTCCTCGACAGAAAACGACGTTGTTTTATTGCTAATACGAAACGAAGAGATTCGAGGTGTGGGCCTTGATCATCCTGACTACCACGTGATTCCTACAATCACCCTGCCGCACCGAATCTCAAATGAAATTGATTTCTATTCGCCATCGAGAAAAATATACTGGACGGAGCCCGATGCTCGAGCGGTCAAGTCGAGTTCGCTTGCGCAGAGTCTGTCACACACTGTCATTGACACGGGTGAGTCACTTTTCGTAATCTGTAACTTTGCTATTCGTAGTTTCGCTTTTTGAAACGCCTCTGTGGAAACCGGTAATGGCCACGGAGACGCTCATTGCAATGTAACGGGGTTTCCAGTAGATCGGTAGATGTTGAGGCTTCCCCTCGATGTTGAGGAGTTTCTCCTGTAATCCTTTTCAACCAAAGAGTGACTGAATGATGGAGAGGGTTTGCTGGAAAACTACAGCTCAATTTTTCACAAGATGCCCATCAACTACCTAGCCCTATTATAACTTCAGTACTTGGCTGCAGTGGCGCCGAAACGGTATTAATGAGGTGTAGCCGAGCTCTTTAAAAGAACTCACACACACCTAAGGGAGCTCCCCCCCCCTCATCATACCACCTTGCCATCCGCCAGCTAGGTTATCCTGTCATAAAACGCCAATTCGCGGCTGAAATTGGGAGAAAGTGCTAATCGGGGGCTAACGCGGAGAAAAAGCTAATTAGAGGCTAAAATTAATAAGAATCGCTAATGCACGGAATAATTTGAGAAAAGTCCTAGATTCCCCGGGAGTAAAAGCGGCTGAAACTAGGAAATATTTCGTGGCTAAAATTGAGAAAAATCGCTAATTCACGGAACTATTTGGGAAAACCTGTTGCTTCGTGGCTGAAACTGTGAAAAACTGATAGTTCCCGGCTAAAATGAAGATAAAGCCCTCACTCGCCGCTGAAACTGAGAAAAACGCTAATTCGCGGATCCGTGCATTAAGTGGCTAAAATTGAGTAAAAGCGGTTTAATTATCGCTAAAAGTAAGAAATACTCGCGGCTAAAACTGAGAAAACTCGCTATATTTCATGGCAAAAATAAAGATAAAGCGCTCATTCGCAGATAAAAAGCGTAATTCGCGGCCAAAATTGACAAAAGACGCTCATTCTCTGCTTAAAATGGTTAAAAACGCAAATTCTCGGATCAGCATGAAAATATTCGCTAATTTCGCGGCTAAAATAGAGTAAAAGTCATAATTCATGGCTAAAATGAAGAAATTATTCGCAGCTAAAATGATAAATGCTCTTATTCGTGGCAAAAAGTGATGAAAAGTCCTGATTCACGACAAAAACTGAGAGAAAACGCTAATTATACGTGGCCGAAAGAGCAATAAATCACTATACATATAGTTCCTGGCTAAAATTGAAGAAACGCCGCTTCATGGTTCTTAGAAACGAGCTTTATAATAATAAAAAAAAAAAAAAAAATAGGTACCATAATTTAACGCGAGATTCCCGCCTCATAGGGCGGGTCCTCCACTGCTCAAACTAGTACCTTTGAGAAAATGACCCAAAATTTTGAGGTGACCACCCCAGTTATGGGGCTTGAGAGGTCGTTTTGAGAATGTTTTTGCACATGTGACCTCGATTTCGATCCCTTTGATCTGTCGCGGCTCATATCACCCAAAACATTGGTACCAATAACAGAGTCTGTAGTCTGTGTGGCTTGCCTCGCGCAGTGGCGCACACAGAAATCGGTCCTGTGTGGTGGGAAGGGGGTCGAAACACAAAACTGGTCCATTGTATTGATAGAACGGGCAGGACTGCCCAAAAGAGACGAACATCTCAATATTTATTAGTGAACAAAAACTAAAACAATATAAATAAAGAAATAACAAAAAACAAATACGTTCCACAGCAAAATCGAAGCTCTGTAATATTTCGACATTGTGCTCACTACGCAACAAGAACAAGGTGGCAACATCCGCTCCGAATCAGAAGAGAAGAGAATCTTTTTTGTTTATTATTGTAAACATTTTTACAGCCCACCCTCAAACGTTTTCTGGGTACGCTTCAACATGTCTAGATACGATTTTTGGAATGTCCGTCCGCCGTAGGCCGTCCGGCTCATATCTTGCCCTATGCCCAATGCTCGAAAAAACTCATTTTTTCGCACATAGACTCCATTTGGAATATAATTGGTCCTTACATCTGATCAACTAGATCAACTAACTCCTTGGGGTTTTATGGGTAAAAAGCGGGTCCAAAATGGGGGTTTTCAAAAATTATGAGATCATAGGGATGTGGGTTATCGATTTTCACGTAATTTCAAGCCTGCCCCCCTATTCTGTAACTCGTAACTTGCGCGTTAAAGAGTTACAGAATAGGGGGGCAGGCTACATGCATGTGTAATAATCCCGTGTGTAAAATTTGCAGTGTTTTTTGGAATGGTTATGATTTATTCTATGTAGACTAGAACAAGTCCTGACGGTGAGGTTTTGGTTTGAAGGAAGCGGGCGCTCTCAACTTTATGTTCTTCAAATAAAAACTGGGTGTTTGTATGCTCATTTACAGCGTAATTTTTACCGTGATTAAATTGTATTTGGCATTGTGTATTTTTTCGTGGTTCTGGGGGGGGGGGTGTTACCCATAAAATCCCCCCTTCGGTGCGCCACTGGCATCGCGAGGCAGTTTCGCCCGTTAAAAACTTGATTCACTTGTGCGTAACAGCTTTATTTTTTTTTTCTTTATTCACCTTCTCGGTTCACCCTTCCTTCGTCAGCCCTTTCTTCTTCCTATTTTCTTCCATGCTATTCATCACCACCCGCTAGATGGCTGTGCTGGGATATGTGACACCTTGGATATGAGATATAGTGACGGCGCTACTGCTTGGCTGTACTTCGGCATTGATACTAATTGATTGGGCATCCTTGTAGATCTGGTATTGGGCATTTGGAACTTGTTCTCACCGCGCGGTCGGGGAAAATTTGAATCCGGAGGCATACAATTTATTTAATTGATGGAAAGAAGGGCTACGCGTCACGACAGCATCCCCCCCCCCCATGGAGTGATTTATGGATACACGTGCATGTTTTTGCAATACTTATTTCACTTTCAGGCTTGGATCATCCGTTTAGTTTCGCCATTGACTGGATTTCCGAAAATATTTACATATCCTCGTCTCAAAACGGGCGTATTTCTATTCACGTCACTAACCTTCGTGGCGAGTACTTCACCACTATTTACGAGTCAACGTTTTCGCCTTCGTCCTCCTCGACGCCGCCGTCTCCCTCAGCGCAACAGTCCCCCGTCTCGTCGCATCAACCGTTTGAAGAACCCGAAGAAATCACTTCGATGGTAGTTGATCCCGAGCAAGGCAGATTGTACTGGGTCGAGCGTCACGGCCAGGATTCAACTTCTCGTTTTAGTGTTTACATGTCTGATATGGCTTGTTCGGTAGGAAGCCGTGTAGTCTTGACTTCGACGCCCGATAATCGTTTCTTGAAGGATACCAAGAGCCTGGCATTGGACCGGGCGAAAAATCGTCTTTACTTCGTCAACGAAGAATCAAAAACAGTGCAAATAATGGACTTCAATATGAGGAAACTTTCAAATTTGAGCTTGCCTCCTCAGTGTGAACCAAAATCGGTCGAAATTTATGAGGGACAAATCTATTTATTGACGGATAATAAAATTCTAAAGCTTGACCCTGACAGTCTAAAAGAAGAACCGATTCTTGTTCGAAACGATTCTTTGAAAGTAAATTCGATAAGAATTTACAGCTCCAAAACTCAGAATAAAACAAAATCTGCTCCATGTTCGAACTCGAATTGCTCTCATCTTTGCTTCCCAACGGGAAATTCTTCTAAGGTTTGTGCTTGCGCTCTCGGATATTATTTGGACCCTTCAACCAAAACAAAGTGCTTAGAAACGTCCGATGAGTTTTTGGCTTACGCGTCAAACTTCGAAATTCGTGGACTTCCCCTAACACCTTCATCGCGCCAAGGGACAACTATACTTGCCCCTATATCTAAAATAGCTATGGCATCGAATATTGATTACGATCCGATAGAAGGTTTCCTGTATTGGGCCGACTCAGACCACGGAACGATTACAAGGATCAAAAGGGATG
This sequence comes from Corythucha ciliata, assembly GCA_038030265.1. Lineage (NCBI taxonomy): Eukaryota > Metazoa > Arthropoda > Insecta > Hemiptera > Tingidae > Corythucha > Corythucha ciliata. Next base: position 35,460,507 of record CM075942.1, on the reverse strand, counting down.
GTACCATGCGTCAAGTCGTTGTCGGCAACACTGATTCCACAGATCTCTTGCCTACGGAATGGCTTACGGGTAATTTCACGAATAGCCGGTCAAACTGCTGTGAATTTTAATTTTAATTTTTGTTCAGGCCTTGTTGTCGACCCAGTCGCCGGTAACATTTACTGGGCGGATCCTAAAGTTAAGGTGATTGAAGTGGCCCGCACCAATGGAAGTTATCGTCACGTAATCGTTCAGAAAGGTCTCGAGTCAATTCATTCACTAGCGATTGACCCAGCCCGTGGTAAACTCCTATGGGCTGAGAATTCAGGGAAGTTGTCTCCCGGTGTGCACAGTTGCAATTTGGATGGAACGAATATGATGTTGGTTGCGCCGAGTGACTCGTACATCAATGGATTGACGCTGGATTTAAAAACGGGCAAGGTGTATTGGTCGGATACGCGCGGTGGCCGAATTTTTAGGGCGAGTTACTCCGAAGAAGGAAGCAATAACTGGGAGGTCGTCTTGACCAACCCAGAGGTTATAAGTCCTGGAGCTCTAGACTTCCACAAAGGGCACCTTTACTGGGTATGTCTTTTAAATTGTGAAATCTTCATTTCGTGTAGTTCATGTAACTTTTTGATTTTAGGCGGATTCAGACTACGAAAAAGGGAGCATTCGATCGTTCGATACAACACTCAAAGTGAATCATTCGTCGGAAGCCATAAAAACTCATTCTACAAACATGGGCGATCTAGTTAAGGACCTGGTAGTTGTTTCCAAACACGACGACGTACTAGATGGAAAAGAGCGAAATCCGTGCAGACCTCGAGTTCACTCTTGCTCTGAGCTATGTTTGGTAAGACTGAAACTCTAGTTGAACACTTGACGAAATTGGCCAGCTATGGACTATGGGATTCCTTCCTTTTCGTAACGATTTAGACTCGCTATTGGTTACCGAGGGTTGAAAAGTGCGAATAAAACTTGGAATTTCGTTCAGTATTCTATTGCTTGAGCTTCGTGGAAACTTCGTTTCCATAACCTTCAAGTTTTATGTGATGTAGGCCCGGATGCTAGGCTGTTCCCTGAAGCTTCCTCAAATTCAACTTTCATCACAAACTGTGGAATCACTTGTTATTTTATAATTTTTCCAGTAGCGAGGGAGATTTGAGGTTGAGGAAGGTTCAACGAACGATTTAGCATACTGCCTAAAGATTAAATCACGAAGGTGTGAATCAGGGAAAAAGTTCAGAAGTTTCCTGTGCCGGAAATGGAAAAACTATTGTTTTATTATTAATGATTTAATAAGTATACAGGGTGAATTTTTGGTAGTGTTGCAAAAAAATTAGGGTGAAACTACATGAAAAATGGAATTAAACGAGACCTTCCCTGACGTTAAGGTGCCTGTACACTGCGCGAAACTTCCTCGCGAAACAGTTTCGCGAGGAAGCCTCGCGCAACGTGGGGTGTTTACACTAAGCGAAACAATTGAGGCGAGGCAAGGTGAGCCACCAGTTTGGGCGAGGCAGCCATGCCAAGAGGAATTGTTTTTTCGGTGCCGGGGACTGCGGAGGCCTTTTCATTGTTGGTTGCGACCGAACGAGGACAAACGAACGACACAATAATAAAAAACAAATAAAAAAGTTTCACCCGGTCACTATCTGCGTCACCGAAAATGAACGCTACTTCTACTTCATTCACTATTTCCTCAGCACCCACCCCCTTTCACCGCGAGACAAAAGGGGCGTCTACACTAAGCGAAACAAGAAGGGTGAAACACTTTGATGCGCGCTAAAAAACCGACAACGGTTGGCTCGCCTCGAGACTGCCTCGCGCAACGTGTTTCGGGGTGAAACATCCATTTACATTACGCGAGACTTGACTCGCGAAACTGTTTCGCGAGGAAGTTTCGCGCAGTGTAAAGGCACCTTTATATCTTGCACCGTTCGGGAGATATGATTTTTTGCGTGATTTCCGTTAAAATTCTGATTTTTTGGCAGAAACTCGCGATTTCACAGCTGTAACTCCATTAAAATTTTAAAATGACCATGTATTTTGAAAGCTAGGACAATTATCTATCAGAACGGACTTCATGCTACTTTGGCTAAAAGTGTTAGAAACCCTCTTTTTCTTCGCTCAAAGTTCAAGGTTTCTGGTGGCATTTTTTTAAACGGGTTTTTCAAAAATTTCCCCCTCCTACCGAATTTGCTTTTCGAATCTGCAAATTATCAAAAAAACTTGCTTATCAATTAAGCTTTCTAATGACCCCAAAACTTCTTGAAATAGTCGCCTGCAACACCCTAAAACAGCCCGGATCACCGAAAAACGTGATGTTCAGGAAGAAATTGTACCCAGAAATCAAAATATGAAAATGGCACTGAGGTTTCGGTCCAGTCTCCGTTTCGACTTCAGACCCTCAAGCAGGAAGAGCTATTTGGTCCTGGTCGCACCAGGCCGGCCAGAAGCCCGGAAACGTACAGCTGATGAGACCATGACCCAGTAAATTTGATAGCGGATGGTCTGAACGGTCGAAATAAAGACTGGAACGCACCCTCGGTGCAATTTTCATGATTCACCGGTGGTTCTAACCCCCAAAGTCATACGCGTTCATCCCTGGAAGCCAACGTTTAAAGTAAGACTGAATGATAAAACTACTAGGCGGCAAGACTCTTAGTTTTCAAGTCGATGTTCATTGCCAATTGAATCGTGCCAATTGAATACTAGAATCAATCTTGCCGCCCATCAGTTTTATCATAAATCTTCACTTTAAACGATTGCTTTCGGGGCACATTTTCCTTTAAAAAATCACGATTTTCGTTGATCCGGGCTGTGTTTTAGGGCGTTAAAGACGACTATTTCAAGAAATTTGGGGGTCATTAGAAAGCTTAATTGATAAGCAAGTTTTTTTGATGATTTGCAGATTTGAAAAGCAAATTCGGTAGGAGGGGGAAATTTTTGAAAATACCGTTAAAAAAAATACCACCAGAAACCTTGAACTTAGAACGAAGAAAAAGAGGGTTTCTAGAACTTTTAGTCAAAGAAGCGTGAAGTCCGTTCTGATAGATAATTTTCCTACCTTTCAAAATACATGGCCATTTTAAAATTTTAATGGAGTGACAGCAGTGAAATCGCGAGAATTTCAACGGAAATCGTTCAAAAAATAATATCTCCTGAACGGTGCAAGATATAACGTCCGGGAAGGTCGCGTTTAATTCCATTTTTCACGTAGTTTCACCCTAATTTTTTTGCAACACTACCAAAAATTCACCCTGTATAAGATTAATGCCATCGCCCTTGTCCGTGCAGAGTCAATTTTTCTGTGGTTATTAATGCATCAATAATGTGGCTGTACTGAAATGCATTTGTCTGTATTTTTAGTACAATGGCAAAGTTCCTAAGTGTCGATGCTCAACTGGAATGGTTTCGGAGGATAATGCCTGTTCCACACCTGAAGCCTTCTTGATTTTCTCCTTGGTGGACCGCATCGACTCTGTATATTTGACCGGCGAGTCAGACCGCAACCAACCCATTCCTTCGATACGCTCGAGGAATTACATGCGAAACGCTATTGGAATTACATATGACAATCAACGTCAAACAATTTTCTATTCGGATATTCAAAAGGGGTCGATCAATGCGGTTTTCTTCAACGGGTCAGATCACAGGCGTATCGCTGAAAACCAAGGAAGCGTCGAAGGGTTGACATATGGAGCAGTTGAGGACGCTCTTTATTGGACATGCAACAATGTCGCTACGATTTTCAAGATGAACCTGACCTCTAAGCAGTCCAATTCGAATAGCTCGAAACCCGAAGTTGTTTTGAAGCTCGGTTCTTCTGACAAGCCTAGAGGTAAATTCAAGTCACGCATTTGCCAAAACAGTAATTTATTATGTTCAATCTTTTTTCTTTAGGAATTGCGGTCGACGTCTGTGACTCTCGTATTTACTGGACCAATTGGAACACTCAAAATCCTTGTGTTCAACGTGCTTTCACCAACGGCCGCATGAAAGAATCCATTATAACTACCAACATACGTATGCCGAACGCTCTGGCACTTGACCAACCGGCGAAAAAACTCTATTGGGCGGACGCTCGCCTCGATACTATCGAACGAGCAGACTACGATGGATCCAATCGCGTTATCCTCAGACTCGCCACTCCTCAACATCCTTTCGCCATGACTATATTCGCTGAATATATCTATTGGACGGACTGGGTTGCGCATGCTGTTATCCGTGCTGACAAGTTGACGGGAGCACAGGCGACTGTCCTGAGGAAAGACGTGGGACGACCCATGGGCGTCGCTGCGGTTTACAATTCGTCATTTGAATGCTTTCACGATCCTTGCCGTATATTGAACGGTGGATGTTCTGATAAGTGTTCATTGGAAGCTAACGGTACCATTACTTGCTCTTGCTGGCCTGGACGAGTCCCATCTGAGGATAAGAATCGATGCGTCGACGCTCCTTCGAGGTCCTCTTTCAACTTGACTTGCCACCATGAAAAGGAGTTTACCTGCTCAGACGACTATTGCATTCCTTTCCATCTTACTTGCGATGGTATTCGGCAATGCCCCGACGGCTCCGATGAAGACCTTTTATATTGCGCCACACGATCATGTAAACCAAACTATTACAGTTGTTCAAACGGTCGATGCATTCAAGAAGAAAGGAGATGTGACACAGTCGATAACTGCGGCGATTTCAGTGACGAGGCAGACTGCCCGTGTGATATGAAGAAGAACTACAAATGCAAGGATGGCCCTTGTATTTCACGATCGCTCTTGTGTGACAGCGATCCCGACTGTCCCAAAGCGGACGACGAAATGAACTGTCGCAAGCCGAATTGTAGTGCCGAGTTCGGTTATTTTGTATTTAGTAAATCGACCGAGTCGATCATTAACTGCAATCACACGACGGCATGCATACATAAAACTTGGGTCTGTGACGGTTCAGACGACTGTTGGGATAATTCGGACGAGGCTGACTGTCCAGCAGGTGGTGACCGAACCTCTGCCTCTCCTCGTAAGTGCACCGCTGGGTCGTTCAGCTGCGGCGACGGATCTTGTATTACCGAGGGATGGGTTTGTGATGGCGAAGAAGACTGTTCAGATGGCTCGGATGAAGTGAATTGCAGTAAGCTGATGTGTTCATTGGGTTTGTCTCTAAACTTACCACGATTATCGTTGATTTTCAGATTACTCGTGTAAATCACACCAATTCAGGTGTAACGATTCGAACTGTATCCCGGACACTTGGCTCTGTGATGGTAGCAAGGACTGCATGGATGGGTCGGACGAAAGCGAACACTGTAGTAAGTCTAATACTAATATTTTAAATCACGAGGCATGCCAGTGACGGGTAAATGTGTTCTCTGAGCGTCCTGCGCTGGTTTTTTAGGCCCGTATAGATAGTCGTCACTTGAGCCGAGAATTTGCTTATTTCTATTCAAAACAATTGACACTAAATACAACGACCGATTTAAAGCCGTTTAAGCAAGTACTCAGCTCAAGTGACGACTATGAATACGGCCCTTATTCGAGTATCCTATTGATGGGATGGGTATATAAAAGGAGAGCTTTATTGACTCATGCCAGAATTTACTTGAAAATTACATCGAGGGTGCTGTCAAGTCTCCGGTTTCGACCTCAGACCTTCAGCTACCTGAGCTGGGAGAGAAGGTGCCATTACAATACGATCACAGCGCCCCCTCCCCCCCGGATCCCAACCCAGTCAGATAGGACCGAACTCACCGGGACAGATGAGAACTGTGACGCTAAGCTCATATAGCTGAAGGTCAGAGGTTGAGACTGGACCGCCCCCTCGGTGCAATTTTCGCGATTGTTGGTTGGGTCCATCCTCCAACATTTTTCACGTTCATTAAATAATTGCAAATTTTGCACGAAGAAATCAACACGCAGAACCGAAAATTTCTAGAGATGGTAGAAATTAGGAAACAACACGATGAACTACAAAAGTGACTTAACCAAGAGATGAGTGAAGAGGCCAATTCGTGGCTCAAATTAAGAAAACGCCAATTTTCGGTTTCTGGTGGCGACTTTGGCCAAAATTGCTAAAAAGGCGTAATTAACTCACTCACAATATTGAGAAAAAGCTCTAATTCGCGGTCAAAATTGAGATAAATCGCTAATTCGAGTTTAAAATTTTGAAAAACGTTGATTCGTGGCTGAAGCTGAGACAAATGTATAATTCAACGCTACTTAAGATTTATGCTCCCTGTAAGTCATGCTTATGAGGAAAGAATCCATTGCATTTTATGTAAACAAGGTTCGGCTAAACTAAGCGGCTAACTAAGCCGAACCTTAAGCCGAGGTGGTAAAGTCCACCTTAAGGGGCCTCATTGAGATTCCGCCCCTAGCCTCAATCGGTGTAGGTCCGCCACTGTTCCTAGAAACATTCAATTCGCACCAGACACTGACTCTTCGCACCTAAAACTAGGACCCAGCCCGTCCGTAGAATCAGGTTTGTGGCCCTTAGGTGCTCTTTATAATCGGTGAAGGTCAAATCCAGTTGTCCTTGGCCAAAACTGGTAATTTTGCGGCTGGATATGACCATTCACCCTGAAACGTCCGGTGACTTACGTCCTACCATAGGCTCGGGACACGATCAATTTTTCCTTACAAAACAAACTTGTCGCGGGTTGATCATGTGTAAAATTGAACGTTACACCGGGCCAAATGAAGCGTGATCAAGCTTGAACATGTAGCTGGGTTTATACTGCTCAATTACCCCTTTAGTTGGATTTTTTAAAAATGAAAAAACTTGATCGGTTCATACGGCTGTACATTGTGGTTACGTTGGTCTAAAAGGTTCGATAAGGGCTCATTTCAAAGGAAATGTAATGCTTTTCTACTTATTTTCTGAGAATTATCGTGATCTATTAAAAGTAGAGTCGTTACAAGCAAAAGAGTCATACACGGCAGAAAATGGTGGTTTTTAACACAATTTTTCAGTACTCCCGAGTCAAGTAGTTGGAAATTATTAGAAATGAAAAGAAGTTCCTGGAAAAAAAATTGTGGCAAATTTTTGCAGCTATTTCAACGCTACTTAAGATTTATGCTCCCTGTAAGTCATGCTTGTGAGGAAAAAAGAGAATTCGAAGAGAACGTCGTTGGCGCTACGATTTGCGGGGTCCGATGCAATTAGGAAAAATCGAAACAAGTGACCTTCCCGGTGGTCTCTAGCAGTTCGTTCACACCGGACGTCCGGAGACTTTTAGTATGATTACCTCCCAACTACCTCAAACACAGCGGAAAAATAAAAATTCACAAAACTGACCATGTCGTTTATATTCTCTTATTGACTGAACTGTATAATGTAAATGCTTTTTTTTTTACCTAAAACATTCTTATTTTTTATTATTGACTTTTGCCTACTAGCTTCGCCTACTTTGGAGTGTGCATTTCATGATCCAGGCATCCACGTAGAAAAACTTGAAGTTGTTTTAATTTTTTTTTTTTTTTGAGAAAATGAAAAAAGGAAAGAATTGAAGAAGAAAAAATTAAAATTAGATGAGACTTGTTGTGAATGTCTCCTTCAAGTTTTTATTACGTATGTGGCTTGATAATAGTGTGCATACCCCGAAACTAGTCGGTAAAAGTCAATAATAAAAATTAAAATGTTTCAACTCCAAAAAAATAATTTAAATTACCTAAAAGTTAATTTCAAGTTTCAACACTCAATAAACTAACAATTTGGTCACAAATAAAATGTGTGATCATTCACCCCGAAAAACCTCAAAACCCCTATCATTTTGCTCAAAAGTTCCCCCTCTCTTGTATCCCCTTAAAAATAGGTCCCAGGAAACCCTGTATTTCATGATTACCGTCATGTGGAGACCTTCGGGCATATACAATCGTCCGCCCCTCTTGCCCTCTCCTAGATCCACTATGTTCGGGGGGCCAAAACACTATTTTTTAAAGTTTAATTCTTTGGGGCCCTTCCAGGATAATTTTTGTTGGGGTTCCCTGCGGGGCCCCCCTCGGCTTTGATCTGGCCAGTCCGGGCCTGAATAGGGGCATTTTTGCCGTATAAGAACATGCTTGGGCCCCCCCTGATTTCGTGAACCACAGAAAAATAATAATTTATTTTACCTTACTCTCGTTACGTTCCGTCTTGTGCGCATAACCCATGGTTCTTTCCATTTTTTAAAAATAGAACAGAGAGTCTGCTCACCGCACGAATTTCGCTGCAACAACAGCGGCAAGTGTATTCCCCACAGCTGGGTGTGTGATGGTACTTCAGATTGTTTTGACGGCTCGGACGAGGAAGACTGTTTGACTCGTGGTGATCAAGTTTGTGACGCGCCGTCGTCTTTTCGTTGCGCTAATCATCGATGCATTGCGGCCGAGTACTATTGCGATGGAGAGAACGACTGCGGTGATAAATCTGACGAACCATCGTCCTGCAAAGAAGACGGATACTGCTTGCCCGATGAATTCCCGTGTCACAATGGTCGTTGTATCAACCGAGCTTTGGTGTGTAACGGATTCAACGACTGCGGAGACAATACAGATGAAGATATAGAAAATAAAGAATGCAGTACGTTTTGAGAGATCCTCCTTTCCTTGTTTTTCCTTTAGCTTTCTATTGGTGGTTTGTCGCAGGAAACGCATCATGCTCGGGAGAGGACATCTTCGAGTGTAAAAATGGGCTTTGTATTAACGCCACTCTCACGTGCGATTCTGAAAACAATTGTGGAGATTACTCCGACGAAGACCGATGCAGTATGTAGTGGGCTAGTTCTCTAATTATCTTGAAAGCTTTGGGATTAATTAATATTTCCCCAGACGTCAACGAATGTGAAATGCCGAATCCTTGCGCCCAGGTTTGCACAGATCTTCGCGTGGGTTACAAATGCTCATGCTTGTCCGGCTACAAACCTCATCCTTTTGCTCCTTCTCTTTGCACTGACATCGATGAATGCTCCGAAGGGCCTTACCCTTGCGATCAGTACTGCTCGAATCGCCATGGCAATTATTCTTGTTCTTGCGTCGATGATTTCATTCTTCAACCCGATGGTCATACTTGTAAAGCAAATTCAGGTAACGCACGTTCTTTCCAAACTTATTTACCGCTGGAACTTGTTTGTTAAAGCGGTTTTCTGATTTAGCTGTGAAACCAGAGATAATATTTACGAACAAGTATTACATACGAAGACTGAACTTCAAAGGAAATGCCACCATCATTGCGAACAACATGACTAACGCTGTCGCTCTTGATTTTGACTGGAAAGGAAATTGCATCTACTGGTCCGATGTTTCTCTCGTGGGTTCCAAAATCAACAGATTTTGTTCCGGTGACCCCAAGACGAACGTTCAAACTCTGCAGTCGGGCCGTGTACAAAATCCCGACGGCCTGGCCGTGGACTGGGTCGGAAGAAACTTGTACTGGTGTGACAAAGGCCTTGACGTCATTCAAGCCTCGACCCTATCCGGCCAGTTTACAAAGACGTTAATTAACAAAGATGTGGGCCTGAGTGAGCCTCGCGCTCTGGCTCTCTATCCGAAAACCGGCCACTTGTTCTGGAGCGACTGGTCGGACCAACCGCACATTGGCAAGGCGGGTATGGACGGTTCCTCGCCTCATCTAATAATTACGGAGAACCTGGGCTGGCCCAACGGTCTAACTATCGACTACGAGTCTGAGAAACTGTTTTTCGCCGATGCTCGAGAGGATTACATCGCTGTAGCCGATTTAGACGGTGGTAATATCAGAACGGTGATCTCTCGTGAAAGCCACCCGGGTGTTAACCTCCATCACGTTTTCGCTGTGGCTGTTTTTGAAAGCTACGTGTATTGGACCGACTGGGAAACGAAAAGCATCGAAAGGTGCCACAAATTCACTGGAACCGACTGTATTTCGCTAAATAAGACCATTCATAGGCCCATGGACATTAGGGTCTACCACCCTTTCAGACAGAAACCGAGTAAGTTTCCATTAACCTCACAACACCATTCCTTAGATTCACGTTACATTTATGTTTCTAGTTTATCCTGACCCGTGTAAATCAAAAAATTGTACTGCGTTGTGCCTTCTTACCCCGCCACATGGGGATGGAGTGTGTGCTTGTCCCGACGAATTCTCTCTGAAACCCACTCCACGTGGGTCCATGCCGTCAGAGTGCCTGTCGAACTGTAAATTTCCACGGGTTCAGTGTGGAAAACAGTACAATTGCGTGCCATTCTGGTGGCAATGTGACGGTCACAACGACTGCGGTGATTGGTCAGACGAGCCACGAGACTGTCGCAAATTCGTCTGTTCCCCGGGCCAGTTCCAGTGTAATAATTCTAAATGTCTTCATCCGTCGGTCATTTGCGACGGGAAAAACGATTGTGGCGACCATAGTGACGAGCTAGGACAAAAGTGCAATGATTACGTATGCCTCGAGTCGCAGTTCAAGTGCGAGAAAAACGATACGTTGAATATCACTTCGAAATGCGTGCCCAACAATTTGAGGTGTAACAATAAGCTTGATTGTCCCAACGGAGACGACGAAGTGGATTGCTCTGCGTCGTGCACTCCTGGCAGTGTATGTACTAAATCGAATTTATGAGCGTTCTTTGTGGTGATGTACGATTCTTCTTTTCCAGTTCATTTGTGACTCTGGACAGTGCGTTCGAGAGGTTTGGGTTTGCGATGGTTCCACTGACTGTTCAGACGGTTCAGATGAAAACCCTTCAGGGTGTCATAACCGTACATGCCCTGCTAATCAGCATAAGTGCAGCTCGGGTCGCTGTTTACCCATGTAAAGCCGTATGTTTAACTTTACACAGTGTTTTGATTTACAACAAAATTTTTTCCAGGAGCTGGGTATGTGATGGCACAAAAGACTGTCAAGATGGCTCCGACGAGCCGCCAGCGTGTCGTGACAAAATTACCTGCGACCCTTCTTACTTCAAATGTGACAACGCCAAGTGTATTCCCGGGCGTTGGAAGTGCGACGGAGATGATGACTGTAGTGATGGGTCCGATGAGCGTAACTGTCAACCGAGGAACTGTTCGGAGAGCGAGTGGAGGTGTCCTACAGACGGAAAATGCCTACCTGGAGTTGTCCGATGTGACCGGCGTCTTGATTGCAACGATGGATCTGATGAAGCGAATTGCACGTCTTGCACTGAACATGAGTTCCAGTGTGTTAGTCCACCGTCATGCATCCACAAAGGCTGGGTGTGCGATGGTGACGCTGATTGCCTCGATTCTTCGGACGAAGCTGAGTGTACCAACGACAAGAACACGAAAACGTCTTCCTGCGGTTTCGACGCGTTTCAGTGCGGAAAAGAGTGCATTCCAGCCCAATGGGTTTGCGATGGCGAGAAGGATTGTGCCGACGGTCGTGATGAAAACGCTACGTTGTGCGCCCACAGGTACAACACATAACAAATCATGTCAAACCATCTAAATCATGCGCAATACCTTTTGTTTATTTTTGCAGAGCTTGTCCACCAGACAGGTTCAGATGTGCAAATCACGTGTGTATTGAAATGCACAAGGTGTGCAATGGAGCGGACGACTGTGGCGACTTTTCCGACGAAAAACCATCGTGCGGAAAGAAGGAAACTCGTTGTGGAGCCGATCGTTTCTACTGTTCTGATCGATGCCTTGATGCTTCTGTTCGCTGTAACGGAAGTCCAGATTGTCTCGATGCTTCGGATGAACTCGACTGTCCCACGCCGTTTTGCTCTGTCGGCGTTTGTTCCCAGTTGTGCTTAATCAAAGATAGTCGGGGTTTCTCTTGTCGTTGCGTTCCTGGGTACATTTCTGTAAAGGTTGGGGACGGTGTTGACTCATGCCGAGCTAAAGGGCCGTCAGGCTCTCTGTTGATAGCCGGTGAAAATCATTTGACCTTCTACGATCCATACAAACAGTCCAAGAGGGCGCTTCGAATACTCAACGTTCAGTCGTTAGGAAGTGGATACGAGAAAATGGTCGGTGCTCAAGCGTTAGTCAACGCCAACGATATTTTTGTCGCTTATTCTAACGGAGTTGTCCGCTATCATAACAAAGATAGAAAAGACTTATTCAATCACGACGTAAGTGTGTAAGGGTATGGTTATTATGCATGCGATTTCTGACTGAATTATGAGTTGCTACCTGAGCCGTGTTTTGTTTGTTGTTATAGGTTTCGACCGGAAATGAGATTGTTTCGGTTAAAGTCGACTGGTCAACCGGAAATTTATATTTCACTAGTCGAAAAGATGTGTTCCTTGTCAACCCGAGTACGATGCGGAAAGTGACGATAGCTCAGGAAATCGGCTCTCCTAGCAACCTGTTAATCAACGTGAAAAAGGGCATTCTTTACTGGGTGGAAATCGTACACCGCGAACCTCATTTAATGGCTTCTCGGATGGATGGAACGGGCAAACGAGTGATTCTCGGTGGTAAGGGAAATAAAGGATCGGCACTTTCTTGGCCCAGCGACATGGCTTTGGACGAACCAATGTCACGACTATATATTGCTGACGTGAAAAAACGTTGCGTATTCAGCGTTGATGAGACCGGAATGGAAATGAGAGTCGTTTTCAAGAGTGACAAGGACGTTCCTTGGAAGATAGCCGTGTTCGAAGATGACCTCTATATCGTCACTCACAGGACCCTGTCGTTGCTCAAGGTGGACAAATTCGGGCGTGCGATCAAAAAGAACACGACTAATTTGCTAGCCCCTAGAGTGGGTCCTCCGGGAGGTTCCTCAGTCGTGTCGGTCATGATTCTTCAAGAACAAGCTCAGCCTAACTGTAATTACCTATACAAATTTAAACTATTGATGTCATTATATTGATTGAATCGTTCATGCGCAGACACGGATCCATGCCTTAGTCAACCATGTCATGCATCGTCCGTTTGCATTCGAATTAATGACACCGAAAGAGCTTGTTTGTGCCCAGAGGGCTCAAAACCAGAAAAAGAGCGTGACACATTGAATCGGACATCGTTTAAGTGCGTGCCCGTTAAGTGTGCCTTCAACTGTCATGCAGGTAAATCCTTGAAAGCGCTGGATTTGAAATTGAGTGCAACTTGAGAACATTGTCTCCATTTCCTAGGTATCTGCACATTGAAAAAGTTTGGACTCGACTTCAGACCTCAGTGCGTGTGCTTCACCGGTTTTACCGGACCTCTCTGTAACATCAACGTATGTTCAGGCTACTGCTTCAATAGGGGCATATGTGTTTTGGACGGTCTACAAAATCCAAAATGTTACTGCTCACCCGAGTTTACCGGTGCCCGATGTGAAACTGCTGTCAACTGTTGTCTAAACGGTGGCTTGTGCACCATTGATAAATTTGCATCTCCACTGGGCGGAAATCAAACTAAGTGCGTGTGCCCACCTGGTTTCACTGGGCAATGGTGCGAGTCCTGCCCGGAGCTCGAATGCGCGAACGGCGCCATTTGTTTACGGACGGCCGAAGGGCGACCGGCTTGTAATTGCACACAGGGTCACTACGGTGAAAAATGCGATAAGTCGAAGTGTACTGATAACTTCTGTTTGCACGGAGGCTCTTGTTCGGACGATTCAAGCAACGGCCCCAAGTGTGCTTGTCAACTAGGGTTCATAGGGAGACGGTGCGAAAAGGATGTATGCAGTAATTATTGTAAAAATGGAGGTTAGTTTTGGTTAATTGAAGTTACTCGTTTTCGGCTTAACTGATTCTTTTGTCGTTTTATAGGCAGTTGCATGGTCAACCTCGGTATCGCGGAACCTCATTGCGTCTGCCGTCCCGGTTACGCTGGTATTCACTGCCAGTACGATCTATGTCGGTGCTGGTGTGAACCAAGTGATCGGGATTGTCCCTGCGGTGATCTGTACCATCGCCCGCCTCACTGCTCCAAATGTCTGTGCCGGAACGGAGGCACATGTGTCCAAGTTTCAGAATCAACCGACGGTTTGCCTATAAAAATGTGCCGTTGCCCTCTCGAATTCGGCGGCACCGAATGTGAAACCCCTTTGCTAAACAACGGACAAGGAAACCCATGCGAAAATAAGTGCGAAAACGGCGGTGTATGTACTCTTCTAAGAGATAATCAACCTCACTGCACTTGCTTGGAAGGTAATTTCACATTAGTTTAAATACAATGAAATAAACATCGATTTATCGCTGAAATAATTAACAGGATGGAAAGGCGAGTTGTGTGCAGAGTGCCCAAGGGGGTGCCTTAATGGCACCGAGTGTCCTGGTACTTGCCGGTGCGTCGGCGATGAGTGCACACTCGTTCGCGCTTTCTCGCCCGGTGAAAGTGACGCCGACTCTTCGACGACAGTGTTCCTCGTCGCGGCCTCTCTCCTTATTCTTCTCATTGCTCTCCTTTTGGCGTCCTATAGATACGCCGCTCATTCCGCCCGCCATCATCGACATCACCGACGAGCGGACGACTTCTACTCGTGGTGGCGGCGTCGCCTCGCGCGCAACTATTCGACGTCGCCTGGTTTTGCCCATTCGCGAATTCGTGAGAACGTTGAAATAACGAATCCTATGTACGAGGGTAATATGGCCGAAGCGAGTGAACTGAGCAGTGACAACGGTGAGATGACCGGTGCTAGTAGTAGCGGTGCGAGTACTGGGAGGGTCGGGCTTGTTGGCCCTGGTAATTTTGAGAATCCAGTATACGGGCTGTACGAAGAAAAAGCTAATTTGCTTCAAAGCCCCTGAATTGTTAACTAAATAATTATCGGCTGTTAAGCGTAAAGCACTTGAAGACACATTTATTTCTGCTGTTGATTACCCAGTAATTTGTATCTTCGCTTAGAACTCGCCAAAAAAATTTAATTTACTTTTAACAGCTGCCGAACGTCACAACTCAACAAATTTACAGTAAACTATTTTCGAACTCGCGTGAAATCGTCCATTAATGACATTTTGGTGTTGTCCAAAAACAAACTTATTTGTACATTCCTTGTGATTTTATTTTTAGAAGTGTTTGTGGTCTCGAGAAATTAACTCTAATCGCTGAAATGACCGAGTCATTAAAGTAAAATAAGGCTTGATCTTAGTTTATAGTCAGTCAGAATGTTTTTAATCGGAAAAATGTGCCAAATTTTATATAATTAGTTTGTTTTTTAGCTTTTTTTAAGTCGTATATCTTGCATGAAATTAAACACACAGCGTCAAAAATCCTTTTCTACCAATCGTCTCACCCGTGGTTTTCGTGCTGCAATCTTTGGCAAATAACTTGTTAACTGTTATGTATGGCGCCATAAAACATTCACATTTTTCCCTCTTATACCTCTTATAAATAGGTTTTTTTCCACAGAGTCTGGTCTTTTTGATCCTAAAGGCGCGTATACAGGGCCGTTGAGAGAAAATCCGGGCCGGGGGGCCTTCGAAGTCGGGTCCCTCAAATAAACAGACGAAAACCTGAATGCATTCAAGTACGAACTATTATGGTGATTTTCATGCTATGTATACGGTGTACTATACGGCTGATGACAACTACGCACAATAATTATCAAAAGTTTGAATTTGATAACTGAGTTTTTCTAGTTTTCTGGGCAGAAAAGTTTCTAATATCCAGGCCCCTACCGAAATCTAGCTTTCTCGCCAATGCGGAGTTCCATGCAAAGGGCAAGTCCTGAAACGCATTGGACAGACGGTAAAACCCTTCAGCACTTATGACGTGACGTGATCAAGGCCGCAAGGCGAGACCGTGGGGTTGCTAATTTTTCCCTGATGAAAAGGATCATATATAACCTCGAAATAAGGGAGGGGGAGAGTCTTATCCTTCAAGGAGTTCCAGGACCGGTTTTTCGGTTTGTTAACCCATCATCAGTGGTATCTTAACTAGTCAATCACCAGGATTGATTCCCTCAATTTGATCTGCAAAAGTTGCCTCCAGGAACCGCGAAATGGCGTTTTCTTTAGTCGCGAATTAGCACATTTTCCTGGCCAAGAATTTTCGTCGCGTAGTTATCTTCAGAAACGCCTAATTGGGGATTCTTCAATTATAGCTGCGAATGGTCACATTTTAATTAATTTTAGACGTGATCTAGCGTCTCTTCTAATTTTTGGATCCAGATTAGCGCTAAAACTGTCACTATTTCAACCGTGAGAAGGCACTCTTCCTCCGTTTTGGTAGTGAATTATTGCTTTTTCTCATGTTTAGCCTTGAAATACAGCAATTTTTCCCCATTTCACCCCACTAATGATCGGGCTTTCCAAATTTTTGCCGAGAATTTAAGTTTATTCACTTTCAACCATGAATTAGCGGTTTTTATCCATTTTAGTCGCGAACGATATTTCTCTCTTTTTTGGGGGATGAATTAGCGCTTTTCTCAATTACAGCGGCGGCTTGAGCGTTTTTTTCTATTTTAGCCGTGAATGAGATTTTTCCCCGCGAGTCAAACGTCTTGCCTTAAGCCGGATACACACATGCGGTACTTGCAAAGTAACGAGTAAAATACTTTTCAATTTTCAGTTGGTAGGTTTCTAGCAAATTGCCAGAAATTGATTGATATTTTGCTCGTTACTTGGCAAAAATCCGGACGTGCGTATCCGGCTTTATCAAGTGTAATACTGGCATACGAGTAGCACCAGCTTAACTGCGTTTAGATATCTCTCCAGGTACTACATTCTAATGGTATCTAAAAATCAATTTGTTTTACATAAATAATTAGGTTCACTTACATCTGGAAATTTTGTTTAATAAATCCATCACAGTTTGGTTCAACTATAGTTCGTTAGTTAATTGCGTTCAGGCGGACGACCCAGGCCTTGTGTGTTCTTAATAAAAATAAAATTTCGCTCCGGCAGCTGGCGGTCGGAAAGAGTGCATTTCATTTTGTATACGGCTACCCTAAGCCGTCCCAGAAGTAGTAATGTTGAGACCATGATTTGTTTCGTTAATGTTTGACCCTCCCTCGTACTGTTTGCCGCCGGGTTTGTTTATGCTGAACTTAATGGGAATCAAAGGCTATTTCAAAATGGAATCATCATACCGAATATAATGCTTCTGGAATCAACTGGTGATTTGTAGTGATTTTTTTACCATTTTCCCCCCTCCACCTTGACCGATTTGGCACAAATGCAATACCGACCGGGGCCTTATGACTACTGATTTTTGTGCCAAAGCGCGTTCCGCTAAATTAATTTCTACGAGAGTTATCGTGCTAACAAGGCCTCACACTTACTTCCATCCCGGGGACATAACCCCCTCCCCCTCGACTTTTTCAAAAAATTAAAATTGGAATCAAAGGCTACTTTAAAATGGAGTATACGTACTGAATATGATGCTTTTAGAATCAATTGGTGACTTGTAGTGATTTTTTGATCATTTCAAGCCGTATTTTTCCCCCCATCACCTTGACCGATTTGGCCCAAATGCAATACCGACCGGTGTCTTATGACTACTGATTTTTTTAGATAAAGCGCGTTCCGCTAAATTAATTTCTACGAGAGTTATCGTGCTAACAAGACCATACACTTATTTCCACCCCGGGGGCACAACCCCCTCCCCCTTGACTTTTTCAAAAAATTAAAATGGGAATCAAAGGCTAGTCTAACATGGAGTATACGTATCGAATATGATGCTTCTAGAATCAACTGGCGATTTTTAGTGATTGTTTGACGACTTCAAGCCCTATTTTCCCCCCCTCCAACTTGACCGATTTGGCCCAAATGCAATACCGACCTGGGTCTTACGACTACTGATTTTTATGCCAAAGCGCGTTCCGCTAAATTAACTTCTACGAGAGTTATCGTGCTAACAAGAAAACGGCCACAAAGATATATATAAAGATATATATATGAATTCCGGAAACCACTAAATTCGTGTTCTAGAGGTTCTGAAACATGAAAAAGGTTTTGTTCCGACAGCAGCCTGTCGGGAAAAGTGCATTTCATTCATGCGACAATCGAGTCAAACCTCATAAGTTAGAACGATAACAATAAATTATGAATGACACTTAGGCCGTGGTATAGAAAGTCAAAATCATACAATCGTGTTTCTTTTTACCGCAGGCCCCTTTTTTGGCACCAACTGAGGGGGAACAAAATGATGAAATTTTTTTTTCGTTCCTCCCTTTTTGGCCCACCTCAGGATTTTTTACTCAATATTTATTAGGCTGTAGGCAAATCAAATAAAAGAGACGGCTCAAAATTCAGTGTCAATGAAATTTTTTGGTAATTGGGTGGTCCAGAAAGGCATAGCGTTAATTTAATAGCTCCCCTCCGCCGAGAACTCCCCTGCCATATCAACGGATTTGGTTCACAAGGGTCTCATACGAAAGCGCGTTCATTTTTCATTACTCGTGTCAATTTTGGGGGCAATTGCAGCAACAGCCGTGCGGTAGCGAATTTTCAACTAATTCAAACCCCTCTTTCACACCGTTCCCGTGGACCGATTCATCTGGATCACGAACTCGTCCGAGATATTCACGCTATTGATTTTTAGACCAAATTTGGTTGCCCTAAGTCAAAAATTGCGACCGTGATCGTGCTAACAAGCGAGGGGCCATAAATATATATACAAGGTGTTCATAAATTACCTCGACAGAGAAAGTATGGTGATAGTACACCTCATTTGTGATCGAAATTACTATTTGAGGTTTTTTGGAATTCCTCTTGGTTTTCGAGATATCATCAATTTCATGTTTTTTTGGTGACCCTCTGTTTTTTTTTCGATAAGTGACTATTACGACATCATCAACAGGTGCTAGACTAAAAGTAAATAGCTCATTGAAAAGAGCACAAAATGTCCTTCATTATTGGTCCTCAACTCAATAAAATTACACCACGGCCCTAGCCGCTAGGGCATGAGATATCCGAAGGAAACTCGTTATTCGCATTTCTGCCCAATTTTCATCAGCGATTTTCACCATTTCGTCAAAGGAAAATATTTTTTTGCGTTCATAGGGAAAACTTCCTCATGATGTTAACTTTCCAATGACGTACAACATTTACCAGTTTTCACCATCTAGTGAAGAGGTAGAAGCAATAAACGAGCCCAAAACTGAAAAATAACCCGTAATGAGGACCCTTTGAATGAGGTATAACCAGCTCTAATTACTCGTTTCCAACGGATGAGACATACGGATTCAAGCGGTCAGCTAAGTCTATCGCTAATTTACTTTGGTGAGTTGAAATTGGGGGTGGTGAAGCTTAAAATATCGTTAGAGGATTGGACTTCATGGACCTAACCCGCAACCCGCGAATGCAAAAATTGGCCCTCCGCACATCTGAATTGGATGCACCGCATAACTGCCTCCGCATAACTGCATTGGATGCACGTTGCACCTCCAGTCGTCGCCTCTGGATTTCCTCGCACGATTACGACATCAGCAACAGGTGCTAGACTAAAAGTAAATAGCTCATTGAAAAGAGCACAAAATGTCCTTCATTATTGGTCCTCAACCCAATAAAATTACACCAAGGCCCTAGCCGCTAGGGCATGAGATATCCGAAGGAAATTCGTTATTCGCATTTCTGCCCAATTTTCATCAGCGATTTTCACCATTTCGTCAAAGGAAAATATTTTTTTGCGTTCATAGGGAAAACTTCCTTATGATGTTAGCTTTCCAATGACGTACAACATTTACCAGTTTTCACCATCTAGTGAAGAGGTAGAAGCAATAAACGAGCCCAAAACTGAAAAATAAACCGTAATGAGGACCCTTTGAATGAGGTATAACCAGCTCTAATTACTCGTTTCCAACGGATGAGACATACGGATTCAAGCGGTCAGCTAAATCTAACTCCAATTTACGTTGGTGAGTTGAAATTGGGTAGTGGTGAAGCTTAAAATATCATTAGTGGATTGGGCTTCATGGACCAGAAAGGTGGTCACCTTGACCCCCCAACCCGCCATGGATTTTTCTGGGATCCTAGGGTTTCTCCTTGTTGTCGGATGCAAAAAATGGCCCTCCGCATAACTGCATTGGATGCACGTTGCACCTCCAGTCGTCGCCTCTGGATTTCCTCGCACGATTCTCGAGTACGTACGATTCTCAAGCTCCTCTCTGGGGCCTCACGGGAAAAAATGCCGCTAGCGGGGTCCAAGGACGCTGAATAAAAAATAACACTATCCCGTCCTAGCAATCGCATCTTGCGGCATTTTCACACTGGTTCGTAATACGGCCCCTGGTCGCAACTGGTTGTTGGTAGACCAGCTTTAGATGACCTAGTAAATAAAAATCCATGGGTGGTGGGGGGTCGGGACAGGACTTCTCGGTGAGCACCTTACTGGCCCATGAAGCCAAATCCACTAGCGATATTTTAGCTTCACCACCACCGCTAAGTTACGCTGATTTACATCGGCGAGTAGTGGATTGTCCTGACAACAAACCACCCTTGGATTTTTATTTATTAGGTCATTTAAAACTGGTCTACCAACAACCAGTTGCGACCAGAAAGGAGCTTGAGAATCATACGTATTCGAGAATCGTGCGAGGAAATCTAGAGGCGACGACTGGAGGTGCAACGTGCATCCAATGCAGTTATGCGGAGGGCCATTTTTTGCATCCGACAACAAGGAGAAACCCTAGGATCCCAGAAAAATCCATGGCGGGTTGGGGGGTCAAGGTGACCACCTTTCTGGTCCATGAAGCCCAATCCACTAATGATATTTTAAGCTTCACCACTACCCAATTTCAACTCACCAACGTAAATTGGAGTTAGATTTAGCTGACCGCTTGAATCCGTATGTCTCATCCGTTGGAAACGAGTAATTAGAGCTGGTTATACCTCATTCAAAGGGTCCTCATTACGGTTTATTTTTCAGTTTTGGGCTCGTTTATTGCTTCTACCTCTTCACTAGATGGTGAAAACTGGTAAATGTTGTACGTCATTGGAAAGCTAACATCATAAGGAAGTTTTCCCTATGAACGCAAAAAAATATTTTCCTTTGACGAAATGGTGAAAATCGCTGATGAAAATTGGGCAGAAATGCGAATAACGAATTTCCTTCGGATATCTCATGCCCTAGCGGCTAGGGCCTTGGTGTAATTTTATTGGGTTGAGGACCAATAATGAAGGACATTTTGTGCTCTTTTCAATGAGCTATTTACTTTTAGTCTAGCACCTGTTGCTGATGTCGTAATAGTCACTTATCGAAAAAAAACAGAGGGTCACCAAAAAAACATGAAATTGACGATATCTCGAAAACCAAGAGGAATTCCAAAAAACCTCAAATAGTAATTTCGGTCACAAATGAGGTGTACTATCACCATACTTTCTCTGTCGAGGTAATTTATGAACACCCTGTATATATATCAAATCGAACTGACCTCGGATTCGTGTTCTAGGGGTTCTGAAACGTGAAAAAAAAAGTATCACAACCCATATGTGCGACCATCAGGGCGAGACCAATAGTGCATTTTTTGAATGAAATGCACTAAAAACATGTCATGACCCATGTTTGCCACCATCACGACGAGACCAATAGTGCATTTTGACATAAATGAAATGCACTAAAACAAAAAACTTGAGAAATAGTGCCTCAAGCGAGCTATTTGTCTCTTTTAGTGCATTTCATTCTGAAAATGCACTATATTGGTCTCGCCGTGATGGTGGCAAACATGGGTCATGTCATGTTTTTTTCACGTTTCAGAACATCTAGAACACGAATTAAGTGGTCTCCAGGAGATATATATATATAGTGGAAGGGGATAAGTGTGACAAAAATTTTTGGGTGATAGTAGGCCTCATTTGCGACCGAAATTACCATATACACCATGGTCCGAAAATCAAAACCCTTCGAGATATGATTTTTTCAACGATTTTTAAGGCTTACATCATTTTTTTAAACTAACGGCGAGAAACTCGCATTTAATTTGAATTTTTGCAACTTTTGGTGGTGGATTCGGAAAGAGCACACTATATTCTGTCAGGATTAACCATTTTCGACAGACGTTAACTATTTTATGTGCCCTTAAATGCGGCTCAAAGTCGTGCAAATCGGGGAATTAATTTTTTTAAAAAAAGTCAGTCCCCGTTTGTC
Organism: Corythucha ciliata; assembly: GCA_038030265.1. Lineage (NCBI taxonomy): Eukaryota > Metazoa > Arthropoda > Insecta > Hemiptera > Tingidae > Corythucha > Corythucha ciliata. Next base: position 35,438,586 of record CM075942.1, on the reverse strand, counting down.
CACACTAAATCTGAGTGAACGGACAACCCGTGATTCAGAAAAACATCATCAAAGTGTCCTTTACAAAAATAGTCATAAGCGTTTTCTTAGTTGTTTGGAGATTTTTCGTCAGAAATGATGATTTCTTAGAAAAAATAATGATTTTTCTCTTCAAAATCGCTTGTTTTGACCTGAAAATTTTGAACAAGTTTTGCGATTTTAACGTGATAAAAAGCACTAAAACCTAATCCAAAGATATACGTTGAATCAAACTTATTATGCCCGTCTACCAAAGTAACAAAAAATGTCGCTCCGGCCGCCGGCTGTCGGGTTAAGTGCATTACACTACTACAAGTTTCGACGCTTTTAGTTATTTAGCTATTATTCGGCATTAATTAACATTTCACGTTGTTACTCTACATTTTTATAGCCATTCTTGCTGAATAATCGCAAATTTAGTTAAATTAACGAAATTCGTATTTCGTGAAATGTACTCTATCCGACAGTCCGACACGCCAACCGCCGGAGCGACATTTTTTGTTACTTTGGTGGGCGGGCATAATCAGTTTGATTCAACGTATAGCTTTGGATTAGGTTTTAGTGCTTTTTATCACATTAAAATCACAAAACTTGTTCAAATTTTTCAGGTCAAAACAAGCGATTTTGAAGAGAAAAATCATTATTTTTTCTAAGAAATCGTCATTTCTGACGAAAAATCTCCAAACAACTAAGAAAACGCTTATGACTATTTTTGTAAAGGTCACTTTGAAGATGTTTTTCTGAATCACGGGTTGTCCGTACACTCAGATTTAGTGTGGACAAACGGGGACTGACTTTTTTTGAAAAAAATTAATTCCCCGATTAGCACGAATTTGAGCCGCATTTAAGGGCACATAAAATAGTTAACGTCTATCGAAAATGGCTAATCCTGACAGAAAATAGTGTGATCTTTCCGAATCCATCACCAAAAAATGCGAAAATTCTAATCGAATGCGAGTTTCTCGCCGTTAGTTTAAAAAAAATGATGTAAGCCTTAAAAATCGTTAGAAAAATCATATCTCGAAGGGTATTGATTTTCGGACCACGGTGTATATGGTAATTTCGGTCGCAAATGAGGCCTACTATCACTCAAAAATTTTTGTCACACTTATCCCCTTCCACCCTGTATATATTGGTTTATTTATAAGCTTATGGCCGTTTTCTTGTTAGCACGATAACTCTCGAAGAAATTAATTTAGCGGAACGCGCTTTGGCACAAAAATCAGAAGTCATAAGACCCCGGTCGGTATTGCATTTGGGCCAAATCGGTCGAGGTGGAGGGGGAGAAAATAGGGGTTGAAATGGTCAAAAAATCACTATAAATCACCAGTTGATTCTAGAAGCGTCATATTCAGTACGTATACTCCATGTTATAGTAGCCTTTGATTCTTATTTTAATTTTTCGAAAAAGTCAAGGTGGTGGGGGTGGTCATTCCGGTGTGGAAGTTTAAAAATAGCGTCGAACTTCACTAGTTCATCTTAGCGCTCTCAAATTCGACTCAATAATTTAATGTAACGAAAGCCCTGGTCTCCATTGAGATTTATCGAAAACTTTGATGGGGGGGAGGTGAAATGGGGGATGAAATTTCAAAAAAATTGCTTAAATTCACACGTTTAGGTATTATAAAATACGGCACAAAAATTTAATCTTACAAAGCCCTTGGAAAACTACCGAAACTTTTTGACATTTTTGAAGAGAGGGTGGTGAAATAGAGGAAGCAGCTCGGCTTAATGAAACAAATTATGGTATCAAAATTATCACTTCTGGGACGGCTTAGGGTATCCGTATACGGAATGAAATGCACTCTTACCGACCGCCAGCTGCAGCACATTTCTCTAAAATTGAAATTAAAAATAGTAATTATACAAGGTGGAAGGAGATAAGTGTGACAATTGGCGGGATTGGCTTTCATATACTATATAGTCTGTCGTGGTGCCAAAAAGGGAACAATTATCACTGAAAATTGTCATTTCAATCAGAAAGAGAAATATGTACATAATAGTCATTAGAGGAGGGTCCCAGGAAGTGTAAACCAAGTTTTCGAATTCCCCCTCTCTGTGCTCCCTCTTCCGCACTCGAAAAACCAAATTTTTAATAGCGTTTTACGCGTAGGTACCCCGGGGTGAGGCGATCGTGTGTAGGTGTTCATGAACAAAATCGATTCCGAGCTGACTTCATATTCTTGCAGTGGCGGCGGAACCGGGGGGGCAGGAGGGGCGGCCGCCCCTCCGGAATTTAGCCTGAGGGGGCGTCGCCCCTCCAGGCTTCAATGCCAATCTTATTCTATCCCGAACACTGCACCCAAGGTTCTTATTCTATCCTTTTCGCTTCTCATTCGAGGACCAAGCGACCGTCTCTCAGATCGAAAATCCTGGATCCTTTACGAGAAGATGAAAAATAGCAATGCCTATAAAATTTGCCCCCCCCCCCTCTTTCACTTTTCTGCAGAATTTTTGTTAGGTATAGTATTGATTCTTCTTCTACACTTTACCCCTGCCATCTGACAAACGGGGGCGATCCACCTATCGGCCCCCCTCCCTGGAGAGGGTTTCAACCCAAATTTAAGCAATATGAAGGACATTTATTACATCTCCCCTCCCCCACTAGCACACAGCAGCCTCCGGGCTACCGGAATCGCTGCCTCCAGAAAGATTTCTAGTTACGCCCCTATCTGCGATCCCACACTTTGCTACGTAAATATATTTGAATGTTTTGAACTAAGAAACCTATTTGTATAGCATAGCATGTATAGCTATAAGTATACGCAGGAGCTAAAGTGCGTCTTTTCGAGACGAGAAGAGAGATGGCCGGACTCGCCTCGTTCGGCCACTCCTCGAGGCTTGAAAATACACTTTAGCTTCGTGGTGTATCAGTGGCGTGGCGTCAGGGCAAGTAAAGCAAGTGGCACTAGCCCTAAGCGATCCCCCTTTATTATTATTGTTATTTTTCCTCCTTTTGTTGTAATCGAATAAAAACAAACAATTTACCGATTCGAATGATTCTTACAATTGATTTGCAATTTTCTACGAAATTTACGAAAAATTGTTCAAATTATGTGAACCCTGTTCAGACACTTTTATCTACGTCCTACTCAGTACTCAACTACTGAAATGCTTTTTTGGGGGCGAATATCTTGATGGGTTGCACGATTCTTCAGACGCAAAGCATATAGAGCTTTTGTTTTCAGATTCAGAGCTCCCATGAATTCAATATTAGTAAAAAAAAAACACGGATTTTCTTAAACTAAAATAATTGCTGCGAATTACATCGACGTCATTTAACGTTTCAACGTTAAATCGGTGCGCCTTTTAACGGCCTCTCGTCATGGATTTTTGTCACTCCTCTCTTTATTTTGAATTTTCTTCCTTACATTCAGTTACGTCCTTTCCTGAGTTGCACTTGCCCTTCTAATTTACCCACGCCACGCCACTGTGGTGTATATACTACTTTTTATTCTAGGGCTTAGGGCTTCTTAGGGCATTGATATTGAAAGCAGGATAAGATTTGAAATTTGATGGCAATTCGAAAAAATTATTCCATGTTTAGATAATGTCACTGAACGAAGGCTCTATAAGTTCCTACGAGTACTGACAGTCGCCATATTTGGTCTCCCCTGCATATATGGATCAAATAGATTTGGAATCTCTCACATGCCGCCATGTTTGGTCCATTGGCGGATCAAATGGATTTGATATCTCTCAATCGCTGCTGTGGTCGTATAGGTTAACGCTCACCAGCCAAGCCCTCCCCACTCTAAAGGATCACATATGGCGCATGTTGTCAGTACCAGTATGTAACTATAGGTTCACTAACTGAACCGCTGATATTCTTACTCAGTTGTTTCAAGCTTTTTAATTCGTAAAATGAAGAGCGCTTCAACGCAAGTGTATGAAGCGCAATCCGAAAAAAAATACTTTAGAGCCTAGGATCTAAAACGCCGTAAAATTTGCGGCGGTAATAGTATATTACATTACAAGTCCAGGAAAGTGGTTATTAATACCTGCGAGGTTTTTTCATTTGGCGGGCGAGGCGGAGGCCGAGCTCGCTAAAAAAACGAGTAGGTAAATCCCCTTCCTACGAGTGATGAACATACGACTTTTTTCACGCGACAGCAAGGAAATGATAAAATTTTTAAAACATTGTGATTAAATTTAACGTGAAAGCTGCAACGTTAACCAGTGACACTGAAGGGAACTTCCGAACGAGGTTATAAAAACCAGGAAGGTTTGGTTTCTTGTGTGGAATTGGAACAAGAGAGGTGAGAGAGCCGGTGGCCGGAGTCAAGTCAGTGGCGTAGGTAGGAATTTGTTCTGGGGGGGGGGGATCAGATTGAAATATTTTAATGGTGAGGTTTGGCGGGGGGGGGGGAATTTCACATTTTAGTCATTAGTCCACCCATCCAGCACACTCTTGAATATGGACATCTTGCTGGCCTCATCATAGCCTCAATCTCTCAGTTAGGGGTGATTTTTTGGACTCCACCCGCAAATTAGCGCTTTTTCGGCCGAGTGTATCGTTCTTATCAGTTTCAGCCGGCGGTTTTGCCCCAACTCCTCCCATAGCCATGAATTTGCGCATTTTCTCAACTTTAGCAGCAAAGTATCATTTTATCCCGTGAGCGATGTTCCGATGTTTCTTAACTATCCACGAGTTTTGGCGTTTTCCTCAATTTTAGCAGCATATTACAGATTTCTTAAAATTTTTTTACCAGGGGATTAGCACTTTTCTCAGTTTTAGCTGGAAATTAACGTTTTTCTTAAGTGTTTTCCACAATATTAGCTGCAAAATAGGGACAATTTTCATTAATTTGGAGTTTTTTGGTTCACCATACGCAATGCATGAGCGACTTTTCTCAGTTCACTCGCGAATTAGCGGTTTCTTCGCCTATTGCCATAAATTGGCGGTTTTTTTTTCAATTTCAGCCTGAAAATTTGCCTTCAGAATCCGCAAATTGACGGAATTTTTCTCAATTTCAACCACGAATGAGCGCTTTTTTAAAATTGTAGCGGCGTCGCGTCGTAGCGTTTCAACCCCTGTGAATTAGCGAATTTTCTCAATTTCAGTCACAAATTGGCGTTTGGCGCAATTTTAGCTGTAAATTGGCGATTTTTTCAATTTTTATCCGCAAATTATCAATTTTCTCAATTTTTAGGCTTAAAATTAACATTTTTCTTAATCTTGACCAGGCAAGTTATTTTATTTTCTAAATATTACCCGCAAATTAGCGGTTTTTTACATTTTACCCCCGCATTATGCAAAATTATATAACTTTTATAGATATAGATTATTGCTTCTTTTCAGTTCTAGCCGTGAATTAGCGTATTTTTTAACATTATACTATAGCCATTCATGAATTTGCCATTTTTCTGAATTTTAGCCCAAAAAAATGCCTTCAGAAGGTGCGAATTTAAATTATGAAATGTATATTTTTTTTCTAACCAAAAAAATGTTTATCATCCATCCATTTCTGTCAAAAAATCATCATTTTTAAATTATAAATTTCACGACACTTAATTCGAGAATTAGTGACGTTTCACAATTTTAGCAGCGAATTTTCGCTTTTTCTAAATTTTAGCAGCGTGGTAGCGTTCCCAACCCGTGCATTACCTACCGAGTTTTGTCAATTTTTGCCAAGAATTGGCGTTTGGCTCAATTTAAGCTGCAAATTGGCAATTTTTTCCATTTTCAACTGAGAATTAGCACTTTTTACCAATTTAAACTGAAAATTAACGTTTTTCTTAATTTTAGCTGCGCTAATTGGTGATTTTTTCAATTTTAGCCGCGAATTAGTGATTTTTGTCCAATTCTAACCTGAAAGCGTTTACCCAAGTGGGTTTACCCAAGTACAACACTGTTGCGTTGGTTTCCACAATTTATTGTAGATTGGCCTCCATGTACCACGAATCAGCGATTTTTTTCTTAATTTTAGTCTGGAAGTTACATTGCAAGACCACGAATCAGCGCTTTTTAGCAGCTATTGGCGATTCAGATTAAACAAATGCGCTCTGGTGGCGGCCCCACCGAAGTAAGAAGAGCGGTAGACTTTCCATGGGCTCTTATGAGAAAACGCAGTTTTTGTTCTTTTTTATGAGTTTTTAGGATTTTTAAAGTTCATTTCTTTGAAATATTAGTTGGTATTACTACCGACTTTAACAATTAAACTCACCATCGAGAAATAATTGAGATAAAATGAAAGAACTCGCGGTGAGAAAATGATGCCGTTTTCCATTTACCGGGAATTTCTCGCTGCGAGAGAGATTTTTCCTCCCGTCCTTGATGAATAATGGAAAAATCACCCTACCCTATGCAGAATATTGTGCAAATGAAAAACGCAATAAGTTTTCAAATATCTTTGCGAATTTCCGGTTAGGAAGGGTTGTTCAGCCCCAAAAACAGACTGTCCTTAACCAAATATTATGTAATTTTCCCCAACAAGGGTGTGTTTATCAATGCACTTATTCTACAGACAAAGCTGGGATAAGTCTGGTTTCTATGGGCCTTTTGGTAATCAGTAATGCAAAGTTCTCCGAGCTATTACATGAGAAATCCGGTGATTGATAAACCCACCCTGCATGGTGTAAATATCCATCACAGTTGGGGGTCTAATTCCCCTCCAGTAGGCACAGGAAGGTAATTAAAGGAGTTATTAATAAAAGGGTTTCTTTATGAAATTTTTACTTGTCACATTTGATACTTTTTGAGACTCAAATGCCTAGTTTGAATTGAACAAGCTGGAACAAGCCGGATTATGGATAAATGGTAGTTTTTTATCCAAGTGGTTAAGTTTTCAAGTAAAATTAGCGCATTAAAAGACGCGATTTCATGAGTTTACCCTATTCTGCAAAGAAAGCGAATTTCATCCCAGAAACTGACTGTGCTCACATAAAAAGGGACAATATGTTCCACGAAGAACTTCCGCTTTTGCCGGTTAAACGATCGGTGTAGCCTTCTATTGGATGAAAGCTGTCAATTCTTGAATTAACGATTTGTCTCCATTTTAGCCGCGAATTAGCGATTTATCTCCATTTCAGCGATTTTCCTTGCAAAGAATTTGTGTTTTTTTCTGATTTGAGCAGCTAATGAGCCATGTGATTATTACCCGTGAATTAGCGCTAAATTTTCTAATTTTAGCCACGAAGTTGTCTCAAGAAACCGCGACTTGCCATTTGCTCTATTCAATCCGGGGAATATAGCAAATGTTTTCAATTTAACGCCGTAAACATCCATTTTTTTCCTGACTTCAGCCGCAAATTAGCGTTTTTCATCAGTCTATCAGCTAATTAGGGATTTTTCTACGTTTCATCAACGAATTAAAAGTTCCCTCAATTTTCCCCGCGAACTACCCAACGCTTTTTCTGAAATTTGGCCGCGGATTAGCGATTTTTTTCACTTTCTGGCACGAAGTTACGATCAGAAGCCGCGAATTGACGTTTTCTCTACTTAATCCACGAATAAGTCAATTTTATTGATAAATTAGCACGTTTTCTCCATTTTAGCCGCTAATTAGCAATTTTGGTCATTTCTGCAAGTTTTCACCCTTATTAGCCGTGGGTTATAGCGATTTATCTGAATTTTGCAGTGAGTTCGTATTTTTCTTTATTTCAGCCACTAATTAGCGATTTTTTCAATTGCATCCATGAATTAGCAACTTTTCTTAATTTCAGCTCCGGCTTAGCGATTTGCTTCGCTTGCTTTTAGCTATGAATTAGCTTTTTTTCGCAGTTTGAGCCACGAACTTGCCTTACAAAATATTTGGGACAATAACATCGACTTGTTGTGTGTCAAAAAGTTTTACTTGGTTCTATGACTGGGAGAGTTTTCGAGTGAATCATCGCTTCACCAATATTCTCCACAGAGGAACATTAAATCAATCAGCTCGTGAAATTCAAAAGCGGTTGGAAAATGATAAAACTGTAAGGGTAAGTTGGGAGGAAGAGTAAAAGCTTGGTTATTGAAAGGATAAAGAAATCACTATGGAACAAAAGGCTTACGTAATGAACGCTTGTGGTTGGCTAACCAGTGTAAACAATGGTAGGTCCGTTCCATTGTTTCGCGAGTGCTACACTTTTGAAGAAAATCATCTGGTTTCTTTCATTTTTTCAGAATAAGTCAATGAAATCACATGGTTTTCTACACTAGTGTAGCACTAGCAAAACAACGGAACAGACCTGGTATATTGCTCCTCAACACTAGAGTGAAATTGGAATTCTCGAAGAATGAACAAAAGAGCCCATGAAAATGGTGAGGCGGGCGACTTAGAGGATGCGGAACGAAAAACCACCAGCCCGCATTGGACAAAACTGTACTGGAACCTTCAATGCATAAGTACCAAGATCGGAAAATTTATTTCTTGCGCCACGAAAACTTGACGCGAAAAGTTGTGATTCACTTTGAAAAACTATTCTAAAATCGAAATGTTTAGCATGAAAAACGAACAATGGTAATTGTACAGTATTGCGTATAAAGCAGTGGAATAAAAATGAGAAGTGGCCATGGATTTATAAAGGTTTATTAATTGGAAACGTTATTTAGGCAGGTCGGTCTCACTGATGAATTTATACATTTCCATTTAAAAACAAAATCAGTGGGGGGGGGGGGATCGCTATAAACGTTATCAAAGTTCAGAATTTTAAGATGTTCAGTTTTGAGTTTCACACTCACTCTCTTACATTGTAATGGAAAAGCCGTGAATAGGCCTCCCGTCACGCTACCCAAGTATGATCACGGGGAAGAGAGGGAATAACAATAAGGGCGTTTTTTTAGGGCTATAATTTTACCCTCGGATGTGAAGGGAAATTTCCTTTCGTGTGAAACGAATAAGTATTTTAAAGAACAAAAAAAAAAAAAAAAAAAAAAAAAAAAAAAAAAAAAAAATCAAGCGAGACTGTTCCATTTAAGGACGTGAAAAATTCCATTTGTCTCCACGAAGTTGATAGTAAGATTCATCAGCCCTTTGACCGCTATAATTATGTTTCTCCCTCGATTTTCTTTTCGGGTGGTTGCAACGCCCTTTTTTATTTTTTTATTTTTTGGACGATAGTCATAACTTTTACTTATGACGACTTCCAATGATTACCTTTTGAAACCAAGAAACAGGATCGTATAGTAAAAAGTAGCACGGAAGACATTGAACTGCTTTATCGGGAAAGCGATGATTTCGAAAAAATCAATAAACTGATTCTACTTATTATAGCCCGTCAAGTTAAACGTGGACCTCGCCTTCCTGGGTAGGCCTCCCCCTTAACATGCTTCGCTTAGTGATTCGATGGCAAAAATATGAAAAATATGTATGCTTTGGTTTTTTGTCGGATGGCAAGAAATCTCGGACAGGGTTCGGATGCACCAAATGTGATATAACGCTTCTTCTAAGCGATTTCTATTCAAAACACTACACAAGTGTAGTGCGGCGTCCTCTCCATAAACATATGTTTCAATTCGGAGAGGAAGGTTGGAAGAACTTACACCACACGAGTGCATTGCATTGAATGGAAAACGCCACTAGTGTTTTAAGGATTTTCACTAGCAACAATGACCTTTCTTCAATATATTGCTTGCCTTTCCCTTGATAATTATTAGTTCCTCATTACAGTAATGATATTCTGCTCCAAGGTCAGCAGGAACTCCCAGGGGGACTGCACCAATACAGAGGCGTAGCAATATGTCCCTACAGCCTTCGGGGGCGCCGAGCTCAGGGTATTTTTCCCCATCTACTCATTTATTTAACTGATATAACTAAGAAACTATCGTTCGTAATTTAAAAAAAAAATCGCTCCGGCAGCTGGCGGTCGGAAAGAGTGCATTTCATTTCGTATAAGGATACCCGCCCTAAGCCGTCCCGGAAGCAATAATGTTGAGACCATGATTTGTTTCGTTAATGTTTGACCCTCCCTCGTACTGTTTGCTGCCGGGTTTGTTTAAGCTGAACTTAATGGGAATCAAAGGCTACTTCAAAATGAAATCATCGTACCGAATATAATGCTTCTGGAATCAACTGATGATTTGATAGTGTTTTTTTACCAGTTCAAGCCATATTACCCCCCACTACCACCATCCAAGTCGACCTGTTTGGCCCAAATGGAATACCAACCGAGGTCGTGCGACTGCTGATTTCTGGGCCAAATCTCGTTCCGCTAAATAAATTTCTTCGAGAGTTAGACCACACACTTACTTCCACCCTGGGAGGACCACCCCCTCCCCCTTGACTTTTTCAAAAAATTAAAATGGGAATCAAAGGCTAGTCTAACATGGATTATTCGTACCGAATATGATGCATCTAGAATCAACTGGTGAATTGTAGTGATTTTTTGACCATTTCAACCCCTATTTTACCCCCCTCAACCACGACCAATTTGGCTCAAATGCAATACCGACCGGGGTCTTATGACTACTGATTTTTGGCCCAAAGCGCGTTCCGCTAAATTAATTTCTTTGAGAGTTATCGTGCTAACAAGAAAACGGCCATAAGGTTTGCCACCATCACGACGAGACCAATAGTGCATTGTCAGAATGAAATGCACTAAAAGAAATATTAACTCAGTGCTCAGCTAAACATTGGGGGTACGGCGCGGCGCAGTGCTGCTATTCTCTGATTCTACTGTCAGACTAGTCGACAAAAGGGCAGTAACAATGAATGTTTCTACTCAAAAAATAATTTAATTACCTATACCTAGTTAATTTTAACATTCACTAACTAATGAAAATGTCTGAATATGACTTCCTGAAATAAACGTCAAAATCTTCTTCATATTCAGCCCTAAGATTGAACTGATTGTGAGATGAAGGGGCGCCAAGGCTGGTTGGGGGGGCGGGGGTTTCCAACAAGCTACGCCACTGCACCAATACCTCCCTGTTTAACGACGAGGAAGATGATGAGGACGACTCTATTATTGATTTTCATTTATCGTATTCAGTATTACAGACTATGTTACTGGAGAATACGTTGGAGAGGAATAGCCGTAGGCTGGTCAATCATTCAGTTCGCACTTGGGGCGATCGGCTAGACCAGGCCCCACCCGAAACCATTTTTTCCTCTGGGCTAGTTTGGAAACGTGTATTGGCCGTCGTATTAAGGAAGATACATATGATAGAGACAGAGGGGAATTTTCAAGTACAACATCCAGTTCGAAAGAATGTTTCCACCGCAATACAAATATCCCGGGAAGCTGTGAAATATGATCGTTCTTGTTGAATTAAAAGAATCAAGATGAATCGGGCATTCGCTAATTGACGACTATGAATTGGTTCATTCTGAGGGCGCAATTGTTGTTGGGCTAATGCTAATCATACGAAATAACTGAATGCTTGACTGAACATCTTAAATCATGCTGTAGAAAGTATTAGCGGAATTCAATTTTTTGTTTGGATTGGTAGAATTCATTTCACCGTAAAGTAGATGATAATAGTAAGAACACCAGATAGTTCTACCACCAATTTGCGGCCATATTGTGGGGGATGCAGTTGTAAATTAACAAAGTTCAGTTTCACTCCCAGTCTTTTACATCACTTAGTACGATAGTGAAAAGACTTTGGCTCAACACGTGTACAGCGTTCAGATTGCTCTCTTTGCCCTCAACTTATCCATGGGAATTTTATTGGATTGTAGTACACACAAAAAGTCGTGCGGGCCATTGCCTAACTGTGTTCAAGTAATGCTGGCCGTTGCCTACCTTAAAAAACTCTGGCTGCACAAATCCCCTCCCCATCAACGACCTCGACCAAACCACTTTTAAAAACATGAGTAGAAAAAGTTTCAACAGAAATGACATTTTCAGGGTTTTTTCAAATCCTGGTGCGTGTTGAAATAAACATGCGTGTTGAATAAAAATGAAAGATAGCAAACCTTTGATTAACTCACGAGGGCAATTTTATTTCCATAAACCGGGCGTTTTGTGATAATTGGAAATGATAAAACCCTGCAAATTCCTTTACGCGAGCGAAAAAAGTAATAAAAGTCACATTGTCCTTCGAAAAAAATAAAGGGCGCGTTCACCAAGTGCAGTGAACTCATTTCGAGAGTGATAGAAGAGAAAGTGGAACACCCTGGAATATAACAAAGCAATCTCGGTAGAAATAACCTAGTGGACGAGAATTTCCTCAAATATTGACGTTGAATCCCGATCGTGAATGGTTGGGGGGAATTGCTATTTTCATCAAAGAGTAATCTATTAATCCGATAAACTCATAACCGATAGGTAGGTTTATTTTCCAATTCATTCATACAAATGTAACTCAACTATTGATTAGTTGGTCCAGTCAATCCAAGCCGAAAAACGCAAAATAAATGCAATAAAAATGGGATTTTATTTTTTTGCGGGATTGTGTACGGGAGGGTTTCCTGATCATTGTCTAATAAAGTCCCGAGCTGAACCACCTACCCCGAAGGGAGTGGGGTTGTTTGAAGGTAAATTTTCGTGATCTTTCGCCTGTATCTAAAAAACGGTGCATCTTAGGAAAAAACATTTACACACAGAATGGAAGCTCATTAAATTATCTTCAACTTTTGATCCATACATTTTTAAAAATTCCCAACATTTTTCGAGATTTACGCCCCTGAAATGTGACTTTTTTCAAAAATATGATTTTAACCTCACGTTTTTTCTCAAACTTTTCATCCTGCCTTCTTACCTGTTCACTTTTAGCGTAAAGCATAAATTTAGAAGTTGTGGAGAATTAAATTTGCTTCAAGAATATACGCATAAACACCAATTTATCTTTAAGGGGTCTTCGGCTATGAATTTTAAATGTTTTGGTGGTTTCAAAAGATAGTCTACAAAAATTATTTATCGGGTTTCATTGACAAAGGAAGAATACTGAATACGATAAATGAAAATCAATAATAGAGTCGTCCTCATCATCTTCCTCGTCGTTAAACAGGGAGGTATTGGTGCAGTGGCGTAGCTTGTTGGAAACCCCCGCCCCCCCAACCAGCCTTGGCGCCCCTTCATCTCACAATCAGTTCAATCTTAGGGCTGAATATGAAGAAGATTTTGACGTTTATTTCAGGAAGTCATATTCAGACATTTTCATTAGTTAGTGAATGTTAAAATTAACTAGGTATAGGTAATTAAATTATTTTTTGAGTAGAAACATTCATTGTTACTGCCCTTTTGTCGACTAGTCTGACAGTAGAATCAGAGAATAGCAGCACTGCGCCGCGCCGTACCCCCAATGTTTAGCTGAGCACTGAGTTAATATTTCTTTTAGTGCATTTCATTCTGACAATGCACTATTGGTCTCGTCGTGATGGTGGCAAACCTTATGGCCGTTTTCTTGTTAGCACGATAACTCTCAAAGAAATTAATTTAGCGGAACGCGCTTTGGGCCAAAAATCAGTAGTCATAAGACCCCGGTCGGTATTGCATTTGAGCCAAATTGGTCGTGGTTGAGGGGGGTAAAATAGGGGTTGAAATGGTCAAAAAATCACTACAATTCACCAGTTGATTCTAGATGCATCATATTCGGTACGAATAATCCATGTTAGACTAGCCTTTGATTCCCATTTTAATTTTTTGAAAAAGTCAAGGGGGAGGGGGTGGTCCTCCCAGGGTGGAAGTAAGTGTGTGGTCTAACTCTCGAAGAAATTTATTTAGCGGAACGAGATTTGGCCCAGAAATCAGCAGTCGCACGACCTCGGTTGGTATTCCATTTGGGCCAAACAGGTCGACTTGGATGGTGGTAGTGGGGGGTAATATGGCTTGAACTGGTAAAAAAACACTATCAAATCATCAGTTGATTCCAGAAGCATTATATTCGGTACGATGATTTCATTTTGAAGTAGCCTTTGATTCCCATTAAGTTCAGCTTAAACAAACCCGGCAGCAAACAGTACGAGGGAGGGTCAAACATTAACGAAACAAATCATGGTCTCAACATTATTGCTTCCGGGACGGCTTAGGGCGGGTATCCTTATACGAAATGAAATGCACTCTTTCCGACCGCCAGCTGCCGGAGCGATTTTTTTTTTAAATTACGAACGATAGTTTCTTAGTTATATCAGTTAAATAAATGAGTAGATGGGGAAAAATACCCTGAGCTCGGCGCCCCCGAAGGCTGTAGGGACATATTGCTACGCCTCTGTATTGGTGCAGTCCCCCTGGGAGTTCCTGCTGACCTTGGAGCAGAATATCCCGGCTTTCCTGCAACCACCTCTTGACTCGGACTCGCCCCCATGCAGCAGCAGAATGTGGAGTTCAGCAAATGATCTGGTACATGGAGGGGGGGTCACAGGAGCCAGTTATCCTCCTTCCTCTCTCTTCCATTCACGTTTCCTTGGTGGGAAATTGTTTCCCAACCAAGTATGCAAGGTCACTTTTCAGAGGCGTATATCTCGAAAAATGAATGGAGTAAGAGTTATAGGGAACTCAATATGCTTCCATTCTGTACTCGGCAAGAGTCGTCTAAGACGCACCTGTTTTGAGATACAGGCGAAAAACCTCGAAAAGATAGTTTTGAACGCTCCCCCTTCATTCGTGGGAGGGGGTACAGCTCGGGACTTTATTAGACATTGATTAGGGTACCCCCTCCTTCATTCCCACAAAAAAACAAAATCCCATAATTATTTCCGCTCCAAAGTTTAGATTGACTGAACTATAGTATTTTACGTTGAAGATTTTAATGCCTTAAGGTGTGTTTACACCAAAGTGTCCCGCGACACTTATTGCCTGAAATTTAGTGTCAGACACATATTTCCTTGGTGAAAACACAAATTTCCAGAAATTTTCACACAGTCAATAAACATATTTCTGACACTTTACATTTATGTCGAGACATAAGTGTCGCGCGACACTTCAAAGTGGACGGTCCTTTAGCAATTGAATAATTACGTGTATTTTTTGTTTGGGAAACAGACATGCAATATTCGCCCATTTTCCCAGTTGATGGATCCACGAAAAAGTGTTTTGCAGGGTTTTGTAATTTCCTAGCTTCCTCACCTCTAATGTAATGCGATTTCGCCCTTGCAATGGCTTCCTTAAGGGATTTATTGTCTGATGTATGCTCATTCGAATGGAGTGATTTGTAATGAAAACGTTTAAGAATCAACAGGTTGAACCGACAATCTGATTATGTGAATTAAGCTGTGGAAAACGCGATGAAATAGTTTGTTCCTTCTTACCCTCTTCTTATTTTTCTTCATGACCGCCACTGACCAAGTGGTAGTTTTACAGAGCAGTAATTTAAAGCCAGAAGCAGAACACGCTAGCCGGTTATGACTTTAAAACGAGAAGGACGATTACTGTACGAACAGGCTTATTTACGAGACCTGCTCACAAACAATAAGTGATGATGAAGACGAGAAGGGACTCATTCACTTTCGGGTAAAATAACTCCTTGTCCTTATATTTACAGGGCTCCTGTAATTAGTGGTTTGTGTGGCAAAGGACATAAGCATGCGTGAGGGGCCCTTTTGTCACGTAACTTGAGCTCTTTTATGTTAGTGTGTATATGAAGCGCAAGCAGAGTGACTTGGTAAGTTTACAGCCCCGCGTGATCGATCGACGATTTCTTCAGAATCCAAAAGAAAAAAAAAATCATTATTTGCCTACCGGAAAATAAAATCATGCAAAAGAGCATGATGTGGTCGTGAATCGTTTTCAATCTTTCTCCGGAAAATGAAAAAAATTACGAATTTGATCAGCTTCTCTTACGGTGGATTTATCAATCACTGGATATCAATAATGCCCATAGCAGCCATACTTATCCCATCTCTATCTGAGGAATAAGTGCATTGATAATTGCACCCTTAACAGTGTAACTTAACCAAATTCAATTATGTATGTACTGCAATTCAGCAGAACGAGCTATGCGTGATCACTCGTAGGCCCTTGCTTTACTTTTCAGCATTTGCTATAACGACCCTTTTAGATCCCGTTAAACGACCTATAATATTCTTGAACAAGATTGGGGCGTCAACACGCATCTTATACGCATGACGTTGTAAGGAATTCAGCGATTCTTCCACTGCGGTAATGAAGTGTGAATTATATAAAAAACAAAATGAAAAAACATGAGGAATACTACGTGAGGGTTCTTCGTTTGTAGCTCTTAGCAATTCTAAGAATTTAAGAACCTAAAAAACCGAGATGGATCCATGATTTTATAAAAGGTTATAAAATAACAAAGGTGCACATACAAATTAGGTAAATATATGGAACATAAAACTTGATTTATTTTCTATTTCTGGGGTTTTGAAGAATTTACGTAAGCTATTTGGGCTACGTAGTCGAGCGGGATTATCGAAAATCGCTACTCCTTTATTTAATATCACATTAATCTTTCGGCAGATTGCCTTCCAGCTTTTGTGTTACCTACAAATTGGTAACGGAATCATCATTGTAATTAATGATAGACCTTTGAATATCAACAATAAAACTTTTTCTCCATGATGAGAAATCTATGACAAGGTTTTTTGCTACAGTTTAGAAGTTAATTATTTACGTATTTAAAAAATTGAAGATAGGACGAGTGAATCATTAGAGCATCCCACGACCAGTAGGAATTAGAAAGTTGAAAGAAATAAATCAAGTTATAAGTTCAGATCAAGTTGAGTTCCCCCACCCACACACACAAAAAACGTCATTTGGTGGAAAGAAATTTTTTGGCTTTGTGTCAATTGTAGGCCAATCTGAGGGGGGCCACGAAGCACCCCGAGGCTCCGTTTATTGATCCGGGCTCATATTCCTCCACCTCCTCCACTATATTCCCACAACCACCTCATCTACCTTGGCCTTAAAGCTAGTCATTTGAACTTCACCCATTTCCCGGTTAGGAAACCCAAACAACGCCGACAAAAGACAGAAGTAAACATCCTCGCTAATAAGAGAACAAGATAAACCATACGCACAGATACAAAGAAGTTGGAAAAAACCCAAACAAAGAATTGAAAAAAAAAATGTCTGTTGATTCAATGTCGCCCGGTTCAGAGGAGGCGAAATTAAACAAAAAACTAAATATCGAGAAAGCCACAAATTTCATGCGTCAGTATCGTGATCCCGAGTCCAGAGAATTGAAAAAACTGTCAGCTAACCAGTTCATGCAGGTAAAAAAAAAATTAGCTTCCTACTCTCTCTCGTGGAAGGCTATTTTTATATTCCATTCATAAATTCTCACAATGTTGTTCAAAGGTGTGGGGGCACTACGACAAAGACGGCAATGGGTTCATTGAAGGATCCGAGCTCGATGGCTTCCTTAGAGAATTCGTTTCGTCGGCCAATTCCGCGGACGTTAGCCCCGAAGCTGTCTCAGATGCGATGCTCGAAGAGCTTAAACTGTGCTTTTTGGAAGCATACGACGACAACCAGGACGGTAAAATCGACATAAGAGAATTGGCTCAACTCCTTCCCATGGAAGAAAATTTCCTACTTCTCTTTAGATTTGACAATCCTCTCGAATCAAGTGTGGAATTCATGAAGGCAAGTAAATTGAGTATCTCATTTATGTTTTGTTTAATTATTTTTAATGGAAAATTACTTCAACAATCACTTCAATCAACAACCAAACATAACTGGGGCCAGAATCCGGCCAAGGCAAGCGTAGTCAATGCGAACTTTTAAAATTACAGTTTTATTTGTGTGTAACGCCGTCCTTAGGCCACGTCAACAGGAGTCCCGGATTCTTCAGAATTTTTCCAATTATGAAAGAAAATAATATACTCAGAACTCAGAAGAAACCTTTCTTCTACCGATAGTCAACCAACGTTGATCGAACGTTGATCGAATGACGTCGAACGTTGAACGAATAGATATAATTTTTTTTTCCCCCCCAAAAAAAAGTATTCGGGTTTTTTGTTTTCGCTTTGGGGCCAGTAACGAGAAAGGAACAAGGGGGGCTAATGAAACCCCCGTATGCGAATTGAGAACTCCCTTAATTACCCTGTGTGCCTGTGTCTTACGTGAGGCGGAACCCTCGTGATTGTAGCGTTCGGAATAACGGGTGTGCGATTTTCATGGAAAACGCACGGATGAACACTACAGGCGTTTTTCGCTGAAAACGTTAAACGCAGAAATCAGGTGATTCCCGCTCACGTAGGACGAGGTGATGTCAGCATTTCATTTACCGTTTTCAGCAGAAAACATCCGTTGTATGCTCTGTCTGTGTGGGTTTCGATTACCCCCACCCCCTGATAAATAGGGCCCCAGAACGAGACTTTCGAGACGAGATCGAAATCCACTTTTTAAGGGCGAGACCGAGATTATCTTTCTATAACCAAAACCGAGACCGAGATGCTAAAGTCTCGGTCTCGTGCATCACTTTCACTATATAGTGTTACGTCTTCGTTTAAGTATACTTCTTTCAACCCAAGAGTTTGATTTTAAGAACAAGCATCGCGCAAAAAATGCCGCAAATTTTACACATGAATACATTCATTATTCATGAATGTAGCCAAATCCGGCTTGAAATTACATGAAAATCGACACCCCACACCACTATGATCTCAAAACCTTTGAAAATTCCCATTTGGGACCCGCTTTTGGCCCATAAAATCCCAGGGAGTTAGTTGATCAAACTGATCAGATGTTAGGACCAACTAGATCCCAAATGGAGTGCGAAAGAACGATTTTTTTTTCGAACAATCCTAGGGCAAGATATGGCCCGGACGGCGGACGGACATTGCAGAAATCGAATCTAGACATGTTAAAACGTTCACAGAAAAAGTTTGAGGGTGGGTTGTAAAAACGTTTTCCTGACCGAAAACATAATAGGTGTATTATTCAGAATAAATGATAAGCCAATAGCTAAAATTAAAAAAATCTGAAATTCACGGTTTTCAGGGGCAATTTCGTGGCTGAAAATGAGACGAAGCGCTAATTGGCGGCTAAAATAAAGAAAAAGTGCCACATTCCACAGCTTTAATTGACAAAACACTAATTCGCGAATAGAATTGGGAAAATTGCTGATTCGAGGCTAAAATTGAGAAAAACTATAATTCAAGGCTAAAAGGGGAAAAGCACTAATCCCCCCTCCTCTGAGAGGGCTCAATGTCACCCTGGGCCCGGGCCCCACAATTGCTGCTCTAGAGCAGATAATTTTCTGTAAATAGAAAAGGCTATTAAC
Source organism: Corythucha ciliata (assembly GCA_038030265.1). Lineage (NCBI taxonomy): Eukaryota > Metazoa > Arthropoda > Insecta > Hemiptera > Tingidae > Corythucha > Corythucha ciliata. The sequence continues at coordinate 35,419,517 of CM075942.1, read as the reverse complement.
TTCCTTTGTGCAACGATATTTAACCGTTTAAAGATTGTCGAAATGAGCAAAATACTTTGATTTGTGTATTTTCGATACAAAATACACACTTATTGTCCTGTATTTTAAACACGATACTTCAATAAATGGCCTAAGTCCCTTGCAGTACAAAATAGTATTTAAAACACTTTTTAAATTACTAAATACTTTTTTTATTTTGAGTTCAGTTTTTATATGAGTGAAAGTCAAAAATGGCCTCCGCCTCGCCCGCCAAATGGAAAAACCTCGCAGGTAATAACCACTTTCCTGGACTTGTAATTTAATATACTATTACTGCCGCAAATTTAACGGCGTTTTAGATCCTAGGCTCTAAAGTAATTTTTTCGGACTGTGCTTCATACACTTGCGTTGAAGCGCTCTTCATTTTACGAATTAAAAAACTTGAAACAACTGAGTAAGAATATCAGCGGTTCAGTTAGTGAACCTACAGTTACACACAGGTACTGACAACATCCTTTAGAGTGGGGAAGGCTTGTGATTGGCTGGTGAGCGTTAGCCTATACGACCGCATCAGCGACTGAGAGATATCAAATCCACTTGATCCGCCAATGGACCAAACATGGCGGCATATGAGAGATTCCAAATCTATTTGATCCACATTTGCAGGGGAGACCAAATATGGCGACTGTCAGTACTCGTAGGAACTTATAGAGCCTTAGTTCAGTGACATTATTTAAACATGGAATAACTTTTTCGAATTGCCATCAAATTTCAAATCTTATCCTGCTTTCAATATCAATGCCCTAAGAAGCCCTAAGCCCTAGAATAAAAAGTAGTACGTAAACCACGAAGCTAAAGTGTATTTTCAAGCCTCGAAGAGTGGCCGAACGAGGCGAGTCCGGCCATCTCTCTTCTCGTCTCGAAAAGACGCACTTTAGCTCCTGCGTATACTTATAGCTATACATGCTATGCTATACATATAGGTTTCTTAGTTCAAAACATTCAAATATATTTATATTTGCCCGTATATATATTTATTTTTATTATATATTTATTTTATATATTATTTATAAATATATTTATATTTATGTTAGCCCGGAGGCAGCGATTCCGGAAGCCCGGCGGCTGCTGTGTGCTCGTGGGGGAGGGGAGATGTAATAAATGTCCTTCATATTGCTTAAATTTGGGCTGAAACCCTCTCCAGGGAGGGGGGCCGATAGGTGGATCGCCCCCGTTTGTCAGATGGCAGGGGTAAAGTGTAGAAGAAGAATCAATAATATAACTAACAAAAATGCTGCAGAAAAGTGAAATGTGGGGGGGGGGAGGGGCAAATTTTTTCTTCCGACAGCACCCTGTCGGGAAAAGTGCATTTCATTCATGCGACAATCGACTCAAACCTCAAACCTTTTAAGTTAGAACTTAGAACGACGCCAATCAATTATGAATGACAGGCTGAATATCTACTCTTTAAATCACGATGGGATTGCCCCAATTTTGTCAAATTTAACATTTACATCGTATTAGATTCATACAAGTTACAAACATTTTTAGAGAAATATAAATCCCGACTTCGATGCGAAGGGGAGGGGGTTGGCTGGATCCACCCTAATGGGAAACACTTTTTTGGGTTAGCATCACACTAATTGATTTCCGTACAAAAATTACTGTGCCATTTTTTCTGAAAGATGTTTTTCTTGAATATTTAGATCTGGAGGGAGTACGACTCTGACGGCTCTGGATACATCGAAGCTGACGAATTAAAGGTCCCTATCCGACAAAAATAAAAAAATTAAAAACGCAATTAATCGATCATTCTCCCTAGAACTTTCTCCGGGATCTCCTCGGCGAGGCAAAAATCAACGACGTAACGGAAGACAAACTGATCGAGTACACGGACACAATGGTACCTATGAATTGAAAAATTAACAAAATGGGCTGAAAATTGAATTTCCAATGTGAATTTAAGCTTCAAGTGTTTGACTCTAATAAAGATGGAAGACTTCAGCTATCAGAAATGGCCAAATTGCTTCCAGTGAAAGAGAACTTCTTGACCAGGCAAATATTCAAAGTGAGTTTTCATAATTCAAACTGAATGACTTGTGAAGTATGTTGCACATAAAACCAAAATAAAAGCACAAATTATATTTTTAACGTGTAAAATGTTTCCAAAAAATATGAAAGGAATTGACGACAGAAGTAAGTAAAAAGTAAAGGTTTGGTCTCTAACAAAAGGCGATTAGACGCTTGAAAGAAAAACTATTCAAAAGCTGCATAGAAAGCTAAAATCTGCTCAAAAAATTGATTTAATTTTTTACTTAAAAGATTTGAATGTAAACCATACTAAAGTTGAATGTAGAAATGCACGGCATCAGCATCACCAAATGTACTTAAATCAAAGTGGTTTCACTGGTCTCAAGCCATCAAAGTGTTTTAGGTCCTCAATTATTGTGAATGATTGCAGCAAAACTCACTAGTAATTGTGGTTCAATTCCCAGGGAGCCACAAAGCTAACAAAGGAGGACATAGAAAAAGTTTTCGCTCTGTACGATCGGGTAAAATCCCCCTCCATTTAATTTGAAACGGATTACAGTGAACATCAACAGCCTAAAACAAACAGACAAAAACCATCTCTTTACAGGACAACAACGGAACGATCGAAAATGAAGAACTCCGCGGTTTCCTCAAAGACCTTTTGGAACTCGTAAAAAAGGACTACGATGCTCAGGATTTGGCCGAATTCGAGGAAACGATTCTTCGAGGGGGCGTGGTCGACTGCAATAAAACGGGTAAGATCGACAAGAAGGAACTGACGATGATACTGTTGGCTCTGGCGAAGCACGCTCAGGACGATGACGAGGGCGGCGAGTCTAGCGCCGCGGCTTCATAAAAATACGCTTCTCATGTTTTGTTATGTTTTTCTTTGTTAACAAAAGAAACAAACATAAAATTATACATAGCCAATAAAATACTGTTTTTGTAACGTTCGACAAGTATGTTGAGTTAAAGCCCTGGCGACAAGGCTTCTACGTTTGAAAAATGTTTTAACTAACTTGAGAGCACAACTTTTGTGATAATTGAAAGATGCCAAAGAAATTTTTAATTTGTTCGTATCACACTTTTTCGAATATGTTCCCTCCTAAAATCGCTCACTTTTTATTTTTGTATCGTCTTGTTAAAAAACGAAATGTTCACATATCGCATTGATTTTATAGGCAAAAATTTAAGTCGTACACCATTGTTGTTACTTCGATATTTATAAATTAATGTGATGTTAAATTGCGCGTTAAGGCGTAAATATACACTATGATAATCGTTCGAAGTCCATTTATTTTTATATCCATAGAGATTTTAAAGTCCTTAGACACCGGTGCAGAAAGAGAAGGCGCTTGAGAACACAAATACATTTGAGAACCAAAATACATTTGGTTTTCACGACGAGGTTTCATTGATTCCGTAAAATGCCCACTAAATAGCCTTTCGTCGCTAAAATCCCACGACACTTGTAATGAGCCTGAAATTTACAAACAAAAGTTTCTTTTGATTGCAGCCCGGGCATGACTTCTTCCAGTCGTTCTCTGGGCAGAATATCGCTAGGGTCGCCGTGAGTTAACAGTTGTATCGCGTTTTCCTGAGCGAATTCTTTCAGGTTTTGCGGAACAACACAACATCCAGCCAGATTAATTTGCACGGCGCTCGGTTTGATCGAGAGAATAGGGTCGGAGTAAAGTGTGATGAATAGTTGAGGGTCGACATCGGCAAGGCCGAGGTGTTCAATTTTAGAGGAGGCGACATAGGACTCGAGTACTGGCCAAAGGTTGTGGATTGCGTCCTGCGGTGTTGAATCATCAGTAGGTGGACAGAGGATGAGTGAGTTGAGCTGCGTGGCGTTTAAGTGATTCAGGCCTGAAAAGAAACCAGTGTCTCAATGCCAATAAATTAAATAGTTGTGCCTACATAATATGCAGGCCCAACTGTTAGTAGTTCACATATCAAACAGGCCAAGCGAAATGTGCCAATACATTGCACGAAACGCCACTGTACGTGCCAAAGCATATACAGTGTGGTGGAAACAGAAGAATTTCCACACCAAGTTCTCCCTGAATCATTTAGTTCATAAAACGGGCGTTTATTCGTTGTAACACTCACGAATATCGTTGTAAACACTAAGGCTTGGAATCAATCAATTTAGTCGTAGAGGCTAATAGTTCGGTTCAAAAACTAGTAACTTGCCCCCGACTGCAAACGTAACTTTTTCAGGGGTTCGAATACATGTGCTGGGAATTTTTCAATGCTCTTTTATAAAAATGATCGAAGGTGCAGTTCAGTTTCCGTTTCGACGTCACACCTTCAGCTACCGCAATTTTTATGATTTTGTGGCGGGTCTGCCTTTCAAGTTCATCTTTGCTCTTTTATAAAGTTCGTTAGAGTAAGATTCGAGGAGATCAAAAGTGACTCTCCTTGATGCAAATTTTTTGCGCACAATTTCAGATATTCTTAAGATTCCATCTGATCTCGTAGCACCAAATGCTTCTTGCTAGACGTTCTTTTTAGAGATCCACCAATTCCCACAATTACTTTCCACAAAACTAATTACAAGAACCAATTCTGAATATAAGTCGAGTTTCATGCTTGAGTAGTCGGTTTTTGGGATGACATTGCCTTTTTTAACGTGAATGCGTTTTACGGGAGTATAGGGACCAATTCCGCAGAAGTGGCAAAATGGGTCTCACAACGCGTGCGCCGCCTACAGTAGGTGGTGCTTGGTGGAAGGAATTGGGGTGGTGTGGTAGAGGGTATCTCGCCAAGACACCAACTCAACTGACAGCCAAAACCGCTTTGAATCTTTGATTCTTTTTCTACTTGTTGACGGCTGGGAAAACGAGAATGGCTAAAATAGGCAATGCTGATGAGCAGTTCTTTTTAAGGAATTATTTTGGCTTTCCGAAGGCAAAACTGCTGTCTTCTCTTCCTGGTTCAAGTAAAGATAACAGAACGAGTAAGCTCAGTAAAGGGCAAGGGGGAAAAGGGAGGATTGAAATAGCGGCAGACGGTTTTTAAACCCCGGGTCCGTAGACCTGACGATTTTTTAGTTGTAGCCTCTCGTGGTTTAATTAACCGCTTATTGAACCAATAAATCTGCAATAAATTGAACACTTTCAGTCTGAAGTGGTCCTTGTAAGTTAATGGGAATAGCCCAGTCAATGAATGGTGAAAAACGAGTGTAGAACGACGTGGTCGGTTAAGTGATTTGTTCTGCGTCCAAAGTGATAGTTCACAGAAAATAAGTTGAAGGGCATTACATTTCCTATGAAATGAACCCTTTTCGAATACTCGAGACCAACGTGGCCACAAGTTACAACCGTATGAACTAACCAAGTTTTTTTATTCATTAAAAAAATCCAACTACGTACATGGTACGAATAACGGGATTTTGAGCACTATAATACTTGCACTTCGTATTGTTGTGAAAATGCCCGCTAAGGACCGGCCACTTATGTCCTACCATAAGGCTCGGTGACACGATCAATTTTTAATGCATGCATAAAGCTGTAGCCGTAGGAGCCTACATTGTCTGTCTTCCCTTCGTTGAGGTTCGTCAAAAACGGACCGGTTTCGGCTGCTCGCCGTCTTCAGCGTTTGGTTTCCACACTGGAACGGTTTCAGTTGGGCCGATGGTCCTACTTCTTGGCCCTTTCATCTGCTTTTTCATTCCCCGGGATGCCAGCGGTTCCGCGGACGGTTCCGATTTTTGAACAACACTTCGTTTGTGCAAGTGTTCGTAAAACACTTGATCTCTTCTGTGTCCCCCCATTCCTTCCCCCTATCCACGTCACTTCGCCCGGTCTGCCGGGCCAGTTTGACCGTGATCGTCATTGCAAAGTCCCTCTGCTTTACTATCTGATCCGATCTCATGATCCGAGCTCAGCGAAAACAACTGCGCACGTGGGCCTCGATAGGCTATTGCCAACGACCCCTTATGGGCGCTGCCACACTCTGGGTTGCCCTGAAGCGTTCATCACGAAAAGCCAACATGTTATCTTTCTGGAGTAGCCGAAAACTCGAGGTTTTTTCGCCAGGTTGAAGAAACATAGTTTTCCTCATCCATTCTCTCGTTACTTGTTTGACTTCACAAGTCTTGGAGGAAGTTGGGGGGGAGGGGTAGCCGCATGGGGCGGCAAAAACAAATTAGCCCCGGAGCGGCAAAAACAAATTAGCCCCGGGGCGGCAAAAAGCAAGATCCGGCCCTTCCTCCATCGGCCTTGTTGGTGTCGTTCTGAACGCCTCTAGGGTCGCCAGACAGGCCAGTCTTGGCACTCTATCCAGCTTGGCTGCGATTGCCTTTTTGGTCACCGCTTTCCACCAAACCATGGCCCCATAGAGGAACCTTGGTCGAATAATCCCCGTATACAGCCAGAGGGTCATTCTGGCGTTCAGTCCCCATGTTTTCCCCACTACCCTTTTAACCTGACATAAGGTGCCACATCCCTAAGTATTTCACTTCAGTTGTTAGCTCGACCTCCTTCCCCATAATCCGTAGAAGCCTCTGCCTGTTCCTTTTGTGCGTGAACAGACACAGCTTCACTTTGTTCGGGTTAATGGTTAGCCCTCTTGGTTCACACCATTTCTCTACTAATCTGATCGCTTGCCTCATAAGTTCAAAAAGCGTCGACAATGCCTTCCCCCTAACTACAATGGCTCCATCATCCTCAAAAAATTGCACATAAAAGCCATTTTCCAAGTCCGTCAACCACTACTACCCATAAGAAAGGCGAGAGGCTAGACCCCTGCGGGGTTCCTCTAAAGCTTTGGTTTCCTAGGAAAGCGGTGCCGTAATATTACGTTAGAAAGTTTCCCTTTTAAATGAAGTCATAGTTGCCAAGAGAGCGGTAAACAGACAGCGGCACCGCTTCCATCGTGACGGTGACGATGAACGTTTTTTCCTCGTAGCTCCAACTATTTGGTAGTATTTTCTTTTAACAACTGAATAGAGTCGTTTTCGGACAATATTAATTACAATTTCGCCACCTTCCAGCGTCCAGGCAATTTTCACGCTCATTGTAAACAAAAAACGTTCACCGTCACCGTCAAAAATCGTTGATGAACAGTTCATCACCGTCATGAACGGCCGTCTCATTCGAAGCGGTGCCGCTGTCTATTGACCGCTCTCTAGGCACCTACTGGTGTGATTTAAAAGGGGATTTTTTCTACCGCTATATTACTGCACCGCTTTTCTAGGAAACCAAAGCTTTATGCTATCCTCTCTACCGTTGCTCCCCCTAATTCTGCTCTGATCCATCTGTTCCTCAGAGCATGACTAATCCATCTGATCGCCATTGGGTTCACCAGTGGATGGGCCTTTATTTAACAGTTTTCAGCCCATATGGGTAATTGGGAAGCAAAATTGGCAACTTTTTCGGCCAAATATCTTGTTAATTGGGGAAAGAAAAATCAATAATTTGTTATCCGAATGTTCGGGCTGATTTCCCCTTTAGATTGAAGGGAGTGTCGATTTTCTGGGAAGGTTTTGTCAACGTTTTGAACAGAAAACCAGACTGATCGCTATACTTAAAATTATCTTTTGCGGAAGAGACGAGAAGGGGCCGTTATTTGGTCAGAACTTTCTTATGGTTGGAATATTTTGGTGGTTGAGGAATTTTTGTGGTCGGGGGCTTTTTTGTAGTTTGAACCTTTTCCGGTTAAAACTGGTCCTTGGAAGGCAGTCTGTCAAGACAAAATAAATATAACGCTCACTCAGAATGATTCCAAGATTTGTTTAGGTAGGGATTTTTTTTTTACTTCCCGAACAAATGCGAGATTTTTTGGGCCGTAGATGTTCTCGGCACGGCCGGAGACTCCAGGGGGAGCAAGTACGAAGGGGCGTTATAATTTTAACACAGCGTAATCAGGCCAACGGTAAACAGGAATGTGTCTCAGCGGTTAGCGATACCGCCTTGACGCTAAATGTCTGGGGGTTACTAATTTTAAAAATGTATTCGTTTTAAGTCCCTGTACTCGTCACTACTGAAAAGACAAACAGTGTGTGGAAACGGCTTCCACTAGAAGGCCCCTATGTACAGAAATATGTAGATTCATGTCAACTCAATACACAAATCATTTTGCAATACGCTGTGAACCGAACGAAGAAGTGTGAGCATGACAATAACAGCGAATTCCACGGGAATGAATGTCTCATTTTGGCGTTGAAATTATCTAGTTGGAAATCTATTAAAGCTGGTCTACGAACTAGGTGGTGGTCTATTACCTAATGCTATAGTGGATCGTTTGAACCCATTTCGTGCAGCACTAAAGCTTTACAAGCTCGATGATAATACTCACAAGTCTCAACCGCCCACTTCAGAAGGTTCACTGAGTTAGCGTTTAGGAATATTTTGACGGTCGTAATCAATTCTTCCGTATTAGTCTCTTTTGCGTACACCGGCTCGTCGCTGTATTCGTACACCAAGGTTTGGCCTGAGGTGTGGCCTACATTTTGTATTGTCATCTCGATACTGTCGAAGAGCTTGGCGAAAATAGTGAGAAATACAAACGGTAATGCAAGAGAATAAAGAAAAATCAAGACAACATTTACCTCATCTTCAGCTTTCTGCGCCGGATTTTTCATCAAGTCATTCGAGTTTAAAAGATTCCCGGTTTTAATCAGGACTTGCTTGGCCGACGTATATTGGGTCGTCATGTTTCAGCTGGGTCTTTGTCTTAACAATGGTAAAAAACTGTCAATTAATAACTAGTACTTTTCAAATGTCACAATAATTTACAATACACTGGAGTGATATGATTATGACGTGTGGGGTGGTCACTGTCACTGGGCATCTCGTGGTCATGTTGAGGGGGAAGGGATTTCCGTTGAATGGTAGAAGGAAACGAATCAAACAGGGAGGGGGGTATCATCTGGTGTGAAGGGGTTGACCTCGTTTTTGGCAAATCTGCATTCTTATCAAATTTGACTAGTCATTCCGGCTTATCGCACTTACTTCACCCTTCAATTTCATTTTCAAATCGTTTGGCTCGGGCTCCGAACGCGAACGCCTGACCTCAGACCGCCCTTCAGATTCACAAACATCATTTTTCGCATTCGAAAAATGCTCTCTTCGATGAATTTGGGTAAGTTTTTGAATGTAGCTGTTGTATTTTGTAGCTTACTCTTTTAAACTTCAGTCAGAACCATCTCGACGAGATGTACACCCTTGATGAGCCCCAGGAAAAGTGTGAAAGACCGCACTGGCAAAAATATAGTCTTCGTCGACGGCGTTCGTACTCCTTTTCTTCTTTCGGGCACTGACTATGCCAGTTTGATGCCTCATCAATTGGCGAGTCACAGTTTATTGTAAGTTACTCTGCTTGTTCATTTTTCTCGATGCGGATTGAATCAAAAGTATTGGCACTTCAAGGTCGCTCATGAAGAAGACTGGGGTTCCACGTGAGATGGTTGAATACATCGTGTACGGCACAGTAATACAAGAAGTTAAAACGAGTAACGTTGGCCGCGAGGCAGCCCTCTGCGCAGGGTTTAGCGATAAAACGCCGGCCCACACAGTCACAATGGCTTGTATTTCAAGTAATCAGGGTATTACCACGGGTATCGGTCTGATTGCGGCCGGTGCCTACGACATGGTCGTCGCCGGCGGTGTGGAAATGATGTCTGACGTTCCAATTAGACATTCAAGGAAAATGAGGGCTTTGATGCTTCGTGCAAACAAAGCAAAGACACCTTTGCAGAAACTTCAGCTTCTGTCCACGATTCGACCTGATTTTTTCATTCCGGAGGTAAATCACAATTCTTGACGAGAGCTTTCCATCTCTAGCTGTACTAATCCGCCATTTTTTCCTTAGAAAACTCAAGATGAACTCCCTGCCCTCGATTCCTCTGTTCCTTCCGTTTACTTTTGGGTATTTCCTCGAACGCCTTTCCTCAATTCCAAAACTTCCTCCACTCATCGAACTAATTCTAGTAAAATCGTATTCAGTTGCCCGCAGTCGCCGAATTTTCGTCCGGAGAAACTATGGGTCACTCCGCGGATCGCTTAGCGGCGGCTTTTAAAGTAACACGAGAGGAACAGGACAAGTACGCACACAGATCGCACGCTCTGGCACAGGAAGCCTCTAACAAGGGGTATTTGACCGATATCGTGCCATTCAAAGGTTGGCTTCCCATAATGATTCCTTCCGAAAGCATGTATTGTATAATAAAATGAGCTATTGAAATTTTCAGTTCCAGGCAAAGATAAGTTTGTGGAGAAAGATAACGGAATACGGGTGACCCCAATTGAAAAGTTGGGTCAACTTAAACCAGCTTTCATCAAACCCCACGGAACGATCACGGCGGCTAACGCTTCCTTTCTCACGGACGGTGCCAGCGCATGCCTCATCACCACTGAAGAGAAAGCCAAAGCTTTAGGCTTGAAACCCAAATGCTATCTTCGTGATTTCGTCTACGTCTCTCAAGACCCCAAAGACCAACTTCTTCTAGGCCCCGCCTACGCCACTCCTCAGGTCCTTGAGAAAGCCGGACTCACCATGAATGATATCGACGTTTTTGAATTCCACGAAGCTTTTGCCGGCCAGATCCTCGCAAATTTCAAGGCCATGGATTCCGAATGGTTCGCTCAAAATTACATGAACCGCAAAACCAAAATTGGAGTCCCTGCATTGGACAAGTTCAATAACTGGGGCGGCTCACTCAGTATCGGTCATCCATTTGCGGCTACTGGTGTTCGTCTGACTGTTCACGCTGCGAATCGTCTTGTCCGTGAAGATGGCACATTCGGTCTCATCGCCGCCTGCGCTGCTGGAGGTCAAGGAGTAGGTATGCTGATCGAGAGACACCCCGATGCTAATGCAAATTAAGTTTTGGGGAGTAATGTTACTCGATTTGAATTGTTAAGCGGTCATTAAGATATATTTTGTATACCCGTTTTTAATTTCAAACTTGAAAAAAAAAAAGTATTTTGTTCATTAAATTAGGCGTAAAGAAATAAAACTATATTTTTATTTACGCCGATTTTTGGAGTCCTCAGTCTGCTGCGAAGGCATTAATGTGCACGGAAAATGGGCACTTGAATCTCATGAAAGAATTTACTGAAAACGCAAGTCGCTTCCAAGACAATTTTTTTCCAACCGGGAACCAAGAAGGGGATTTCTAGCCAAAAAGCTCATTGCACTTAGGTTCACAGCGTGTAAATACCTGCACGCATACGCCATTTTGAGTTGACCAACGCAAAACGAGCACCAGGAACTTAGGGGGGAAAAAAAAAGGAATTTAAAAAAAAACAAAATGTGTGCCGCCAACTTCACGCAACGGCACACATGACCCCAATCGTTTGTTTCGTTACATATTCGGACAGAACATCGTTTGTTTACGTTTTTTTAGCCCAGCAAAACATGTATTTATAAGAAAATACATCATGTGTGCCGCCAACTTCACGCATGATGACTCCACTCGTTTGTTTCGCCACATATTCAGACATGGAATGGTTTTTTGTTTGTTTAGCCAAAATTATTTTGCTTGCAGTATATAAAAAGTTCGGCAAAATTCTTTTGCCTTGCAGTATAAAAAGTTTTAAAAACAAATTTGCGTCATGAAATTCACGCAGCGGCACATATGAATGTAATCGTTTGTTTAGGGGCACACTCTGTAGCAACATAGTTTTTATACGTTTGTTTGATCAAAATTTTCGTTTGTTTAGCTTTGCAATATACATTTTTTTATCATGAAAATTATTATCCCTCCAACTTTTTGTAGGGGCACTCATGAACCAAAAAGTCTTTTCACTGGTATTTCCGTTTTGGGGAAGTCTGAACGATTATGGTTGAACTGTCGTTGTTCTATTCGTCTTGAGCGATACGCAGCTGTACTGATTATAATAACTCGTGTGATTCACAATGATTCGTTCATTATTCTTACTAATACATTTTGGTGCATTTCATTCTGAAAATGCACTATTGGTCTCGTCGTGATGGTGGCAAACATGGGTCATGTCATGTTTTTTTCACGTTTCAGAACCTCTAGAACACGAATTCAGTGGTCTTCGGAATTCATATATATATCTATATATTTCTTTATTTTATATACAGGGTGATTCAGGAGGAATGTAACAAACTTGCACAGGTGATAGTGCGTACCTGGACGCACAAAAAACGTCATAGGGACGCATAGCCGAAAATGCTTTGGTTGCGAGATATGAGCATTTTCCTGTTGTTTCCCAGTTTCATCAGTTTTTACGGTAATTGCCGTGTTCATGGCTCACCGTTAGTGGTTAGACAAAAAATGACGGTGGATTCGGAAAGAGAACAAAATCCTGTTCCTGAAACCACCATGAAAATCAAAAAATGTCGCTTGGTCGTGGCTATTTCAGCCATGTGAAAAGTCAAAAAAGTAGTTTTTTCGAATACCTGATAAATTTCACATCAGTATCAATCAGCTGCTAGTGCACGCATCGACGGGCAAAGTTGTGGAAAACAACCCCGTTCTGTGTACTTTCGAACGGTGCCCTGATAGTTGAAGTTTGCAACCCTCGGACTTTAGCAATCGAGTTTACATGCAAAAAAATGTAAACTTGCTTTGTTAAAACAAGCCGAATAGGTCAGTGTAATGCCGTTTCCTTGGGGTATTGCGTTCTACGAGCATTTTCCTCTCAATGCCTGAAGTAAGGATTCAATTGATAACGAGGTTTTCCATGTATGGAATGTGAGTTTAGGTGGTGGATGAACAGCGTTTGGGTGAAAATTATGGACTTCGACAACTCACCTTATCAGATTCAGCCGGTACCCTAATATCTCATTCACGTACACTCGTATCTCTCATTCACGGAGTTCTTTGTCCATCTTTTGTCCCTCCAACTAGTATATGAGATCAATTTACAGTAACACCCTTAAGTTGAAATAACAACATAACGTCATTCAAATAAGTGTTCCAAAATTCCTCCCCCTTGTGGACACTCGGGCGCTCTTTTCTGTATATCTCTGGTGGTTCGACGAATTTCGGCATCTCGTTGTCTGATCGATTCAGCACAGGCCACAACTTTGTTGATCAGCTCCTCGCGTTTGCTTTCGTATACCATTGTCTTCATCCACCTTCAGAGACAGTAATCGAGGGACGTTAGGTCGGGAGTCCTCGCAGAACAGTTAATTGGTCCTCCTCGCCCACAATCTGCTGATTCTGATGAGATACAACGGCCAAGTCCCCGTTCAAGTCCTAACGTAGCAGTTCATCAACGGCGTCTCTCATGGTGACCCTCGCGTAGTGAATTGAATTCTTACTTTTACTTCAGGCATTGAGGGGAGCATGCTTGGAGGAACACAATAGCCTAAGGAAAGGCCATTTAACCTGACCTATTCGGTTTGTTTTATCAAAGCAAGTTCCTTTTTTTTGCACTGGAACTTCATTGCTAAAGTCGAAGGGTTGCAAAAACTTCAACTATCAGGACACCGTTCGAAAGTACACAGAACGGGGTAGTTTTCCACAACTTTACCCGTCGATGCGCGCACTAGCAGCTCATTGATACTGATGTGAAATTTATCGGGTATTCGAAAAAACTACTTTTCTCACTTTTCACATGGTTGAAATAGCGACGCGCAAGCGACATTTTTTGATTTTCACGATGGTTTCAGGAACAGGATTTTGTCCTTTTTCAGAATCCACCGTCAGTTTTTGTCTAACCACCTACGGTGAGCCCTGAACACGACAATTACCGTAAAAAGTAATGCAAATAGAAAAAAACACATTTCGTAACCACAAGCATTTTCGGCTATGCGTCTATATGACGTTTTTTGTGCGTCCAGGTACGCACTATCACCTCTGTAAGTTTGTCACATTCCTCCTGAATCACCCTGTATATATGTATATCTTTATGGCCGTTTCCTTGTCAGCACGATAACTCTCGTAGAAGTTACTTTTGCGCGCTTTGGCACAAAAATCAGTAGTCATAAGACACCGGTCGGTATTGCATTTGGGCCAAATCGGTCAAGGTGGAGGGGGGGGGGGAATAGGGCTTGAAGTCGTCAAAAAATCACTAAAAATCACCAGTTGATTCTAGAAGCATCATATTCGGTACGTATACTCCATGTTAGACTAGCCTTTGATTCCCATTTTAATTTTTTGAAAAAGTCAAGGGGGAGGGGGTTGTATCCCCGGGGTGGAAATAAGTGTGTGGTCACGTTAGCACGATAACTTTCGTACAAATTAATTTAGCGGAACGCGCTTTGGCAAATAAATCAGTAGTCATAAGGCCCCGGTCGGTATTGCATTTGGGCCAAATCGGCCAAGGTAGAGGGGGGAAAATAGGGGTTGAAATGGTAAAAAAAATCACTACAAATCACCAGTTGATTCCAGAAGCATTATATTCGGTATGATGATTCCATTTTGAAATAGCCTTTGATTCCCATTAAGTTCAGCTTAAACAAACCCGGCAGCAAACAGTACGAGGGAGGGTCAAACATTAACGAAACAAATCATGGTCTCAACATTACTACTTCTGGGACGGCTTAGGGTATCCGTATACAAAGTGAAATGCACTCTTTCCGACCGCCAGCTACCGGAGCGAAATTTTTTTTATATTTACATTGTTTGGCTGTTTCGCCCTGTATGTTCTGCATTGTATAGGGATCGGACAAGGCAACGTTGCCATAGAAATCCCGCCCCCGCCGGTCTATCAAAGCATATGTGGCATCCAAGAATCTACCAATCATGTTCGAGAAAACTTGGATGCCAAACAAAAGGTGTCCGTTCTCTATTATTCATTTTTTCGAAAAAGAAAATGAGGCCAGCCAACTTTCGCGACGACACACATGATTATTTCTGTGTTTTTCTCCCTATCATGCTCAAGTAGTGTAAACTTCGAAATTAATAAGGAAAACAATAACACCATGATGTTGACACGGTCGCCGTTCCTAGAGGAGGTTGACGACCAAGGAAAATTGTGTATTTTTGGTCTCTCCAGGAAACAATTTGTTGTTAAAACGTTTTCTAGTTTTTAACTCATCCTGAGTGCTCCTAACATGCTCCGATGGGGTTCCCCGTGTACAAATTACCTACACGTCAGGTTTGCTGATGAACACAATCGTCATCACACATTGATGCCCCCGGACAGTAGCCCGTAAGCATTGCCACCAATCTTTGCAAATTGCGTCTTGGGAGTGACAACAACTATGCTGTTGTTCCTCCGTCCCAGTCTCTCAAACATTGCCTGACTTGCCTGCATACCGACATTACATTCCAGGAGCTAAGTACTAATGCGCGATATACTAAAGAACTATTGGTTGTAAGGAGACGGGAGATGGGAAATATTGTTGTTGATTGGGATCATGGCGGCACACATTTAGTTTTTTAAAAAATTGTATGCAGGGCTAAACAAACGAAAATTTGGGCTAAACAAACGTAAATTTGGGCTAAACAAACGTAAACAAACGAAGTTCTGTCCGAATATGTAGCGAAACAAACGATTGGGTTCATGTGTGCCGTTGCGTGAAGTTGGCGGCACACATGATGTATTTTCATATAAACACAAATGGGTTTTTTCTTCCATAAACGGTGAAAACTTGCCGTGTAGTCACACCCAGTCAATGCGTGAAATGCTGGCAGAGCTTTACTCAAAGGTGATCCCAGATATTTATTCAGTTTCGTCACGTCTATAAAACGGAGTGAATTATTTGAGATCAATCCCGTTTCCAGCCATATGTGCACGTTTTGATCTATATTGTGCATGTTGCCGAGAATGATGATCAGAACGTCTGTGTCAGAGGTTCTTACAACGACGTTCCCATTTTCAATTTTTGTTAACAAAAAAACAATCTTGGAGTCTGCTTCAACATGGCGGTTAGAGAACGATTTTATTTCCCAACGCTGAACACATTCGTTAATCTTGGTTAATCTTGGTTTGGAAGGCGTCCGTAAACATTTGCAGCCTAAGTTCGTCAGGGCCGGAGAAGTTTTTTTTTGGATTTGTAGAAGCTACATACAATTCTGTGAAGAATACTTATTTCGGCATCAGAAAGCTGAGGGTTGTTCCCGAAAGTCGAAAGCACGTTTTGATATTCCGGGGTGCTTCGGATCATTTCGAAGGAATAACCAAAAAGGAAGACATCACTACTGAACTCAAACCTGGCAAAATAAATTCAGAAAATATCAACGTAAAAAAATTGCTCAAAACATTTCAAAATTTCCTTGATCCTTTTTCTGAAGGTTTGGAAAAAGCCCAGTTGTACAACCCTCAGCTTTCTGATGCCGAAATAAGTATTCTTCACAGAATTGTATGTAGCTTCTACAAATCCAAAAAAAACTTCTCCGACCCTGACGAACTTAGGCTGCAAATGTTTACGGACGCCTTCCAAAAAAGAAGCCAATCTCAGCCCTTATTGGTTCCCAAAGGGATAGAAGCTGCGTGTTTTCCACCCTGCAAAAGGGTGCTAATTCAGAAGTTCCTAAGGACCAAACTCGTGACGCTTATGTGGTCGTCTGTAAATAAGCCAGATCCTCCAGCGCTATCCCCCACTGAGTACGGATGGCATCTCGAAGACGGACGCTACCAAATAACTTGGTTTACTGGGCCGTGTCTTCCCGTTTCTTTGGAAGAGATAGTGCGTCCCGCCGAATCTGACGATGGTGGGGAAACGAGTGATGACGGATGGACTGATGCCGAAGACTCAAACGGGGACGAAGGAATTCAAGAACATTGATGATCTAGGCAGAAGCTTACAAAAGAAAAATATATTATATTCACTGTATTCTCTGCCTCTTCGCCTACGTGACTGATTAATTGCGTTCTCTGAGAATGGCTGACTGCCCATCTCACCGAACAAAAACATTGACAATTTGATACTTGATCAGTGAAAAAATCCCCCTCCCGTTTGGATATTGATAAATTAATTTTTTTCAACGGACGTTTGAAGGGTAGCAGTGACACGCTCGCATGATACAAAAAGTATAATTTCATAACCCACAATTGCCACCATGAGGGCGAGCGAAATTGTATTTTGAATGCACTAAGACGAGTATAATATTGCCAAAAAAAAGTGAAACAGGAAAGTTAGTATTAATATATCCTTCACAAACGAGAATAGAAAAGTAAATATGATACGAGGAAATAAAATGTCCAAGAAAAAATCCTATTAGAATATATATATACTATTAGCATTTGCATAAAATTCTGCTCCGGAAAAGTTCACTTAATCATGTGATGTGTAAGATGTAAGAGAGCAGGGATAAAGACGAGCTCCTAGGAAGTGACTGCTCAGCGTAGAAGGTAAGTGGAAGCATGTCTGCCGTACTTATCCGTCTGCCTTGAGAAAGCCTCTGCAGCAAGTTGGCAGACGGGTCGAAATAAGCTGGAAGATGGCTACCGAGGGGATTCTAATCACTTCCAGCCGTCAACTAGCAAGTCAAATTTTGGGTACCGAATTTATACGTAGGCTATATCTGAATATATTCGCGTCTGTCTTACAAATGCCGCAATGTGGATGTGGCAGACGACATTTTTTGGTATAATGAGGGGTTATAGAAGGGAATGACTCACTTTCCAGCCATCAACTCTTAGGTCAATTTTTCGACCAAATTTTAACCGATTTGGTGATCATCTGCCGAAGAAACCCTACAGAATAATGGTGGCAGACTAAAAAATAAGGATATTACTCATCATTGTCTGTTCATTAAACAAAAATCAACTGTCAACTCGACAAGTCCAAACATGGTCAACATTTTGATAAATTTGGCTATCGTCTGCTCCAACCCGTCCTCCTTATTGACTCGGCAGACACCGTTTTTCGGAAACTGTCATTCACCAATAACTCAGAGAAAAAAATGCT
Organism: Corythucha ciliata; assembly: GCA_038030265.1. Taxonomy (NCBI): domain Eukaryota; kingdom Metazoa; phylum Arthropoda; class Insecta; order Hemiptera; family Tingidae; genus Corythucha; species Corythucha ciliata. Next base: position 35,401,721 of record CM075942.1, on the reverse strand, counting down.
CACGTCAACTATTAAGTCAAATTTTGAGCCAAAATTTTGCACTTTTAGATCGGCTCTGCCAATGGAACGCCGATGGTTGAGAATGGCAGACGCATATGATTCGTTATATCACAATGGTATGAAACTGTCTGAAACTTTACAAGCGTCAACTAATAAGTGCAAAAAAGACCCAAATGCTGTCAACTTTGTCTCACCTCTGCCACAGTATGCGTGGGAGTGGGGGGGGGGGGTGGCAGACTTGCATGTTCCAGCTCAACGTAAGAAGCACTTGAGTAAAGTATAACTCGCAAACATCAACTAGTAAGTCGAAATTTCACAAATTTTGAAATTTTAGCTTAGCCGCCATTTCCAAAATCCGCGTACACGGAATGGCAGACGTCCATTATTACACTTTTTACCTAGGACATTTTGTGAAAAATATATTTTTAGCTGTCAACTCGTAGGTCACGAATTTTGGCCTCGGCTCCCGGACTATGGGGAGCGTAAACATTTTTTCATTTCTCCAGAGATTTGGCCTACTGGCTCCTAAAGTCCACTCCCAGTTGGTGGGATTTTTTTCTTCCCCAAACCATTTCTGTACCTGGAGGTACTTTTTAAAAAATGTCAATGAGGTCCAGCTACTTGATTAGCAAGAAACTTAGCATTTTGTTATCCTTACCAGAAAAGGGCTCCATTAAAGGGTGGGGTTAATAAGAGCTCTCTTCGATAAGGGCGAAGACGTGTACCGTTCGACACCTGCTACTTTTCTGCTATTTTCTAGGTGCCAAAGATATAGAACAAACCATACTGACGCGAAAATAATTTCAGAAAATATTTCTTGCTTTTTTCTGCGAATTTTCCTGCGTCAGAATAATTTCATTTAATATGTCTCATTTTATCGAAAGTCGACGAATAACTGTTTGGGCAAATTTTCAGGAATTTTTCAGGTCGAAACAAGCGATTTTGAAGAGAAAAAAACATTATTTTTTCTAAAAAATGGTCATTTCTGACGAAAACTCGCCAATCAACTAAGAAAACGCTTATGACTAGTTTTGAAAAGGACACTTTGAAGATGTTTTTCTGAATCATGGGTTGTCCGTACATTCAGATGGACAACGGACAACCCATGATGTTGTGGACAAACGGGGAATGACTTTTTTTGAAAAAACTAAAATCCCCGATTTGCACGACTTTGAGCCGCATTTAAGGGCACATTAAATAGTTAACGTCTATCGAAAATGGCCAATCCTGACAGAAAATAGTTTGCTCTTTCCAAATCCATCGCTAAAAATTGCAAAAATTCAAATTGAATGCGAGTTTCGCGCAGTTAGTTTAAGAAAATGATGTAAGCCTTAAAAATCGTTAGAAAAATCATATCTCGAAGGGTTTTGATTTTCGGACTATGGCGTATATGGTGATTTCGGTCGCAAATGAGGTCTACTTTCACTCAAATTTTATTGTCACACTTATGCCCTTCCACCTTGTATAAAATGGTACAAGAAAAACATAAATGAATTTCCCGCTGGAGGCCCGTGCGGGTGGGATACCCAAAAAATATATTCTAATAATAACTCAATTTGTATTACGAGTATTTTTGGATTGAAGCTGAAATTGAAAATTGCCTTCAGGGCGTTGATCCGCGAAGGTTTATTTTTTAAGTTATTAGGGTATTTTGTCTTTATTTTTCTTATTCATTTTGGTTTTGTTACATTCTGCACTCTCCTTGGTGAGGACCATCAAGGATTTTTCTCATTTGGATGAGCTAGAAACTTTGATCTATTTTAGCGTTAATTTGGAATCAATCAGTGAGAAAGATTGGAGCATGTCCCAATTTGACGGGGCCATTCGCTATTTCGCTGGCCTAATCGTCGGGGGCTCAACTACCTACGGCTACGGCAAATTTTACGTACAAAGAAACTAAAGGAGACAATGGAAGTTCAATGTCCAATCCGAGCAGGAAAAACACATAAACGGTGGTAGCAACAAAGAGTTTTTGAGGTTACGAAGAGGAAGGGGTGGAAAATATTGACGTCGTCTAAGAAAATCTAAACAAGATCAAACGTGTTTACTATAGGGAAATCTGTGCGATAGCAAGGGTGGGGGTGGGGGTTACGTAAAGGGACGCATTGAACTGCCGGTACTTTTCCTAGGAAAAAAGAAGCTGTAAGATAAGCGTGAAGCTTGAACCCTTAGATAATTTTGTACTAATTTTCGTTTGAGGGGACGGACGCTAGGCAAATCAAAACTTTAATAATTACTTCTCCAGTCATGTTGACGATTACGAGAGTCGAGGGGCCGGGACTATTGACCCAGCTGGATCACCTCACCTCTCACCTCTCAGAAACCCCGTCATCGGACAGCAACGGTTGGGGATTGGGGTTGGCTCAAATCGATAAGAATTCCCTTATCGTGCCAATTGAAAAAAATCGTAAACTGTTTTTATTTTGAACGTCTCAGATCTCTCATTCCGATTTTTTTTTTCGTGTGCGAAGTGTTCTAGTGTTCCTCGTGCGGATGACTTCCACTCCAATGAACACGTACGGTCATTTGTCAAATTTTAATCATGAGTACCTCACAGCAGATATGCTCAAAGGATTTTCGAACTATAAAGTAAGTTGAATTTTACTCTAAAAAGTTTCAATTCGGTACAATTAATTGGAATGACTTACTAAGTACTCGGCGATTGACACGAGCCCACTGAGCACCTACGTCATGCATCCGTTTTGGAACAAAGTCGTAGCGCTATGTCCTAAATGGGTCGCTCCGAATCTGCTGACTTTCTCCGGCTTTGCTATGACCTTATCAGCGTGGACTCTTCTCGCCTACTATGACTGGAACTTTTACGCGACTCCAGTACCGCCGTGGGTGCTTGTCGCTTGTCCCGCTCTGATATTCATCGGGTACACTCTGGATGGCATTGACGGGAAACAGGCGAGAATAACGAAAACAAGCGGTCCTCTGGGCGAGCTTTTTGATCACGGTCTTGACTCGTGGACCGCCGTTCTAATCCCATGTTGTTTGTACTCAGTTTTTGGAAGGTCTTTTGAACAATGGATGATATTTTGACGAAGAAAAATGTTTTGCTGACCTGTCCATTGTGAATTAATTTAAGGAGCGACTACTCGGTGCCACCTGTAAGGTACTACTTCGTGTTGTGGAATGTGTTCCTTACGTTTTACATGACTCATTGGGAGAAATACATCACAGGAACTCTGTACCTGCCGTGGGGGTACGACTTTTCGATGATCGTAGGTGTCGCAAGGAAACCACCACTCTTGAATAATGTGTTATAATATTTACATTATTTACTCTTGTCTTTTTCAGAGCACATGTGCGTGTTTTCTAGTCACTTACAAGTATGGAATCGGATTGTGGGGAAAACGTATCGTTGATGACATAACATCTGGCCAGTTGATAGAAGCTGTGTTTTATTTATCATCCGTCGGCCTTGCGGTTCCGGTCTCTTTGTTCAATGTTTACAAGTGAGTTGTCAAGTCTCATAAAAAAGTTATTTTCCTTACTCGTCTGGTTTTCAGAGCGTTCAAAACAAATAGTGGGAAAAATTTAAATTTTGCTGAATCACTGAGACCTGCTGGTGCACTGGCCACGACGGCCGGAGTCACTATTTCCTGGGCTCTTTTATCTAGGAGTCGAGTCGTGGAAAATCATCCTCGAGCCTTTTACATGATGACCGGCAACATTTTCAGCAATATTGCCGTAAGCTCTTGTAGCATAATTATGATGCATGTCTTCAGCTTGAATTTTCAATTTACTTTTGTTTCATCTTTCTCAGTGCCGCCTAGTGGTAGCTCAAATGTCTGCTTCTCGATGTTCGACCGGTAATCCAATGATTCCTCCTCTTTTCATCGGATTTCTTGCCTCTTATTTTCTTCCAAGTATCGAACCTGCCGTCGTATACGCTCTGTTCCTTTTCACGGCATACTCTCATTTGCATTACGGGATTTGCGTTGTTAGGCAAATGTGCAAATACTTCGACATTAGGTGTTTTAAAATTCGATCTAGTCAATAACATGAGTAGTAAATTTAATTTGTTTTGTTTTTTTATTAATATGTTGTTTGAAGCAAGATCACAACGCGTGCGCTTTCCGTTGAACTTTTGAGATTATGTACATATTTTACTCTAGCCAATAAGCCGCACGACTCTTGCCTCATGTAACACACATGGGTTTCACCCGAAGCCTGCTTATTACTTTCCATTTAATGTGCCCTTGTAGTTTTTTATTAACTTAGCAATTATAACTAGTATAAAATAGTTGTTCACTGCTGAAAATGCGGCTCACAGCGTCCTGTGCTTTGAAACCTGAACCGCTATAACTACATATCGAATTGTCATTCCCAAACTGAAAACAACCCAGGTCTTGAATGAATCAATTGATGTGAACGAACGTGAGCAGGATTAATTACCTGAGAACTGCTACCATACCAGGAGGCATAAATTTCTCTGTCTTCAAGTACCTGTAGGCCATCATTCCGGCCAACAACGCCGAGGCTCCTAGGCTTATGTAAGGACTTCCCGTCGTTGTCATCTGCATAAAAATATAAGAATACTAATGTCGACTTTTTATCTCATAGTCTCCAATTCAAACCTGATACGCTCCAGCTCCCAAAATTCCTCCAAATATAATTCCAGCCACCAACGATGGAGTACTGCCTGTAATGAAAACCGATTCATACGTAACATAAATCCAAAATTCAACCAGACTGATTTCACGCATGTCACAGGTAACGACGACAACAACAACATACCTGAGTGAACATATCCGTAAATGCCTCCAGCAGCAACTAGAGCGGCGAAACCGAATCCCAAGTAGTCTGTCATGGTTCTATTGTAATATCTCTCTCAGACAAATACAAAATAAAACGTAAAAAATATGCTTAATCACACTCTGTCACTCACTTCTGTTATCGCCAATTGTAATCCTTATCTTTGAATCCAACCACTTGTTCGGGTACAGCTCGGGTCGGGTGTCTCAACAAATTCAAGGTTGTTCATCAACGTAAGGGGGGGAGCACCGGAAAGGAGCCCACCGTATTTTCGTATTCTCTCATTAAACAAAATTCTTCGCTTTTGGCCATTTCTCCTCTTTTTTTATCTCCGCCTGGAAGTCAGTGGTCAGGGCCAAAGTCATGTAGAAAAACAAGTTGTCTCACTTACTAGAAGGCGGACTGAAGCTAAACCTGAGTTATCATTTTTGCTCCCGTTAGCAGCGCGGCGGTCCCTATTTGACATAGCTTATCCATTTTGTAGCTGTGTTTTGAGATGTGTGTTTAGTGGTGTTTGACTTTACGGAAGAAGTTCTGTTCACAATTAATTTGTTTACTAATTCTCGCTATTGGAGTGATTTTAATTGAAAAGAAGCATGCCTAATTGCTTCGTTCCTAATTGTGAATTATTTAGCAACACAGATTAATTTTTAGTCTTTAGGGGGTTTCACTCCGAATTATAATGTCTAGTTTAGGTTCTACTGCTATTTTTAAAAATGTTCTTTCTCAATAATTATGAATCGCTCGTCATTTAAATTTGTGTTCAGTATAAGGTTCATAAATCTCAATGTAACCAAAACATATTATTATGTATCATGTAAATCTTATTTCCATCATTATGCTAATAAAAACTTTTACATGAAAAAAAAACAAAAAAAAAAAAACATGCTTTCCTTTGTTATACGGGTTTATCTGGAAATATGTCAGACATAAAATAAAGCACTGTACACCGTTTTTGCAGCAAAATAAGGGATACAAACGCGGGAAGGCAACGCGAGGATATAGAAACATTTAAGGACGGTGTTGTAAATAAGACAAAATTGCCTTTCAAATGAACAAGATTTTTTTGAAGTATCCAAATTTTTATGCCCCTAGAGATTGGTTGAATGAGCATTTTTTCTCATTTTTACTCGTCATTCAGCCTGCTGTCATTTCACACATAGCCCTAAGAAGAAGGAACGCTCATCATAAAAAACTTGCCATGGAGGCAGGCTTTCAGATGTCTGGCTGTTACAGAAAACCTTTTTTTCGTAGGTGCAGATGACAACCAACGAAAATCATGTTATAGTATGACCCCAACTTTGCTGCATTCGAAGAACGCTGTCGTTCTCGGCGTTGTAACTGCAAAAGCTGTGATTTCTGCAAAGGCGTGGTTTTGCATAAAGCTCTGTCTTCCTTTGCATAAAAAAGCTTAAGCCCTCCCGCTTGATACGTGCGATACCGCACGTAAAAAAAACGCGCCGTTAAACCCTACCTCCAGAAGATGAAATTAACGAAACTTATTTTCGATTCCTTATTGCTTATTTACTCTTCTAAGGTGGTGAGGAAACGGGTTGAAGTATTTTAAGTAGAAGTTTTAGAACGCATTATCAGTTCAGTTGAATGGAGAACTTGCATAAATCTCAGATTGGGGAGATAAGTGGTAGTTTGACATGTGATCTGAAGGATGTCAACTGAAATTGCAACCCGAAGTGCGTCTAGTCGTCTAGTGAATTTTAAGTAAGTATCTAAGTTCTTCAGATGATGATACATGGTATGAGGGCAAATGACTAGTTAATTACTTGAAAATAATTCGAAGGAACTGAAATTATTTGTTTACTGTAGCAAGAAAAATATCCTTCCAGAAAACTCGTCTTACACCCCTCTCCCCGCACCGTGAGTATAATTTGTGACTTGTCAAACCCCACTCAAAAATTTTCAAAATTCGCTGAATAAAATCCGACTGTGTACAATAGTATTGTAAGAGAGCCCTTTTCAAGAAAACCCATTTTTTAAAATGTGCAAGTTCCAATTAGGAAGACTCGGGCCTAAAGCTGGTAAATAGTAAAAACGTTAAAAATGGGTATGCAGTCCGAAAATTGGCTCCACCCGAGATGAAATAAAATGGCTTATTAACTGCTTTGATAGCCTCAATTCATTCATAATTATTTACTCAATACATTTATTTGCCGACCAAATGCAGTTTCGTACGAAACCTACGTAAATCTGGCCTCTGGCTGGCTTTTATAATTGAAATAAATTAGTATAAACTTGAGTAAACAAATTATTCCTTTGCAGTCTCGATGACAGAAGCTTATTTGCGCAAATAAATAGCTCAAAATGGAATTACACAAATTTTTAATGCGAGAAAAGTATAAGTTGTCCCATGAAGTTCCGGTGTGCTAGCCCGTCAAATAGGACCAGTGGTGCACTCTGACGGGATAAAAATTTCAAGCTCACGTTTGGAGTCACTTTTTTCTTTCAGTGAGACAACTTGTTTTTCTACATGACTTTGGTCAGGGCCAAAAAAGAATGAAATATATTAACATAAGAAAGTTATCTGATGAGTGGGGGACGAGAACAGAACAAGTAGCGATGTCTCGTTTTCGCAGTTGACAACAGAAGGCATCCGCGCCTGCGCCTGGAAGGCTTCCCCCCTCGACCCCTTCGACTAATCGTTTGCCGTCCGGAGCTGCAATATTAGCGCTGAAAGTACTACTAACCTTCCACTACTTTTTAGCGTTATTCCACATGATAACCCGCGAGATTACGCTATTTCATGCTGCTCGGACTCGGAGTAGTCCGGGACGACAAACGAATAGACCTACTGGAAATACTGGAATTAAGCGCCAATTCTCAAGTGAGAACAACACATTTCTTTAGTGAAAAAATTGCTGTTTAATTATTTGAATGAAGTTTTTTAAAGAGCAATTTTCACAAAAAGAAATATTGTTATCACTGAGATGCCTTTTCCTTCCTTTTTTTACGAACACGCGAACACGAAGTCACAAATTTTTTTAGAGAAATATTTATTCTATCTGGATTATATTACGCAATAGTTAAGTATAAATAAGTAAAAATAGTTCTCAACGCTGGTTAAGCTCATATGGTAGCTGTTTTACAAAATTGAATCAATAAATTTTGTCCCTCCGGCCTAATCTTCGCGTTTACCCTCTATGATTCAAGCACTACGACCCCTGTTACATTATTTTTTATATGGGCAAGAAATATGTCGTTTTACATTTATTTTGTTGTTAGGGACCACACAAATATCCTACGGGTTTTTCCCTGCATAGAAAATTAAATTTTACGGGGTCTCTGGTGGCACTTTGGCTAATGAGTTGACTCAGGCCTGAAATTTTAGCATAAACTGATCTATTTTAAACAGTAATACTTCAAAGTATTTACTAAAATCTCCAAATTTCTTCTCCGAAAGAGCGACGGCGTGTCAACAGAAAGAAAAAACACCAAGGTGGAACAAAAATTCCTTCGTCGCAAATTAAAACTTTACTGCCAGACCGGTTTCGACTTATACAGTCATCTTCTGTTAAGCCAGCAGCCGTGCAGGTTAAAAGTCGGCCCGGACTTGCTAGACAGATCGGGAGTGTATCAACTCTCTTGTCGCTGCCAAACCTCCATTCCCACGTACACAGGGCAAACAGGCAGACGGTTGGGCACACGGATTAGTGAGCACATGCCACAGTCATCACGGTGTACGGAATATGGTGCACACCTCTTGTCATGTGGAATTAGTTTTGATCCTGCTACAGATGTAAAACTTTTACACGAAATGAAAAAAGGAAGTTTAATGGATTGGGCGGAGAAAATGGAAATCGTGGCGAGCTGTAAAGATGGAAATAAACTAGTGCTAAACGCTGTAAAAGAATTCCATCTTATGCCGTGTGCCACTGCCCTACTCAAACGGAGAGGGGATCAGTGTTGAGCATGACCGTACCACAAAGATCGAAATTAATCAGTCTCTGTTTATATATTTCTACCAGTACACGTACTTACGTCAATGTGTGAAACGTTTTAGTTCTTTTTATTATTATTATTATTATTATTATTTATTTATTCATGTTTCTTGTACAGCAATCCCATTTTTTATACGCTTTAAGTAAGTTTAAAACAATGTACATTTGAAATTCTAGGGTTTTATTAATTGACACAATTTATTGCATGGTTCATATAGTGACACTGGGCGCTGCGTTATACCATTTTAAGTGTATAGATGCTTAGTTACCGTTCTTTTTAACATCCTAAGTCCAGGTAAATCCGACTTTTCATTTTAGCCACAGAAGATGACTGTATAAGTCGAAACCGGTCTGGCAGTAAACTTTTAATTTGCGACGAAGGAATTTTTGTTCCACCTTGGTGTTTTTTCTATATCTCTCGAAAAACTGTTTAAAAAAAGGACAAATATTAGGGAGGGACTGAAACATTTTTCTCTGGAACACTAATTAAATAAAGCTATTTTAGTCGTCAGCCTCATGGAGGAAGGAAAAGAGAGGAGAGGGAGCATAAGTTGAAAAGGGTGACGCCGATTTTCGCCATATTGGTGGTACCTCGGCCTTGATATTTAAGATATAGATAACAGAGCAGCAGTCGTGATAAAGTAGTCCTCAGCACAAATCCTGATGCGTTCCGGGACTACCAATGTGGCGTATGTTGGCTTCACCCCGTTAACTTGATTTTACATCTATCGCTCCCTCCTCTCTCTTCATACCTCCAAGGTCAGCCCCACCAGGGATATTCAATTTGATCCTAACTAAAGGAGTTTTCTACGGGCTTCCACAGGTGGCGGGTCTACCGCTGAACGGAGTCTATAAGAAAAAAATTCCCCCAAGTGTCTCTACCGCCCAGCCGATCGGCGGTTAGTCAGGGCTCAACCGTCAGGGGCATAGGTACGGGGGGGTTATGGGGGATAGATCCCCCCACCACCAGAGCTACAAGTATACGAACGAAGGAGCACTAGTACCATAACGAAGAGCCCCATAAAATCTCGACTTCCAGACTAAAATTAAGGAAAAAATCGCTGATTCGCGGTACATGGAGGTCATTCTACGAATAAATTGTGGGAACCAACGCAAAAGTGTTGAATTTGGGTAAACCCCGCTGTTAAAGTAGAGAAAACACGCTAAAATATTGACAAATAAAAGACGCTTTCAGGTTAAAATTGGACAAAAATGGCAAATTCACAACTGAAATTGAAATGGTGTAAAATCGCCCATTCGCGTATGAAAAAGGGAATAGGATGCTGAATGGCCGTAAAATGAGCACAAAACACTATTTCACAGCTGAAATTGGGAAAAATCGCTAATTTGCAATTTGCAGATATAAAGTTGTGGAAAAACGTTAATTCACGGATACAAAATGAAGAAAATCACTAATTCGCGGCAAAAATTGAAAGATAAAAATTAAGAAAAACGTTAATTTTCAGTTCAAATTGTGGAAAAGTGCTAATTCTGAGTTAAAAATGGAAAAAATTGCTAATTTGCAGCTTAAATTGAGTCAAACGCCAATTATTGACAAGTCTCGGTAAGTATAATATAATGCACGGGTTGGGAACGCTACCATGCTGCTAAAATTTAGAAAAAGCGAAAATTCGCTGCTAAAATTGAGAAACATCACTAATTCTCGAATTAAAGTGTCGTGAAATTTATAATTTAAAATTATGATTTTTTGACAGAAATGGATGGATAGATGTAAAATTTTTGGTGTAAAAAAAAAAAAAAATTATAATTTAAATTCACACCTTCTGAAGGCATTTGCATAATTTATTGCATAATGTTAAAAAATACGCTAATTCACGGTCAGAACTGAAAAGAAGCAATAATCTACTCCTATAAAAGTTATATAGTTTTGCTAATGCGGTGGTAAAACGTGAAAAACCGCTAATTTGCGGTTAATATTTAGAAAATAAAATAATCAGCCTGGTCAAAATTAAGAGAAAGGTTAATTTTAAGCCAAAAATTGAGAAAATTGCGAATTCGCGGCTAAAAATGGAAAAACTAGCCAATTTACAGCTAAAATTGCGCCAAACGCCAATTTGTGACTGAAATTGAGAAAATTCACTAATTCACACGTTTGAAACGCTACGACGCGTCGCCGCTACAATTTAAAAAAAGCGCTAATTCACGGTTGAAAATGAGAAAAATTATAATTTGCGCCAAAGACTGAATATACGCCAATTTGCGAATTCTGAAGGTAACTTTTCAGGCTAAAATTGAAAAAAAGCGCCAATTTATGGCAATAGGCGAAGAAACCGCTAATTCGCGAGTAAACTGAGGAAAATCGCGGTGAACAGAGAAATTGGTGAACCAAAAAAATCCTAATTCGTGAAAAGCCCCCTCTTTTGCGGCTATAATTGTGGAAAACACTTAAGAAAATGTTAATTTCCAGCTAAAACTGAGAAAAGTGCTAATCCCCTGGTAAACAAATTTTAAAAATCGGTAATATGCCGTTAACATTGAGGAAAACGCCAAAACTCGTGGATAATTAAGAAACAATGCTCACGGGATAAAAACGATACTTTGCTGCTAAAGTTGAGAAAATGCGCAAATTCATGGCTATGGGAGGGGGTTGGGCAAAACCGCTAATCTGTGACTGAAATTTAGAAGAAGGACACACTCGGCCAAAAAAGCGCTAATTTGCGAGTAGAGTCCAAAAATCGCATCTAACTGAGAGATTGAGGCTATGATGAGGCCAGCAAGATGTCCAGATTCAAGAGTGTGCTGGCTGTGTGGAATAATGACTAAAATGTGAAATACCCCCTCCCCTCACACTTACAAGATTTCAATCTGTTCCCCCCCCCCCCAGGGACAAATTCCTTCCCACGCCACTGGCTCAACCATCCTGGGATCTGGCTGGATAGGGTTGCCATATTGGCCACCTATGAAAATAGGACTTAGTAGAAACAAAAAGAGGACATCTCAATTAAATTAATGTGGGTTTTCACTACTAATAGCTTGCTAAACCTCCTTGTTTCGCCTTTTATTCCGACTATAGAACCCGCGTCAGTAGTGTTCACTATATAAAAAGGTCACTACATTTTTTTTTTCGCTGCTGAAAAACTGTGAAGCCATGACTTTCGTTGCTGAAGAACCGCATAATAATCCATGTTTTTGGACTACAGGAGCCGTGAAACCTTCTTAGATGTGACGAAATCCGAATAACAAATAAACCGCGACAATATAATTCAAAATGCTCGTTTTTGGTCAATGTGAGGGCAGTTGTGCCCCTTAGAATTTGTTTTTGGCGATAACTGCTTCTAGTCCAGTCAAGGAATGTAAAAAAAGGGGTCTAGACTGCAATAATTCATAAATAATTTTTCTCTTCGGGAATGTGTTCGGAGGTGTCCAGGCGTCACCTCACCAAAAGTCCCCGAGTTTTCGAGAAGAGCGTGACTCCGGAGAGGGCGAAATTTGCGACCATTTTCGGGTTTTCACCAATATCTAGGAAACAACTAGCGTTAGCACCTAGACGCTGAAATGCAAAAATAACGTTCGCATAATTTCTGATAAATTCGCCTCTATTCATTTTTTTTCATTTGCGTAGCGGTTACCGGTATTTGCTCCGTGGAATTTGGGGGACAAACTGTTGTATGACAAAGGTATGAAAACCGGTGGGACTAGAGGGAGAAAAGATTGCATTCGATTTTGGCCTCGGCTGATGTTTTCTTCATGTTAAGACGTTATATTTCACGCAATATCCTCGGTATCACCCTTGAACTGTACCGTCTGTCGCCTTTCAAACACAAAAAAATGATATGCATTTTTCAAACGCCGCTCCTTCCGGTTGACTGCGTCTAAAAAGGTCGCCAGACATTGTGATTACTCGTCAAGGAGTCTACTTTAGTAATCTATGCTCAAAATTTGGGGTAGCTGAGGGACAATTTTGAGAAAAGTTGCGTAGACTACGAAAAAACGAATCATTTGGATTTTATTTTTCGGTATTTCCGGGCGTAACTGTGTAGAGCTACAATTTTTCGACAGAGTGAATGATATGAAGCAATTGAGCTGTAAAATGAGCTTTCACTTGAGCTGCTTCTTATACTTCTTTTACCCCTCTATTCGGCAGGAAGAGTCTTGAAGGTGGAGTTAGCCGAGGTGTGGAAGCACATTTTTAACATTTTATGGGTGGTTTCGCGATCCAAACGTTGCTCGTTTTCAATATTTTGATCCCAAACGCATATTATGTTGTGTGTCAGATAATAGTTCTGTCCCAGCAAGGTGTTTGGAACGTGTTCGGAGCAGAGTTGCCAAGGGACCAGCCAGTAAAATGTTATCATCATAAATTTTATTAGATGGCTCCACGGCAACTCTGCACCGAATATGTTTCAGACACCTTGCTGGAACAGACCTAAAGCACAATGAATAAAAAATATAATAAACAGTTTGAAATTTTTGTTTTATTTGTATAACAAACTTATTTACGAATAGGTAGTAATTAACATAAATAATGTTTTTAAAATAGTTTCGTCCTCTTGGAGGTGCTTGGGCCGTGATGATCGTATGTGCTTCTATTGAATCAGTGCCTTCGTCTTTCAGCATTGCTTCTTCGATATCGTCGTCGTCACCAATGTCATGTTCGTCGATATCAACAGGCACACCATTTAGGCAATGTCCGTGACAGTGACGACAATGCTGTGTGCAATTCAAACCTGCTTTTTGCAACCACATTTTCCACTTCCACAGTTTCCAATACACTTGCAGAAAATCAAATCTAGAATTTCGCTTGGAGCTGGCTGGTCTGTCGTTCGTACTGGGTGTAAACAATCTAGCTTCCATTCCCAACCCCAAATCTCAGGTGACAGAAAATTTCCCAGCCTCCAACTATGACTTCCTACGATGTTCCTTTTTCATATTTCATCCCTAAAATTACTGTAAAACGCACACAAACTTTTACCTTGAAAATTCACACTCTTTCGACGACTTATTTAGGAAAGCAAGATCGTACGCTTGTGCGGAATTTCCTGAAGATTTAAATGAGCCCTTGAAGTCCACGATTGGTGCAGAAATACGGCGGTAATTTCCGTAACGCGAAGTAGGCGAGGTATGATTGTAGGGGGGTCGAGGAAACACATGTACCACTCCCCCTTAATATGAAGAAAACATCAGCCGAGGCCAAAATCGAATGCAATCTTTTCTCCCTCTAGTCCCACCTTTGTCATGCAACAGTTTTTCCCCCAAATTCCACGGAGCATATATCGGTAACCGCTACGCAAATGAAAAAAATGAATAGAGGCGAATTTATCAGAAATTATGCGAACGTTATTTTTTCATTTCGGCGTCTAGGCGCTAACGCTAGTAGTTTCCTAGATATTGGTGGACCCGCTAATGGTCGCACATTTCGCCCTCTCCAGAACGTCACGCTCCACGCGAAAACTCGGGGACTTTTGGTGAGGTGACCCCTGGACACCTCCGAACACATTCCCGAAGAGAAAAATTCTTTATGAATTATTGCAGTCTAGAATACTGGACTATTCTATTCGCCATTTTGTATAGTCTGACACACAAGAACCGTACTGCACTATGCACTTTATCCGAGTAGAGCCAGCTGCCGAGTGATTTGTTTTCATCATTTTTTTGGCGATGATTTGTGCAACTACAGCTGGAAAATTCCTATTGATTTGACGGAAATGGATTTTGACGGGTCAAATTTCTGTAAAAAATGTCAAATTTGTCAATTAACCGGGAAAGTTTTTACAGCCGCGTCAAATGCCCATCACAAAACACTAGACGTTTTGATGATTTTGGGGCGATGAGAAACCTCCAATGATCACCCGTTCCACACTTTTTCCGCCTCTCTTCCGAACATGTCAGTTGTTCGGTTCGGAGGATCGGAACGGCTGTTTGTTATGAATGTGTGTGCAGCTTAGGGCGAAGACTTTCGACAGTAAACTTAAGTTTGTAACTTTTGCAGGACGCCCGAAAAAACATTTTATTTTCTTTCATAATGTATGTGTTGGACGATGTTGGGGGGGCGTTCACAAGCTCTATTTATGAGTTATGTGGAATTTAATTAACCAAAATATTTCACTTTTGGAGGCAAGAAGTTACAAAACTAATAATTATTCCATGACAAAGAAAGCCGTTAATCACATACGAAAGAAAAAAGAGAACAAAAGAGAATATGGGTGAAAAAAGAGAGAGGACAAAAAGAGCGAGCTCGAAAAAGAGAACATGCTCTCTAAAAAGAGTACGTCTGGCAACCCGCCTATGGCTGGACTATGAAGGCTTGAAGGGACCACCTAGAAGAATTTAGACTTGGACAAAGAACTTGAATGGGCCCCTGTAGAAACCTTCCGTGAACGCCGCAGTCACTGGCTGCTCCGTCCACAGACACCACAAGTCAAAAGCAACATTGGTGGGACCACCACGTGAGGACCACGGACGAGACGTGACGTGGGACCAGGACGTACCTATGGAGGACAGTTCTAAATGCGAGCTTATCCGTGGAGTGGAGTTCTTCTACGCACAGTTTATCTCTATTCGAGTGCAACACACTCTCCACGCTCGTCATCCTTGGGCACTGGTGTTCTCAGAGGGTTCCAGTTAGCGATTGACTCCTGTCGCTACCTGTAGCAAAGGACTTCCGACCTTATTTTAACTGAAGGAATAAGGGATCTTCGCAGGATCGGCAATTTCGGGCTTCACACGTTCGAGAATGTTCTGACCAGCGAACGGGGCCATTTTTATGGGTAGGCGATCGCCTAGGGGGAAAAATTTGCGAAGTTTGGGATTCTATAATTCTACAGAGCTAAAATCCGAATTACTTGGTTTTTGAAGAATTCAGCCCCACAAAATTTGATTTTGGAATCTGGAATCCTCGACATTGGATTTGCGCGCTGGGTGCTTCCAGCAATATTGCAAATAAAACAGAAGAAGCAAAAAACAACAGTTTAAGTTCTCTCCCCTCAATAAATTTGTATTTTCAAAAGGGGGAAAAAACGTTTTCGAGTTCTTACAAACTCATGTAGGTATATTTGAGTGCTTTTTCGAAAAGTTGATGGGGCAACCCCCCCCCCCCCCCGAATAACAAGTTAATATTTTCGTTTACTTATTTGGACCCGGAGTTTTCCCCATCAACTATTGAAAAAGAACTGAAGATGAGTTTTTAAGAACTCGAAAACTTTTTTTCTTTTGTTTGGAAATACAAATCAATTATTGTAGGGAGACCAATAATTGCGTTAGCGCTTAAAACCAAGTCGACTTCCACCAAGATCGCCCGTTGCACAAATAAGACACAACAATTTAATTGATCAAAATCCCCCAGGTACGTGTCTCAACAGAGAAAACTAAAACTGTGCATTCAATCTGCCTTTGCAGTTCAGAGACCTAAAATGTCCTTCTTTTCAGCCACTTTTATTTGGAGCACTTTTGACGGCTACATAGCCGAGCGGGCTAGTTATTTCACTGGCTGGACTAGCAAAATGTTCTGTCCATAAAGTGCGAATTTCTGATCGGTTTGATCTGCTATTTAATCGCAAAAAAAATCTTACGGTTTCATGACCGAAAGAAACGTCTAATTTTTAAATATTTGCCATTTTACTGGTAAATTATCAGTTTGTGGGTATTTGCAGAGAGACGACATCTTAATTTACTGACGCGCACAAAATTCACCCGGCACCCCTTAAAAATTGAAATTTCACCATTTTTTATGGCCCATAATGGCTAAAATACATCATCGGCGGGCTAGCCATCAACAGAACGAGAAAAATCTTTCTTTTACTAGTCTTTTCCCTTTTTGGTTACCCCCCTCCCGTTTCAATAACAAATAGTTACGGCACAAGTAATGACAATTCCGTCAGTCAGTACGGTGCAAATGATTTTTTCGGCCATGTTTGACGCGCATTAATGGTCGATTTTGTCAGTTTCAGTTTCGGTCTTTTTAAAACGCGATTCGCCATTTCAACCGTTTATAGGCTGCATTTGTAGAGTCAACTTTGTCAATATAGGGCGTGATGCGTGAATAGCCATGAGTTTGGCAATTTTCACGGCGCAAACTGTCAGTATATGGTCATTATTCTCAAGGGCACAGGGCAAGGACAAGGGAGTCAGTGTGATATATTATATATTAGAGCACGAATCCGTCACGTCAATGGCCGGGTACGTGGTCCGAGCTTTTAGGGACTTAGGTTTATTGTACTTCATTGTTTTTGTCGTTAGAGCGTATTTTGGTGAAAACGTTTTGTGATTAGTTTCTTGTGGTTGGAGTTAACGTCCTGCGCGAGTGACCTGCATGACATTAGGGTGACTCATTGAGTATCATCTCAACTAAAGTTCAAGTGTCACGCTATTTTCCTTTTTGTCCCGGCAGATTTTTGACTTTGAAAGTTTTGTCCCGATACTGTCAAATTTCGAGGTGGCAACCCTATGTCAGGCATGGAGCTCTAACCCGTGTTTAGCTGAGAAGTAAGCCTGCGCTGACCCAGATGCACTTGATCGTTGAGGAAGTGTGAAATCAACTTTTAATACAACATTTTTAGTTTACTTCGTTTTTTAAAAAATAAAGTGTAAAGGTAAATTGCGTTTGAGTGAAATAGAAACGGAACAATGTGGCTCTCCTTCCCTTCGCAAAGTAACTAGTTCCTATGAAACACCGTCAACATTAAATATTTACGTAAAATAACGAATTAAAACAAAAAAATATATTGACAGCTTTAATGGTCTCATCTTTTATTATTCTTCTTCTTATTTTTAAAAGGAACCACATCAGTAGACTCCCCTTGCTTCCACGGCAGCGAACATTCTCTAAAAAGTCGAAGATAGAAATTGACGGAAACGTCGTCAAAAAGGTCTTCTTAAGAGGAAAACTTACGTGAAAGGAGGTAAATGAGGTATATTGATGCCGAAAACACCATACGGTAATTGATCCGTAACGACGAGAGTCAACTCATTGTTGAGAGCCGCAGGAGACGGCCAGAAAGACGTAATAGAGTCGGCTGCATTGGCGGAATTAGAAGACGACTCGGCTCGTCGTCGCTGTTCTTCTTTTTCACGCAGCCTTTCGATCGCTCTTTGCTCTCGTATTCGCTGGACATCCCATCTGTTATGAACAAGTCACATGAAAAAACTAATAAGCAGATGAGTGGCATAACTACGAACTTTTTTCGTTTTCTCTCGCCCGCGACAAGCCGGCTATGTCGTTTGACGAACACGTCATCACTTAAATTTTCAGTTCCTTCCATTGTGTAGGTACTGTGGTAGGGCTTTATTCGCCAACTGGGTACTTCAAGAGTTTGAGGCGACAGCTTCCCGTTTCTGCATGGATCAGTTACCAGCGCACTCGACTGAATCTCTCCAACAGCCGTGAAGTATGTTTTGGTGGTTGTCTCTAGCCTAGCCAGTTTCTTCAAAATCATTTCTTCCGGTGTTTCCTCTTTGACTACTACCGAATCTCTTTCAGAGCGTGTCATTAACTTTCGCCCTCTTTTCAAAGACTTTTTTTGAGTTGAGGTAACGAAGGAACCAGAAGGAGGAACTGGGGGAACAGTCGTTGACAAAACAAAGGAGTCGTCGATTGGAGAACTGGGGGCCGGAGGGTGGTGATCTAATGAAACTTTCCGACGAAACCGCTTCGCTGAAGATACTTCGCTGATAGCCACTGTCCTTTTTCCAGAGGGAGGCTCAGTACGTGCCGGCAAAGTGGCCAACGAAGCAGTACGAGAAGTTGAATTGACACCATTGTGAGCTAGTGAGGTCAACGAAGGCGTGGAAGAAGCAGCAGAGATCACAGAGACCTTCTCAATGAGAGCGACCCGTCTCTGAACCCTGTCTAGTTGTTGTCGTAGCTGGAAATGTCAAAACAAATTTCGGCGGTTCATATTGTAAACCTTAGGGAAGGTTTCAGTGGTAATGAAAAACGATTGTTTCTAGATCTAAAGTTGTATTGACAAAATAGCAAAAACAAAGAGAAACACGCGTTAAGAATGCCCCAAAACTTTGGATTTGATTGATCGGACGGGAATACTGATCAGTAACACAAAAATGGGACTCACCAGCTCATTATCGTGTTTCAATTCTGCCAGCTCCTTGTCCTTTTTGGCCAACAACTCATTTTGTTGTTGCATCATAGTCAAATTTATCACAAAAAAGTCTTTTAATTTGGCCAGCTCCTCGGCCAAATTAGAGATTCCTCCTTCGGACATCTCGCCGCCACCGCTGCTACTTCTCGTATCTTTCAAATCTCCGCCGCTCATTAGAAATTTAACGTCCAATTTACCGACACTCGTTTCTTTTGTCGAGGTGACCATGTCTGTCGAGGGCAATACTACCGGATTATCGCCATCCACCCAAGCAACTGACATACTACGCGTCACAAACCCGACCAATTTCAAGGGAGGGAGTTCAAAACACTCGCGGGACAACGCAGGAAAATAAAAACAATTCAAACACGGGTAGAACTTGGAAGCGAGACACAACGCGGGCTGCCTCCTTTCTATTGGCTCATGATCCTTGATTGAACGTGCTGGTTCAATTTCATCAAGAGAAAATTCACGTCAAGCAGTAATGAAAGAGCGTCATCGATCTCAACTTTACTATTTCAACTGCACTGTGCACTTTCGTCCATATTGCTCAATGATGCGGCGGAGACTTCGTAAAGCTGAACGTTCCCTGTTTTATCGAAATAACGTTTGCATGGTGTGGCGGGGGACTTGATCAAGAAGGGAGCATGCGGAGCCGTTTTATGTTGGACAACTTGTCTACCCGCCTGAATTACGCCCACAGATTACGCCTCAAATAACAACTTCTCAGAAATGTTCAAATGTGCATTTACGCTTTGCCATGCATTTGCCACTTAAATACAGGGTGGTCGGTTTTGAGTAGCCAAAAAAAATTGGGTAACAGTACACCAAAAATGGGATAAAAAAGTCCTATTCGGATAGTGACCTATCTCTTTTTGTTTTCGAGTAATATTTTTTTTTAGTGATTTTTAGGCGCAACTGTATTTTTCAACGAAAACCTGCTATTTCTCAGCTTCTACTTCACTTTTTTTCATAAGTAATGGCAGTTTCGTAATTTACGGAAAATTTTCTATGGGATGAATGCAAAATCAATATTCTAAATGGTCAAAAGCGCCTAAAAACGTAACGTTTTCGTTGCGTCAATGCAAAAAAACAAACAATTTCGTCTTCGATTTCTGTACGTTCAGCTTGGGCTTACGAGAATTACGAGTAATTAATTAAAAACGTGAGTTTTTTTTTTTTTTGTTTCTTTTTTTGACCTTGCGGTGGTTCATTTGTGAGAGAACATATCGTTTCAATTGTGTATACTGAACTTTGTTCCTTTGCCTTTGCTTCCTTGTTCTTCCTTCTCCGTTGTTGAGTGGAAGAGTGACCGGCATACGTTTCCCGCAATACACGTGGGCATTTCTGGTTTGTGAAGATGACTCATGGGTCTTCGTCCCAATCGCCAGTCTGCGCTAGTTGTCAAAAATTAATCGTGCACAATGCACACAGAGTCACCTGCGTCGCATGTGGAGATGCATTTCACAGGTCATGTGTGAACCTGTCGAAAGAAGATTACG
The DNA here is from genome assembly GCA_038030265.1 of Corythucha ciliata. Classification (NCBI taxonomy): domain Eukaryota; kingdom Metazoa; phylum Arthropoda; class Insecta; order Hemiptera; family Tingidae; genus Corythucha; species Corythucha ciliata. The sequence continues at coordinate 35,381,447 of CM075942.1, read as the reverse complement.
CAGTCCTTAAGCAACAAAATAAACCCTTCGCGTGCTCTAAATGTGCCGAAAATCAATGCTCTCAAGCGGGAGGCAACGTTACCCCGCTGCGGCGACTTATGGGATCTCCTGCTGGTGCAGTCGGTTCTGGCCTACGAGGAAGTAATGTGGGAACGTCGGAGATTCTGCAAGCTATCTGGTCTCTGCAGGGCGAAGTAAAATCCTTGACTGATGAGATTAAAGGCTATGCATTGTGCGTTGCAAAGCTTGAAGAGGCAAATAGTCGCATTCTTAAGGAAAATGGTGAGCTGAAAGGCAGAATCAGCAGACCTAAGTCTGCCATGAATGATTGCCAACAGGAGCTCCGTCGGAACAAGGTTAAGATATGGGGAGTGCCTGTGGTGGCCGGAGAGAATCTCAGGGAAATTGTTCTGAATGTGGCCAATGGACTGGGAGTTTCCATTAAGTCATCTGACGTTGTCGATGTCGTCCGTTTTCCGGCCAAGAAGACTTCCGGTGCACCACCTACTCAGACGTCACATTCTTCGGTCATCGTTGCTACTTTCGGTGATGAAGAGATGAGAAACGAGCTCGTTCGAATGCGCCGCGTTAAACGTGACTTCTCCTTGACGAATCTGGGGATCCAAAGTGGACCGGACCAGGCTGTTTATTTGAATGAACACCTTACGCCTTTCAACAGATTGCTTCTCTCGCGAGCGAAAGAAATGGTCTTGTTAAATATGCATGGGTGTCGCGAGGAAAGATACTGGTGAGTCGGCGATTGCCATCCGGTGCATCGAGGACTTTCAGCGGTGGACTAAGTAGCAATTAAGCTGTCGGTTTTTCTTTTTAAGTGTTGTTGGCCTTGGCTTGTTAATGGTTTTTAAAATTTCGATTAATGACGTAATGCATAGGTATACTCTGATTGTTTTTTTTTATGATTATTTTTTCTTTTGCGAGAAGAGGAGTGTCGAGTTGTTCGATTTTATGTTTCTTAGATACAAGGGGACTTTTTATTTTTGTCCTGCACTTGAACTGACTTTATTAAAAATTCTTGAATCTTGTTTTTTCTGGTTGGTGTTGCCGTTTCTCGGTATCCCGCTCGTTTTGGCGAATCGTGTTACTGATGTTTTGAGAGCGCGAAATGATTGTCTGTATACTAAAACTAATATTTATGAGTATGGGTAGTTTTCTTAAGGTTTGCCATTTTAATGTACGATCTTTACTTGGGAAGATGGGCAACTTTTCGTGATATAATTGTTCCTTTGTCAGTTGACATTGTATGTGTCACCGAAACATGGTTGAGTGGAGAGTTGCTCGATGAGGAGATAGGCCTTGCGGGTTATTCGGTTTTCCGTCGTGATCGTGAACACAGAAGAGGGGGTGGAGTTGCATGCTATGTAAAGGCGGGCATAAATGCTGAGCTGGTTCTTAGATCCGACGCAGTTAAAGACGGGGGAGTCGAGTTTTTGGGCCTGCAGTTTGAGCGCGACGGCCTTAGGCTGGGCATGGGTGTTTCTTATCGACCACCTGACGTACCCTTCGGATCACGGGTTGAAAACGTACTGTCTTTTATGGTACCTCGTTGTGATCATTTCATACTGGCTGGAGACCTAAACGCTAATCTTTTGGGGAATTCGAGTGACATCCGCAATCTTGTTACTATTTTTAATGATTTTGATATGTCACTGGTCCCGTATTCAGCTACTCACCACTCGGTGCTGGGGGACAGCTGGCTGGATGTTATTGCTTATTCGGGAGAGCGTTGCGGTGACGACGACAATTGCTGGCAGTCTTCTTTTGGCGATTTGTCTGACCATGACGCGATATTTGTCGACATGTTCTTGCCTCCGAAGTGTCTTCCTCGGAGCGTTTTTTATGGCAGGAATATCAAGGGACTCGATAAGAGTAGGCTGGTCGAGATTCTTTCGGCTCAGGATTGGAGCGAGGTCTTGTGCTCGCCTTCGGTCGATGAAAAAGTCGAAATACTCACTGGGCGCCTGTTGAATATTCTCGATGAACTTGCTCCACTTAGGGTTCGGGCCCATGGACGAGGGGGTGGGCGGGCCACTCCGTGGATGACGCCGGATTTGATATGCCAAATTAAGCATAGGCAGAAACATAGGACACTCTACAAACGGCGGAAAATGCCCCATTTGTGGAATTGTGGGGCCGAATATCAAAGAGTGAAAAATGAGGTGAGCCAAGCGATCAGGAGGGCTAAAAATCGATACTTCTGTGACTTGTTCCGGGGAGCCGAGGGATCCCGTGAAACCTGGCGCCATCTTAGGTCGTTGGGTTTGGGCAGCAAGGCTCCCCGCGACGCAGGAGCTTTTCCCTGTACTACGGAGACTCTTAATGAGTATTTCGTATCTGTTGGAGGGGATTCCACTGACTGCATGGCTGATACCATACGTAGGATTGACACTATCCCATACGACGACCGCAAATTCTACTTTGACTACGTTTCGCGAGAAGAGATCGTGGATGTCGTCATGTCCGTTAGTTCAGATGTCAGTGGTAGTGACGGCTTGCAACTGTCCTATATCAAACTTTGCCTTCCTTGTATTCTAGAGCCATTAGAATACATATTCAATGTCTCACTTCAGCGGTCTGTCTATCCGGCGTCGTGGAGGGCTGCCTTGGTTCTGCCCTTGCCGAAGAAGAGAGATGCTGTCCTGATGGAGGATTTTCGCGCAATTTCGTTACATTGGTCCTTGGGGAAGGCTCTTGAGAAGTGCGTTTATGTTCAAATGTCTAAATTTCTGGAATCAGCGGGAGTGATTGACCAGTATCAAAGTGGTTTTCGTGCGCACCATGGAACCCAAAAGGCTCTGCTGAAGATGACGTCTGACTTCGTTGGGGCAATTGACGATTACAGGGTGACAGCGCTGGTTCAGCTTGATTTTAGTCGAGCTTTCGACAGGGTTAACCATGGTAAGCTTTTGATGAAGCTTGCTGACCTTGGACTCTCTCGAAGTGTGTGCGTTTGGTTTCTTTCGTACTCGGTTGATCGCAGTCAGGCTGTCATTTCCCCTCCTCGAGGGATCGCTCCTTGTCGTCGTTCTTGCCTGTTGGGAGTGGCGTTCCGCAGGGGTCGGTTTTGGGGCCGCTTCTGTTTTCGGTGTATGATTATGATCTGCCCTCAAATATTAGGCATTCGAAATACCACATGTACGCAGACGATGTGAAGCTATACTATTCTTTTGAGCCCCATCTAATTAACGGTGCTGTTAGCAGGCTAAATACTGACGTGGCTTCCGTCCTTCAATGGGCGATAAGTAATGACCTTATTATAAATAAACAAAAGACGCAGGCTATTTTGTTCGGGACTCGTTGTTTTTTGTCGGCATTGTCGGAGGGAGATATTCCCAGTGTGATGGTGGACGGCTGTGTTTTCCATGGGTAACAAGCGTGACTACCCTTGGTGTAACTCTTGATCAGGGTCTTTCCTGGGATTTGCACGTCTCATCCGTTTGTAGAAATGTTTTCCGGATTCTTGGTCAGCTTTCTTCGATTAAAGATTCTTTACCGATTGCAGTTAGAAAGTTGCTTGTTCGGTCCCTGGTGTTCCCGCATTTTGATTATTGCTCTGCTGTCTTCAATGGGTTATAAGTGCGGAGCAGGATTCTAGGCTGGAACGAGCACTCAACTCGTGCGTCAGATTTGTATACGACCTTCGCCTACGTAGCTCACGTTTCTGAGTTTTACACGCGGTTGAAGTGGCTGAGGGTACGGTCCCGTCGCAGGTACTTGCAGGCAAGCTTTTTGTATAAACTGTTTAACATCCGCAAACCATCTTATCTTTTGGAGTTATTCATGACCCGAGGACGCGTCAGTATGAGAAGAACGAGAGCTTGCCCGGGTGACTTGGTTATGCCAACGCATAGAACGGCTGTGGCGGACAAGTCATTTGTGTGTTCTTCGGTCAGATTGTGGAACAGCATCCCTCGGGATATAAGGTCGCTTCGGGATTTTTCAGTTTTTAAAAACAAAGTTTTCGAGCTTTTCCTTAATTTACAAGAGTCTCATAATGCAGCTTTATAGGTTTGTCCGACATTTGTGATAATGGTTCGATTTATGAGCGGAGTATCGGTTTTCAACACGAATGCTTTGGTTTAAATTTAAACTCTTCTAGTCCCCTTTCATCTAGTCAATTATAGTGCAGAGTCAGCCTAGTCATTTTTAATTTTCTTGTTCTTTGCTCCTTTATCTCATTGGTTATTCGGTTCATTTATATTACAATCATTCTATTTATTTACTTATTTATGTATTTATTTATTTGTTGTATTGTTTTACGTTATATTTCATTGACTTCATTGTTCTGTATAGTGATAGATTTATATATTTATTTTGATTGGAAGACTAGTAGTACCTACTAAACAGCTCACAGGCCTCGCCACCCTGTTATTTGTACGATCGCAGATTCCCTCTCTTCATCATAACGCATCTCTTCGAAATTTATTATCCCTCTTACACACTCGCACTCACTCAATCTCTCTCCCATTCATCGTCATTTTTATTTATATTTGTTTTTATTGTTTTTTATTGCTTTTTATTTTGCTTCATTATGTTTCTGCCAAGACTGATTTACTTTTAAAATGGCTGAGTTTATAAGATGCACGTATGCACTCGCTTACTTAAAATCATGCTCCAGAAGGTCCATTGACCTTAGAGCAACAGCTAATACCAATGTATTTTTCTTTCAAGCAATATAAAACTTTCAAACTTTCAATATTTTACGGCTAAAATGTACCAAAAAACCGCTAATGTGATGTTTTTGGGCCAAGCCCGCGGCTAAGATTGAGAAAAATCGCCTATAATCCGTCGATGAAATTGAGTAAAAGCGCTAATGCGCGAATAACCTGTAGGAAAAACGTTAATTTGCGGGTAATAATTTAAAAAATCACTCATTCGCGGCTACAATTGAGGAAACGCCAATCCGTATCTTCTAAAGGATATTTCGAGGCTACAACAGAAAAAGTGCTAATCCATAACTAAATTGAAATGAAATGACCAATGTGGGGCTAAAATGTAAAAAACAAAACAAAAAACGCCTTTCTCAATGACGTATGACATGACGAATGACGTATGACATGCATGTAAGTCATATTTCACGGAGTTCAAGATAGCAATTTCACACGTTTGTGGCCTTTATAGAAGCAGTTTCACGGATGACGCACTGAGGGTACCCAATTTTGCTGTTTTGGCAAATTCGAGAACCAATTTCACGTTTGGCTCCATAAAAACAAGCAACTCCGGTGGTTATATTTGGCTCTTTCAAAGCCTAAAGTTTGCAGATCTGGCAGGTGAACTCGAAGCATGTTGTGGAAGGGCGAACGATAATTTTTAGGAGGCAAATTTAACACGAAGCGCTGCTCCCCCGAACCAGATCATTGGGGGAGCATTTGCTGACCCTGAACCCCTTCCGCTGCCACTGGATGAACTTAATTGCTTCAAATGAATGAGGAACTTGCATGAATGCCTGATTTGGGAGAAAAGTTTACCGGTGAATTGGCACATGGACAGAAGGATATCAACGGTAGTTGCAGCCCGATTGGTGCATTTGGTGATTTTTAAATACATTTCAAATTTCTTCAAGATGGGATAGAGGGGTCGAGGGGAAATGACGTCAATGGTCACTATCCCTCTTCATCACACCAACAATTTCATTGACTAACCTTTGACGTTATCAAAACTCTTGATTGATTTCATTGTTTAATGTGAGCAATAGCATTGTGGAAGAGCCCTCTTCAAGAAACACCAGTGCTTGAAAATTGTGCCAGTACCCCATTCATAAAAAACCTCTCCATAATGGCCTTTAAACGAGGGTCGACGTGGGTTAACGCTTAACTCAAATTTTGAATGTTACGCTTATTGTGACGTCACATAACCGTTAACGTTAAGCGTCAAACGCTTACGCAATAATTCCATAGAAATATTATTATCTCTGTGAATAACTTCCCTAACACCCCCCCATCACAATTACTAGTTTTTGAAAATACCAAGTGCCATTGATACTAACTCTAGTAGTTCCAAAAAAACTCGCTAACTAAAAGTAAAGTACCAGCAGTAGTACTTGGTATTTTCAGAAACTAATGATTGCGGAGGGGGTACTATTCCTATAGTAGTGTTCAGGGTTATAAGGATTTTACAACAATTTAGTGTTTTGCGGGTTGCCGTGAAATGTGAATTTTGCTCCTTCATCAAAACTCAATTTCACGGATTTCTACTATTTCAAACCCTAATATCACGTATTTTAATTCTTTCAAAAAACAAATTTCGTCGACTTAGCTCTCTATATCGAGAATCCGTTTCGCAGATTTCGATTGTTTGAAAAACAAGTGTGGCTTTTTCAAAAAGTACATATTCAGAATTGGCTCGTTCAAGAAGCAAATTTTGTCACTTTGGCTCTCTCGAAGTCACAAAATACCAGTTTCGCGTATTTTCGTTCTTTCAAAACCAAATTTTGTTGATTCAGCTCCTTCAAATTCGAATTTGATGGGCCCAAAACCCACAAACGTTCAATATTATTGTGCAACCCCTAGTTTCGCAATATTTATTGTACGTGAATAATGTCCTTAAAATACTTGTCACGGATTTTTTTCTTCTCCCTAACGTGGGGTTTTTGCTATTTCCACACCCCTAATATTATGTCAGCCCAAAGTTCGTGGCCTTATTATTGCTCATTTTCCAGAATCTTTGGCTTGTTCAGTTTAATTCCGCTTTTAAAACCACAAATTCAAGGATTTGTCATTTTGGGTCTTTCAAATTCCCCAGTTTCAAGGATTTTCATATTTTCGGCACATATAGTTTTGCGAATTTTGCTTTTGGCCTCTATTAAAGAGGCGAGAATTCGAAAACATCGCCGATGGTGGGGAGCCGAAGTTTTCTTAAAAGTATTTTTTAACTTACCATTACTGGTATTTTAATTGATTTTACAGTCTCAAATAACACTCATAAATGACTAAAGAACGAAATATACAATCAAAACCACATTGTGCTCACAAATTGTACAGCAGTACGGAGAGAGTTGAGAAAAAATAAGAAGAAATGATGCAGAAAAGTCAGACCCGCTTCGATGTTGCAATTTGCAAATCATGTTTGCTCGCCAAAGCCAAAAACCGTCCACGACTGCCCCAGCGCTCCACCTTTGATGCGCTCGAAAAACCGACAGAGAAATACACCGCTGCGATCTGTTTACGACCACGAGCAGAGCAAAAAGCCATAAAAAACCCGTCTAAACTGAGGCGCTCTAGTACTGCAACGTTGCATGCAATACTACATGTTCGGATCGCCCAGTTTATACGTGCCTTAGAAACAACCGTAGAATTTTGTTTTTATGATGGCTACAGGTATTTTTCGTAGGTGCCGACAGTGGCGTTTACAAAATTTCTCGCGTAACTCAGTGATGATTTGTGCAGATTTATGGTGCCAGTATTTTGTGAGCTTTCCAACGACCTATCATAAATCTTGTGTCAGGACGGCAGTCGGTTAAAAACATGGTCAAATGGCGCAAATGAAATAAGACAACTTTTGGTTTGGCCCCGGCCTCGACTGGTATTTTACCACCATCGTCGCCTTCGGCATCGAATTCTGGAGGGGAACCGCACGGCGGCACCATGTTCAAGCGTTTCATTGTTAGATCCGCTGGAATCGCGAGAAACTCACTCACATCAACGTTATCTTATCTTTAATTCAAGAACAAAAAAGCAACAAGTGGTTTTTTGGCTTTGTTTACCCTTGGTCTCGCCGGTGCCGGGAATGAAGAAAGAAAGACAATTATTTTCTTGAATATCACCATGCTTGATGCTGGAAATAAGTGACCAAGAAATACGTCGATCAATGCGAGAAGAAGAGAACGGCGAGCAGTGGGGCGCCTATTGCCTTACCAAAAGAAGCGAACAGAGTATCAGGCAATTTGGTGAAGAACTTGACGAAATCAACAGTGAGCTGGGAAGACTACTGAAACAGGTGGGAAATCATTGACGTCATTATTAGCGGGATTTATTTGTTTCCTTGTTTCGAATTTCGTTAGGAAATTTTGTGCATTATTTCGGGTTTCTTGACACTTCTTAGTTGTGTCTGTCATCGTATTGCTCGATAGTTACACCTGTAGCTATCGTGGAAATGTAGATGAAAATGAAAACTATAAAGTGGGAGGCCTTTGAGCCCTAAAGTAACGTTGCCTCCAAAAAGTTGGATAAAATCCATCAAAAGACGTCTAATTCTAACCCCTTCCACCCAGTTGTATTCACCTGAATGCATCTGTTGCGTTCTGACGTAATGTACGGAAAACACCCTGGCCCCTTCTATTCTTCCTCAATGGTGCCTCGCCGGAATTTACTGGTGAGCCTTTGGAACGCTACAAATCATTGGTGCTTCTGGATCTCATTTCTTTAGCACAGATTTCTTTTCTTTTTCGTTCTTGAGTTGATTATAGTTTCGTTAGGGTCTTTTTTCTCGGGGGAGAGACGACTCTCGCGTACCTGTCCAATGTGAAAAGCCCCACAGAGTCGTTCTATGTGTTTTTACTGCAAGAGTCGGACGCTGACGCGCACGTGAAAATCTTCTGTAAATAAATTGGAGTTTGGTAATTCGAACGTTTAGATGGGAAAATTCATCAATAGCCACGTTCATTACTTACAGTTGAGGACTCGAAACTGCGCAATCGAGGTGGAAAAGGATTTCTCCAGGCCCAGTCTTGAAGAATTACATGATTTTCATTACCAAAAGTTCATTCATGATGAAAAGCCAGTTTCAGATGAACCTGGGCTAGAGCGAACTTCATATTGCACTAGATCCAAACAAGGTATTCTATTATACATAATTCAACTCCACTTAAACCCATGTTTCTTTTGAATCCATTGTTGGAACTTTTCCCGTTCAGAGATTTGTGATGTTTCCAATGATTTGCTCCGAGTTATTCAGAGAAAAGCCAATGTAGCTTCTGCAATGACAATCGTGTCAGCTTTAAATGACGGCGATTTGCGAGTTGTAATTAAAAACGTGTGGCAGAAATTACTAAATGACGCGGATAGAATCCTTTTTATTTCTCATCTGTCGTCGTCTTTTGAGTCTTCTAAAGCCCTTTGTGATGAAGTCATATTATTGATGGTAATTGTCACTGCGAATCCATAATAAATTGCGGTTGTCGCAACAAAACTAATTCTACTTTTAGTTCCAAGATGAAAAAATGGCAAAACCTTTTTTCGAGTTAGTTCAGCCGCAAATTACGTACTTGGACTCGTGTGTAGTATCGGGAGTCGTTTTACCGTTGATAAAAGATTCCGAAACAATTTTCGCCAAGGACCTGGGGTTCTTCGGAGAGTTTTTTACATCTTTATCAGACTCCCAGAAACTGACGACAATAAGGTAGAATTGTTACTCTCTTTAACTGATCGTTGTAGGATTTAACGATTCTGCGATAACTTCACATTTCATTTTCTAGACTGTTCTGCTCAAGAATTGAAGAATTACAGCACTGGCAATTACCAATTTTGGAAAAAATTGTTAAAAATGTCACATTGACACCTGATACAGCCTCATTGTGTTCCGAGTTTTTGGCTACCAACATGAGCTCCTTCTCGAGGGATCGATCCATGGGGAGTATCCTTCTTCATTTTCTGACGCAATTAACGAAGCCATCGCTTAAGGATGTTCTTAATTCTGCCAGACCCTTATTTAGTAGATACAATGGAATTTTTAAAGTACGCTTGAGGGAAGAACTGGAAAAACTAACTTGATCAAGCAAATAAACTGAATTACATATTTCGCCTTCCCATCAAAATGTCCACAAAGCTAAGGGCCGTATTCAGAGACTCATTATTTAAGGCACCATTTCAGCACTTGTAACAGACGACACTTTTTAACAGACCGTATGATTTTCAAACAACTCAAGTTAAGTTCTTGATAAGTTGGGTCTCTGAATACAGGCCTAAGGCCAGTTCAACTTAGCAAATCCCATGATGAGTGGGGAGGGGGCACGAAGCCTAGAGCCCTGCCTGCACGTCAAGCTTGACCGCGCTCCTTGAACGGTGAGTTATTGTTTTAGTAAATTCTATAAACTCGTTGAAATTATTCGCTTTTTGAATAAATTATTTGGTCAGTGGCGAAATTCCCGCGCGGTTGCCGCGACTATTCACACGACCCATTGGTTTCTATGTTTCTCGACGTTCGCGATGACACTTGCCGCTCGTGTGCACCGGGCCTAACAGGAAAGCGATACGTATATTTTTCGTCGAAATATCTGTTATTTAATTCATTTTGTCCAAACCAATGAATTGAAGCATGCGATTCTAATGGAGTCTAAGCTTAATTATGCGTAAGTTAAAGAATAAGGGTCCTCTGTTGAAATCTGTTTCAACAGACCCATTCATCTGACCCGTTCGCAAGCTCTATGCTATTTGGCGAGCCTTTGCAACTCAACAAATGGCAGTTTTAGGTTGCATATACATAGGCTTCACAGACGCATAGATATAATTTGTGAACGGGGCTCAAGTATAGAGGAATATTACACAGTGAGCTACGAACTGATTTATAGTTCGTGAAGGCGATCCCCACGTTACGCGTCAACGAGAAACCAACGCACATAGAAAGCGTAAATATCGTACAATTTTATTATCTATTATGTATTTTATTTCAACAGACAAAATTAAATATTTTTCACGTAACCAAAATATTTCTGGTTTTAAATGCTTTACATAGCTTGATGTATACAATTTTACATTTTTAATCATAATCACTTCCCAATTACAGTGTTAAGAAATGGGCCAATTTATTTACATCCCTCATATAATACACTCTGCTCGGCTACAAATTCAAAGGTTTAGACACATTATGGATTTTTCAGTTAAACGAAGTAGTCGAAGGTATTGCCCAATAACGCGTAACATAAATTCTTGGAAAATACGGAATACAAATAAGCAAATTTATAACAATTGTCTGACTATCAAAAATCAATAACTGAGAATTCTTAGATACTATAAATAACAGTTTATATTTCTTTTATAATTAAAATTAAAGAAAAATTAACGCGTAGAATATAAAAATAAATATAATAGTACGTAGAGTATCAAATACCTACAAAAATAGGCTTTAATGAAAAGGGGTTATCGACGAAATGAGAACTGATTTTGTTGGGCGAGATTCGGCTCGCCTCGGTGCCGTTCGTTCCAACGACTTGGTGGCAGGAAATGCGTTGAAAGATTAGGCAGTCTAATTTCGGACAGCACCCTTTGGGTGTAACGGCTAACGTAAAGACCAAACTGTCAACTATTCGAAGCCTTGATGAGACCTCCAGTAATAGAGCGTTAGCCGCAATCACGTGAGATTTGAACGGGCCTACGACCATTGTTACGCCGGGTGACTTGATGAGTAATTTAAAATGACTTTTCAATCAAAAATGTAAACTCAACGAGGAAATGAGACATGGATCAAATGTGAGTAAGGGAATTAAAGACTAGAGACATCATTCTTCCTGTTTCACGTTAGGACTAGGATCGTCTTTCCGTTCAACGGGGTTATCATCAACCTCATTGCTGTCTTCGGAGCGGGTTTCCTCGTCTTTAACGTCCTTAATTGGAGATATTGAATTATTCTGACCCTCGCCATCGTTTTCTTCACCCCCATTTTCCGACTGAATCCGAACAGTCGACGCTGTTGTGTCTGCATCTTCGCGTTGAAAATCTTCGAAAGTCGCTGTTTCTGGTGTGGTAGGCGTCGACCTGGGTGGCTCAGCCGCTTTTGGACCACCTTCACCGCTAACCAAGTGATTAGGCACGTGAGGCGACACGTGTTTCATTGCTTTTTCAGCCTTCCGCCACAGAGTTATCTCCTGTTGTTTAAAGTAACGGCGATCCTCTTCGTCCATTAGAACCAAGTTCAAATAGTATTTGACACTAAATTTCTTATTAATGTCTTTCATAGTGGGCGTCAAGTCGTAGCAACTCAAAAATACTCTAATTGGGATGCTTTCTCCTCGAACAGGTGCTCCATCCATGATTTCATATTTGATTATAGTCTCATTTTCTAAGAAAGTGTGAGGACCTGAAATGAGGAGTACGATGAAAAATTAAGGTCTGACTGATAACATTTTATTCCGGGCGAACCTGAGCCGGTGGCCTCCCTTTTGATTATTGCTATTTCCATGTGTTTCAGCTTTATTCGGACCAGAAGGAAATAAATTTTGCCAACTATCACGTCTTTCAAGTGATATCTTTAAACAATAAACAGTCCAAGTTATTCCACCTTCAATTCTGACGCCATACCTGAACTTACTTGCTCTTGTTATATTCAAACTCTATATGCAGGCAATCTTCAATTCCTACTTCCATTTTTATACTATTATTTATTTCTGGGTACGAGGACAGCGTATGCACGATAATTTCTTTTTCCTTAACTATGTCGGTGAGTCTTCTTACAATGGTAACTCTTAAAAGATACCTGCGATAAAAACAACCGTGTGTTAGATGAGTAATTGGCAGCATATCAATTCAAATCAAACCTTAAGCGAGCATTGTGTCCCATATAGGACTCAAAGGGTTTCTCAACATTCAGGAACTCGAAGTTATACGTGGTGTTTTGATGTAGTTCGCCAGGTCTCGCCAGTTCTTTGATAAGCGACGTGAAATCACAATGATTCCCTCGATCGTAAAACAATTCGATTTGCCCGATGAATTCAATTTTTATCCCCTGGTGCTCTAGCTTGCCTGACTTTTTCAATTTAATGTCGACCTGCGAAGAAAAGGGAAATTTAATTAACAAACTACCGCGCTATCATAACAATTATGATACGCGAGTCAGACCTTCCCAGTGATGCTTTCGCCATCATAGTATAGCAAATGATGCTCCTTTTTTCCATCTTCGGTTTTGATTTCAGCCAACTGCCTTTTATCCGCGCCGTCCAAGATGACGTCTATTTCAGCACTCTGACCGAATCGAAGGAAATTCTGAGAGAAACAATAAAATTTTATCACGATCAAGACCGGAGACGACATAAACTTTGCAAATAATCAAGTTGGCGAACGGCTGTAATAGTGGATGGGAAATATGTGGGCATTACAACCCCGGTAAAAAAAAAAACAAAAACAAAAAAAACATGTATTACAATCTAGCTACAATAATGAGGAATGTGACATGGTCAGTCCCCCCCCCCCCTCTCGAAATATAATATAATATTCTCATCTACTCTGGTTGCCGAGTAATTAGTCCAGTCAATAAGAACGTAAAAAAGGGGTTGACCTTACATCGAAAGTGGTGTTTGATTTTTTCCTCTTGCATTGTTTTGGTGGGTTAGAAGATCACGAATCTGAGTTTTCGTCGTCCTAACCCCTGTGCTAACTTAGGCCAAAAACCATAGATTTTTTTTGATTTTTCCTGTTTTAGGCTAATAACTTTTTTCCTATGCTTCCTAGTTAAACAATAGCTATATTCATATTAGTAGATTACAAATACCCTGAACTATTCACTCTTTGAGTTTTTTTGTGCAACCAACATCAACATCAACCAACATCGCCAACAAAGAGATAAAATCACAATATACCAACGCCCAATTTTAATTTTATCGTCTCCTTAAACACCAAATACTCACAGAAGACTATGTCTTGTAGTGAAAGCTACAGCAGTGAAGACTGCTGATGACTTACAGATCATAAAGTGCAGCTCAAGTACTTATGTCCCAGTCGTGGCGGTTAGGGGGGGGGGGAAGAGTGAAGATTTTCGCCAAAACAAGAAAATGGACATTCTTTCGGTTGACTTCAACCAAGTCATTTTATTGAGCTAATCGCCCGTGAATTATAGATAAACTTGTTGCATGGTACGATCAGGAGACCTTCACAACAATTAAATATATCACACGTTGTTGTGACGTTTGTGCAGACAAGTTTCATTAATATTTTTCGAATATTTTACCACTTTGTGGGCGATTCATAGCTCCGTAATGTTGGTTGCAAGAAAAAACCCCAAAGGGTGAATAATTTAGAATATTTTGTAATTTACAAATATGAATATAGCTATTGTTCAGCTAGGAAGCAGAGGAAAGATGTTATTCGTCTACAGCCCGAAAAATTCTAAAAAATAACGGGGTTTTCGCCTACCCCGAGGGTTTAGGGCGACGAAATTCCTTATCTTCTAACCCAACAAAACCGTACAAGAGAAAAAAATCAAACACTACTTTCGATGTATAGCACAATGTACTCAGTGACTGAACTAATGTCAAATTTGAACATTTGAGGGGATGGTGTGCTGTGATTACCATGTGTGGTCTTAAAACCATCTTAAAGGTATACGTACAGAACATTCCTGCCAAGTGACACAGCTTAGTGATTATTTCCAAAGTTGGCCTAAAATTTGGCCTTCAACTTCTGGACTATAGTACAAACGAAATATTCCGGTCATATCTTTTACCTCCAGTACTGTGCAAAGTGGTGACCCGAACTCACTCAGCTCTCAGTTTTCTTAAGTACCTACTTGGAGGAGAACCCAGGACATGGAAGAGTCCAGGCAGCAGCGCGGCGTAAAATCTACGCCAAGTTAAAGAAACTTTACCATTCTCAAGCACACAACTAAACATTTAGTCAGCCTCTGGCCCAGATGGACCAGGCTTCATAATCCTCAATTACATAATTTCGGGCCCAACCAAGAAACCAACTGTTTTTTTCGGGGGCGGGGGGGATGCCAATCCCGCGAAGTTGGGTTTAAATGGGTCAAACCTTTCGACATTTCGTTTTAAAAAGGCCCAAACCGACCAAATTGGTTTCTGACCACCACCATGATCCACGAAATTTGGGGTTTAAAAGCGCGAAGTTGGTTATTTGAATGAGCCAAAGCCACGAAATTGATAATTTGAATTATCCAACTCCGCGAAATGGTTTTTTGAACGGCTCACCAGCTAACTAGTTTGGAAGCCTACTCCACGAAGTTAGACATTTGAAAGAAGCTGGACCCACCAAATTTCCTCTTTCAGTGGGACAAACCCAAGAGATTTCTTTGGGGGTACTCAAGCATTGTTTTCAAACCGGGCTAACCTTATCGAAATTTTGTTTTTGAAAGGAGCCAGACTTGCTCTTTCAGGGAGCTTAACCCCGCGAATTTGGTTTGTAACGTGCCAGATCCTCGTAAAATGGGGGGGTCGAAAGGGGTTACAACATGCCCCGGACAGCAACCAGAAGTAGTATAGTTCGTTGGCTGCTTCCAGTATTGCAAATAGGTATAAGAGAATAAACAAAACACATCAATTTCAGAATCACGCTTCCCATGACAACTGTCAACTTAACCGGACTGGCAGCATCCACCGAACAAAGCTGCTCGCAGTGCTTTCAAAGGGCAGGCCGTATTTTCTCTCTCGCTCTTTCTCTTGACTACCAAATTCATCAAAATTTGGACTACGAAAGAGCCTAAGACTGCTTATGAAGGACGAAATCCCGTAAATGGATTGTTTGACTGATACCGACTTCCATTCAACACACTACTCAAGTGTAGTGCAGCGTCCATGAACTCACGTTTCAATTCTGAGAGGACGGGTGGGGAAACCACACGAGTGTATTCCATTGAATGGAAAACGCCAAGAGTGAATCCCGCGAAATTGGCTTTTTTAGGGAGTTAATCCTGCGAAATTGGCATTTCGAGTGAGCATGGAAGTCATGAAATTTGGTTCCCTGAGTGCCTAAAGTTTAAATGGGCCTAAACCGTTTCAAGTGGTGAAATTCCAGCCATCGACGTAGCCAAGACCGTGGAAGATGAGATGACTAATGGGAACTAGCCGTTTCATCATCGCGTTAACGAAGAATCGTGTAACCAGGCTTCAGGGCTATTGCGGGGGATTTTGCACCTCACTGAAAATCCCTCTTTACGGCACTTGAAAGAGGTGGAAGTCAACATGCTCAAATCCAACATCGGAATTAGTCAAGAGTTTAACGTAATGTTGACTGAAACAGACATGTGGCACAGTGGGGGGGGGGGGCTTTGACACAACTGCAGATTAGCGATAACGCAGCAAAACCAGTATGTTTCAATTTTTAGAGCGGGAGTGTGGGATCTGTACATGAGGGAAGGTCCGCTTATGCTTTTACCACCTTGGTAATGGCCCACGCCCACGATCAAAAAAGTTGGTTGGCCCTGATGAAGAATTTATAAACTACTATAAAGTTCCGCCCCTCCATCAAAGTTGATGATGAGCATAAAATTGAAGGCCCGCTACTCCAGATGAGTGGCCTTCAATGGCTTCAATAGTTCGACGAATGAGTATGGCTTACACATTTTACGAGCTCCCAATCAAACGTTCACGAGTTTAAATAAAGGGGGGCGAGCAACATGGATAGGCCGATGGTGTGAGGAATTTTCGCTCTTTATTTGGGGTCCCTGTATCATCCTACTGAACTAAATCAAGTTCAAGGCTCAAGATAACTAAGTAATTTAAATAGGTAGAAACCTAATTGTTGAACATTACAAATGTCAAGTCTGGGCTGAGAGAAGATGAATGCGCGAAGAACGAATAATACGAAAATATAAGGGCATACCCAATTACCCATTGTTGCAAACGGGCCAATGAATGACAGAATGATGGCATGGGAGATAAGCGGCGTGAGACACCAATGTCCAGCGCCAAAAATATTTCCTATTTGTTAGAGGTAAATGTTGGACAACTTCAGAGACTCACCATTTTTGAATGGATTGAACTCTTTTTTTTCCACCGAAGTTCTGTTTTATCGCAAGATCTCACCGACTGGCACGATTAGGAGACAACGAGATAACGTCAGAATTGAGTTTTCAATCCATGCACTAGTTTCAGGACATAACTCAGGTGTATCATCTTTTTCACACTCGCAATTCTAGGGCAATTATGACCGAATTGTAACGACAACGAATAATAAAGGGGTATCCCTATCAAGCGAACGACAAATTGCTCGTATCCGATCCGAATTCCGACCCCGAAGAAGGGAACGGAAGATTATGAAAGGGGTGAGGTTAGTCCCCCTCCCCTTAATATCGAGGGGAGTAGGCGACGTCACGTCAGGGCTGCCAAACTTTTTCAAAGTGACCCTTTCAAAATTACTCGTGAGCGTTTGTTTCACTTTCATTAATTGGCGATTTTTCGGAAATGACAATCTTTTAGAAAAAAAGAGGTTTTTTTTTTTTTTCAATTCAAAAACGATTGTTTTTTACCCGCAAAATTCAAACAATCCTTGTGAATTTCAACATGCTCAGCGTCATGAAAACTTCACCTGAAATGGTCCATTAAATGTAACTCACTGTGAACTGCTACCAGAGGGAGTGCCTAAAATTTACTGACCCAGAGTTTTCTCTACTGACCAGGCACTTAAAATGCTCGGATCGAGCTGAAACTTGGCATACAATTTACGCGTGGGTCAATACGACTGATCTTCAAATTTGATCCCGATCGGGTTTAATTTATATTATTGAGTCCTCCAGTAAAACCCTGCCAAATAGCTGGTACTTGTACATGCTATTTAACGAGGCATTTCTGGGAGGCCTCAATATTGTTGATATTTCTGTAGATAAAGGAATTGAAACATTACGTTAACATCCCTACAGGTCAAACATCCTTAGTTTCTCCCACTGTTTTGGTCGTCATAAAAGGATCAAAGGAGAAAAATGCCTTAGTTTTAGAAATGTCCATAGTTTTCAGTTTTATTGCTAAGCAACTTTAACTGAATTATCGTTGGAACAAAAAAAAAAGAACAAAAAAAAAAAAAAAATCAGGGTGGAAGGGGATAAGTGTGACAAAAAAATGTGGGTGAAAGTAGACCTCATTTGCGACCGAAATCACCATATACACCATGGTCCGAAAATCAAAACCCTTCGAGATATGATTTTTCTAACGATTTTTAAGGCTTACATCATTTTTTTAAACTAACGGCAAGAAACTCGCATTCAATTTAAATTTTTGCAACTTTTGGTGATGGATTCGGGAAGAGCACACTATTTTCTGTCAGGATTAGCCATTTTCGAAAGACGTTAACACCACGTCAAGCTTATGCGTACGGCTTATGCCGTCCATAGGGTGATTCGCGGAAAATTGACTTTTCTTCTTGACCATTTTTCTGCATTTGCCCCACATAGTAATTTGTCTGGGGCTAATGTGACCCATGCAGCTATTTCTTTATTTGAACGTTATGAAAAAAACTGGAGTGAAACCTGTTAGAAAGACTCGCCTGAAGACGATTCTCAATAAAAACTTGTGGGGAAATCCACCCCACTTTGTGTTGCTGTCTCTAAACCACAAACAATACCAACTCGTTTGAAGAGCAAATCACAAGGGTGTTGAAAGAACGTTAGTACGAAGTTGCTGACTGACAAAATCGCGCCATTTTCCATAGGTAACAGGTATGAGCACACCATGACATGACTCATTGACATGGTTTCCAAAGGAAAGCGTTCAAATAGTGCCATTTTATAAACCATTTCCGCATTTGCCCTGTTTCCACATTTGCCCCACTCCACCCCAAATATTTTTTCAGGCACCATATATTGAAGAACACCAAATTCACAACAATAGCGTAATAGTGTAAGTTAATCAGAAGCCGAGATACAGCACGTGAAAAATCTATCATTTCCCCAAAAATTCGCTCGGATGGCTCCCAGTCTCCTCTTAGTTGGTGTTTTTTTTTTTCTTCCCCAAACCATTTCTGTACCTGGACCTGGAGATTCATCTTAATGAATGTCAACGAGCTATCGCTACTTGGCTAGCAAACTTATCATTTTGGTATTTCCTGACAAGAAAAAGGCTACTTTAGGAGGGGGTTATTACAAGGTCTCCTCGATTGAAGGGCGAAGACGAGTGTATGGCTAGACACGTACCTGCTTCACCCCTGCTATTTTTGGTGTGCCAAAGATACTTAACAAACAAACCAGAATCACGCGAGAATAATTTCAGAAAATCTTCTTTCTTGCCTTCTTCTGGACGATCTCCTGTAAGATTAATTTTATATTAGATATGTCACCTTCTATCCAAACAATCGCCAATGAATTGAACCTCTTCAAGGTACTGCCTCCAGATATTTAAAAATTATGTATGGTACAAAAATAAAAAATAAAAAAATTTAGCTGAATTTGCCTCTGGAGGCCCTTGCCTACTATTGGAAGTAAAATGGGCATAAATTATTTTTAAAATGATACTATTTCCTGCAAGACATACTGAGTTATGCGTTGCGTGCCTATCCTTGTGGGTGCCACGGCGAGGAATGAGCAGGGGCTTCAGTTGTGGTCGTTACTTGTCAAGTACAGCAAAAGAATGTGCCAATTAAGGAAAAGCCAATTAATTTTTTTGGCAGCCACGATTTTTCGGCACTTTTTTTTCAAAAAATGCTCGATACGAGGGGCTTTAGATGAAAATATTTACCTAAAATACATGTAGAACACTAAATTTTCAACAACTTTTATATATTACTAATTTGTTTTCCATGGAGCGCAGGGGCGTATTAAGGGTGAGACAATTTCGTGTTCTAGTCAAAATTGATCTGATGGATGTTATGGAAAGTTCACGCAGAAATAAGCAGGAAAGATGATTTTCTGGAGTTTTGTTTTGCAGTTAATTGAAACCCATGCAAAATAGAGTATTTTTGTACTGTCAAAAAATATTGATACACCCCCTCTACAGAAAGAGTGGCAATGGTTCTCGTACCTACCGTCGGTAAATCTTGTGATACACTCATCTTTTTCTAAAATGGCTGAATGTACAATTGAAATCGGCTATTTTCGACGAGTTTTTCTGGTCGTCAACATTTATGCCATTAGCTTTCCTAATTTCTTGAGCCCCTCCAACTCATTTGAACATTTTGAAGCCTTCTCTGGATTTTCCGTTGAAAAGCTAACCATTTTTCCACTAGAAAACGACGCGCTCAACTTGAAATTTTGATGTCCTTTGGGGTAGGCTCGGTAACTGGTAATTTATACCTCAAACTAACGTTTCTGGCGTATAGATTTTTTATTTTGCTTTGTTTAGTTGTTTTTTTTTTTTTTCAAATCAAAAACTGACGAATCTGTAGGAGACCCTTGTAGGATGGAGTGCCCCCAACATCCTTGTCGTTCTTTATTAAACTAGGCCGTGGCGCCTAGCCACAACATCTCCAGTCCCCGTTTCTCCCTCGCGGTTCTCATCAGTCCTGGTGAGCCGGATCCTCCCTGACTCGGTTTTGCTGGGTCGGGTGGAGCGCCGGGGGCGGCGATCGTATAGTGCAGTGGCACCTCCGTTCCCGGTGAGGGGCGGTCCATCGGCTCCGTACTCGGCTCAATTGCCGGGCTGATGAGACCAGGGGCCCTATTCAGAAACGTCGGGAAAAATGCCGCAAATGTGGTTGCTGTGGCGGGATAATGTTATTTCTTATTCGGAGTCCTTGGATCCCGCTTGCGGCATGTTTTCCCGACTGTTCGGAATAAGGCCCCTGGGGGTCAACCATGAGCTAGCGTTAAAAAATTAACGCAAGCGGTAACTAAGGACAATCTATCACAAATATGTTATAACGCCATAGATACCGTGTATTGACGGTATTTTTACGCTAGCTCATGGTTGACCCCCTGGTGAGCCGGGTCCACCCTGACTCGGAAACCAGTTCGGGGATAGTAGTGCAGGGGCACCACCATTCCCAGCCCACCGACTCCACACTCAGCTGAATTGCCGGGCTGATGAGACCAGGAACGAGCACCTATGGTCGCTGAAGGACTGATGTCGAAGCGGAGACTGTACCCTCGTGTAATCTCACCATATAATCCCCTCCCCCAACATAGTTCTCGTTCTTCTTCGTCATTAAATCCGGTTTTCAGCAAAAATGTGTCAATTTTAGGCCGACAACTAACTACTCATCCAGTACAACATCAACTCTCTCTTTCGTGCCTTAATAGAAGGGACGAAAACACAGAAACCAAGGGGGGATGGTTGTACTTAGTGCACGTCGTTCTTAACCCCCACCAACCCGACCAATGATATATAGCCGCCGTCGAGATTGTGACCCTACATAGTACTACAAGTATTTTCAAACTCATGAGCGCTCAAAGGCTACAATTCACAATTTTTGTTCAATATATTGCCTCTTATAAAAATGAAAATTAACTTTGCCGCTTCTGACAAGCGCCTCCTTCCACGCCGGGCTATGTCCATGACGTATAGGGTGAATTTAGGGGAGGGAGCAGATTAGGGAATCCCGGTATAAACAATCTACACGATAAAAAAAAGAAAAAGATCCTGGATGAAATAACAATGGCCCTGCGGTTGTAAAACTCAAAAATTGCTCAGCATTTGATGAGGTTTTAGTTCGAGAGCTAGCGACAGTCCCATTCAACCGGAAGAACATAGTCACTAAAGGTGTGCAAAATGATGGCATATTTGACCCCCTATTTACGAGTCCGGAAGTCTCCAATGCTGTATCTGGGGCCTAAGGATTTTATAGCTAATTAAAGTCCTTAATTTGGGACATGAATTTAACCAGAAGAACATAGTCCAGAAAATAGTCTCATTCGAAAGGTTTTATGGAGCTGATTACAAATATGATCGTCTGGCGCCGTCCGCCTGGGGCATTTGCCCTCTGTGGCTCGCCATACTCACGTAATTCGGTAAATTTTAATTAAACGGAAGAACATAGCCCTGAAACTGGTCTTATTCGAGAGGTTTTATGGAGTTGATTACAAATATAATCGTCTGCCGCCGTCTGCCTGGGGCATTTGCCCTCTGCGGCTCACCAAACTCACGTAATTCGGTAAATTTTAACTAACCGGAAGAACACAGTCCTGAAACTGGTCTTATTCGATAGATTTTATGGAGATAAAAACCTTTCAAATGACATTAGTTTCAGGACTTTGTTCTTCCGTTTAATCATTATCCCTCTGAGCAGTTTGACTGGTCACTGAGGGAAAGTGCCTCAGGCAGACACCGGCAGCCAATCATTTACGTATTCAGCCACATATAACCTGTTGCATAAGACCATTTTCCGGACTTATTCTTTTCGGTTAAGAGTAATATCCCTGATGTAGGAAGTTTGACCGGCCACCGAGGGCAAATGCACCAGGCTGACACCAGCAAATTATAATTTTCGTATTCAGCCACATAAAACTATAAGCAAAAGACTATTTTCTGGATTGAGTTCTTCCGGTTAATTAATATCCCTGATTTAGGGAGTTTGACTGGCCACTGAGGGCAAATGCCCCAGGCAGTAGGCGGCAGACCATCATATTCGTAATCAGCTGTATTAAGCTTTTCGAATGAGTCCGGTTGATCATTTTCCCTCTGTGTAGTTTGACGGGTCACTGAGGGCAAGTGCCCCAGGCAGACGCCGGTAGGCGATCATTTTCGTATTCAGCCACATGAAACCTGTCGCATAAGACAATATTCCGGGCTTAGTTTTTCCGGTTAATTAATATCCCTGATTTAGGGAGTTTGACTGGCCACCGAGGGCAAATACTCCAGGCTGAAGCCACCAGACGATTATGTTTGTAATCATCTCCATGAATTCTATCGAAAAAGACCAGTTTCGGGACTATGTTCTTCCACTTATTAAAATTTTAGCAAATTTCGAAAGTTTGGCGTGCCACAGAGGGCAAATGCCCCAGGCAGACGATCATATTTGTAATCACCTCCATAAAACCTTTCGAATGAGACTGGTATCACGACTATTTTCTTCCGGTTAATCATTTTCCCTCTGTGCAGTTTGACGGGTCAGTGAGGGCAAGTACCCCAGGCAGACGATCATTTTCGTATTCAGCCACATGAAACCTGTCGCATAAGACAGTATTCCGGGCTTAGTTTTTCTGGTTATTTAATATCCCTGATTTAGGGAGTTTGACTGGCCACCGAGGGCGAATGCCCCAGGCAGACGATTATATTTGTAATAATCTCCATTGATCCTTTCGAATAAGACCAGTTTCAGGACTGTGTTCTTCCGGTTAGTTCAAGTTTACAGAATTTCGTGAGTTTGGCGAGCCACTGAGGGCAAATGCCCCAGGCAGACGGCGGCAGATGATCATATTCGTAATTAGCTCCATAAAACCTTTCGGATGAGACTAGTTTCAGGACTCTGTTCTTCTGGTTAAATTCATCTCCCAAATTAAGGACTTTAATTAGCTGTAAAATCCTTAGGCCCCAGATACAGCATGGCAGACTTCCGGACTCGTATATAGCGGGTCAAATGCCATCATTTTGCATACCTTTCGAGACTATGTTCTTCTGGTTGAATGGGACTGTCGCCAGCTCTCGGTCTATTTTGTTTTCAGCACATGTAAAATAAGAGGGAAGGATTAATCGCAATTAATCGTGTTATAGTTTAACAAAGAGCCCGTGGTCAAACAAAATCTCATCCAGGAATTTTAGAGTGCGGCGGTTATGTTTTTTCTGCGCGAAATATCTCGAATCATTATACATGTTGTCCCGCGTTAAATTACAGGATTTTCAAACTAAGTAAGAAAACAAAAGTAACACAAAAGTGATATTAAATACTTGAATCAAACCAAAATAAATACATTACAATTGTTTGTAAGGAAACAATAATTAATACATTTAAATCAACAGGTACGCACCGACGCTCCGGATTTGAATCCGGGCATCTCGACGTGACACCGGGGGTTTGTTTTCAACTCGGTAGACATATAGGGAAATTAAAAGAATATAATTCTGTATCTCATGGAAAGGAGAAACGAGGATGATAAATAAATAAACTTTCGTGAACATCTCCATATTTGCGTTACTAACGTCTTGCTTTTAGGGCCTTGGAGTAGATAACACCTTTCTCGCGCTTAACAAATAATAGGAATTTAG
Source organism: Corythucha ciliata (assembly GCA_038030265.1). Lineage (NCBI taxonomy): Eukaryota > Metazoa > Arthropoda > Insecta > Hemiptera > Tingidae > Corythucha > Corythucha ciliata. The sequence continues at coordinate 35,357,707 of CM075942.1, read as the reverse complement.
TCTAATTGCGCTAATCATCACTTAATTTGTAAATATTTCTATAGCCGTACACACTCATTTTAAATGCCATCGAAAAATATAAATTTCAGAGGTCGAAATTTTCATTTGCTCACCATAAGATCAACATAAACGCTTCAACGAAATCAATGAGTTAAATTTGAGCATTTTCCTTACTGTCACTGAACTGAATATCACAGGAACAAAACATTAACTACTGGTAAAATATCAAAAATTGAAGAAAGCAAGTCGAATATGAAAGATGACATTGTACGGGCCCCTGAGAATAGCACGCGTATACAACGTCGACGTCATCAAATTTCTAAATTAATCGAATGTTCAGATCAGTCTCTTTCATTTCAGCCACAGTTATTCACCGCTCAAACCAAATTCTTCGTTTCACGGAGTAAAATAGTTTGCAGGATCAAATTGAGACATTCAACAAAATAATAATAGAATCTAACACAGGTAAAGAAAAATATGTGAAGTTTATTAACTTAATTAATATATAATAGATATGTCCAGGCCTCAAAAGCACCCACTGGAATATAAAACTTCACGGGAATACATCTTAAAATCGGTAACATTGCACGTATGTGAAGAACAAACCAAGACTAGTACCACATTTTTTTCATTATAAAAATACTGATTTAATGACAAAATTAAAATAATAAAGGCAGTAAAAACGTAATTTCAACTAAACCGTAATGGACATCATTTATTAAAGGATAGTGTGAACTGTGAACCAATGACTTTGGAACGACACTTTTTGATATACTACACATTATCTCTAAAATATAATTATCCTAGGTACCATTGTATTCGGCCAAGTACATGCCATGAATAAACTCGCTTCAAGATTATTTAATGTTAAGAAGTTCGTAGTTAACGGCTGATTGTGAGTGTATTTTATTTCGTTTCATTTCATTTCTTCAAGTCTTTGGCACAAAAATTTATTCAATAGCCCGAGAGATTCCAACTAAAACTCGATAACTACTCAAATTTGGTCCAGTTGTTTCTGGAGGACGTTTGTGGAAGGGTCGAACGAAAGTCCAGGCCATACTCACGGAGCAGATCCATGTCACGGTGCCTATCCGACGAGAGTTCATAATATGGATACAGGGGGTTGGTGACGCTACGTCCCAGTCCTAGACCGTCAACGTGATTGGTTTCGCCACCGTTGGAAGAACCAACTAGACCGTTAGTGGTGAGTGGATCGAAGTCATCAGAAGATGGAGTTGAGTCCAAACGAATGAGATCCACCGTGTCTGAACTGGATGCTTTGTTCACTTGAGCCTTGTGATGAGACGAAGAGGGTCTCTGGCTGGTCGTGGGTAAGGAAGAGCTCAAGAGAAAAACGCTATCGTCGCTACCACTCGCTCCCCTAGGAAAGGAGGATACGTGGTCCCCTAGGCCGTTGCCCGTGGATGATGGAAAGTTATTGAAACTTCTGACGGGTTTGATCTGTAGAAAAGGAGAAGGATCAAGGAAGGGAATTTCTGGGGCGAGTCAACTATTTGAGCAACTCTTACGGATTTTGACAGTGTCTCTTCCGGCGACTCAAGTAGAGAGCACTTCTTGAAAAGAACATCTTGAAGGTCACCCATGAGATCCATGTTGATGGGAGAGAAATTCAAGGTTGAGCTTTCTCCACCGTGATCAGGTGAAGTGGCCGACAAAGATGAGTATGGGGCTTGACTCCCGCTAATGTCAAGTCCAGGGGTCCGCCTTTGCTTTGATATAATATCCATATATGAAGAAGCAGGCGGCTGAGATATCTGGGATCGAGGCCTGGAAACTTTTTCGTCACCCAAATCCCGCAGTTTCGACTTAATGCCTTTGTAAGCTTTGCCGACATCCTTGCCTCGCTCCTTCACCTACAGTCGAGTGACGGACTTATAAGTAGATCACGTATACCCCAGTCAAGATAAGAAGAACCCTGATCCGTATGTTTTTTTCCATGTTTTACTACCGTGGAACATGAAAATAAACAGACGGATCGGGGTTCTCCTTATCATATAAATAAGGAGGTGGTACAAGCGTAATTTTAATTACGCCTCTGATTGTGAGTAGAGGAACAGTCTCTAAAGCATAATTAGGGATTAATAATAGGCACTTATTTAAACTGAACCGGAATCGATTCCCAGACCAATAGCGCTAATGGAGTCATGGCAGTTCGAATTCTGCGCAACAAGCTATTGCATCCACAATAAAAGCTCGATATTGGGAGAAACAACGTATTCCTAATTGCAGATATAATATAGATTTCCAGAAAGACATAATTATATGAATTTTTTAAATAGTTTTAGTGGGAGAGTTTTAACAGAAATTCATTCTGGAAATCATTTTGATTTTTGCATAATGAACTCAACATGAAAGAAAAAAAGGCTTTTCTGCTGGAATTCGATTTTTTTTTTTTTTTGTGACGTAGGAAAGCTGGCGAAATGCTTGGGCTAGTTAAACTCCCCCATCAATGTCTTCAAGATGGCCTTACGGGCGATTATGGCTAAAAGTATTTACAGCTTTCACTTACTGACTTGACTGCGGATTTGACAGCAGGGTTGGCCTAAATATTAGAATGAAATGAGCATTAGAACATGAATTTCAAAATAGGGATAAGAAGCGAATAACTTTGAAAGAGCGTGCACAAGAAGCGACAAATAAAGGAGTGTTTCTGACCCTGGTTTTAACACTTTTGAAGAATGCTGACCCCTCTTTTTTCATAGCGTATGTCCACTCCTTGTACTGCGCTTTAAGTTTGGAACTATTTTTATCGCAGTAATTCCACGCTTCATGCTCGAACTCGTCGGAAAACCCGAGTCCGGCGTTGAGCATGGCAAGGCGCTCGTCGATGAACTGTTGGAAAATCTGGAGTTCCAACATTTTCCTTAAAAACGGTTGCATATTGGGCGGTCGAGTCTCAACGAAAGCGTCACTGTTGAAAGTAATCTTTCCACCTTGTGGAACAGTTAGCGCATCTCTGTAGCCTCCGATAAGACTGACAAGAGCTCGGAGGAACGCACGACTCACTCCATCTCCTAGGACAGCACCTCGATTTTTCAACTGAATTTTCAGTTGTTTAACCTATCGAAAAACATAGTTAACACAATTTTCCGACTTTAACGAGTGGTGCTTCGCGATGAATAACTCACAACATCCGCAGGAAGGCTCGCCAGGTCATCAAAGGGAGTCTCAACCGAGTTATTATCCGCGTCTAAAATAACGACTTCGCCAACATCGGCTTTCCTCACTTTCTGCAATTAAAATTTCATTAACGATAAAATAATTTGCAAACTAATTTCATTAACGACTATTCAACGTTACATCCAGCAAAGTGTGGGGAACTCCGATCAAATAAGGCATAGGGGCAAGAAGATAGTCGACTAGATGCATAGGTAATACGGGTATGAATATGTGCTGCCAATTCATAGGGTAAATAATAGCGTTTGCAGTTTGTACGCAAGCACTCAATCTGTACAACTTTTTAGATGTAAAAACAATTCGCCTCTCGAAGAGCATCGACGCAAATATCATTATCATATTATCACAGTCAACGGCATTGTAATATTCTGTTAGGTTTCTCTATAAAATAAACCATGATCAATATTTTGTTTTGCTGTTAAATTTTAAAGGAAGGTTCTTACATTCTCAGGTATTTTCGGAAGCTCGAATTGATTCGGTGCTTGGAACGTAAACTTCTGTAAGAGGAAAAATGTCTCGTTTTACAATGTGAAACTGCTAAATTTTGGAAATATATTTTTAAAAAGTGGAAAATGTTATTACAAAAATACAGAGCACACGGTATTTACCGTTAAAACGATAGTTTTTTCCCGCTTAACAAGTACCTGCCACACGGTGGTAGTTACTAGTTAGAAAGATGTCTCACTTGGAAGTGGAATTGACGAGTGTACGCTTTTGGGCTACTATCCAAACGGAGACGGGGAGAAAAGGACGAAGAGCCAGGAGGAGGCAAAATATCGGGACATGGCTATACGTATAGGTGAAGGGCCCATAAGCCCTCCCTCTAAGGTTTAGAGCTTTGCCCAACTTGTCCTCTAGTCACTACCGGTTAGGGTGACCAAATGTAAAAATGTGTAGTTCGAGAGCTGGCGACAGTCCCATTCAACAGGAAGAACATAGTCACGAAAGGTGTGCAAAATGATGGCATATGACCCCATTTTTACGAGTCCGGGGGTCTGCCATGCTGTATCTGGGGCCTAAGGATTTTATAGCTAATTAAAGTCCTTAATTTGGGACATGAATTTAACCGGAAGAACACAGACATGAAACTGGTCTCATTCGAAAGGTTTTAAGGAGCTGATTACGAATATGATCGTCTGCCTGGGGCCCCTCAACCAATTTGCCCTCATCTGTGGCTCTTCAAACTCACGAAATTTAAATTAACCGGAAGAACATAGTCCTTAAACTGGTCTCATTCCATAATTTTGTGAAGATGATTATAAGTATGATCGTCTGCCGGCGCCTACTTGGGGCATTTGCCCTCGGTCACAGTCAAACTCCCTAAATTAGGGATATTAACCAACCAGAAGAACGAAGTCAGGAAAATAGCATTATGCTACAGGTTTTATGTAGCTGAATACGAAAATAACAGTCTGCCTAGGGCGTTTACCCTCAGTGACCAGTCAAACTGCACAGAGGGAAAATAACTAACCGGAGGACCATAGTCCTGAAACAAGGATGACTCTAAAGGTTTTATGGAGCTGATTGCGAATATGATCGTCTGCCTGGGACATTTGCCCTCTGTGGCCTGTCGAACTCATGGACTTCGTTCTTTCGGTTAATTAACATCCCTGATTTAGGGAGTTTGACTGGCCACCGAGGGCAAATACTCCAGGCGGACGCCGGCAGACGATCGTATTTGTAATTGGCTCCATAAAACCTTTCGAATGAGACCAGTTTCAGGACTATGTTGTTCCGGTTGATTAAAATTTCCCAAATTTCGTGATTTTGGCGAGCCACAGAGGGCAAATGCCCCAGGCAGACGGCGGCAGACGATCATATTCGTAATTGGCTCCATAAAACCTTTCGAATGAGAACAGTTTGAGGACTACGTTCTTCCGGTTAAATTAATGTCCCAAATTAAGAACTTTAATTAGTTGAGAAAAAACTTAGGCCCAAAGTACGGGATGGTAGACTCCCGGACTCGTAAATAGGAGGCCGTAAGCTATCATTATGCACAGCTTTCATGACTATGTTCTTCCGGTTGAATAGGACTGCCGCAAGCTTTCGGTCTAGATTGGTGGTTAAAAATGGTGGCACGAAGAAGTAGGACGAAAAATCCACATTCGTATCAAAATCTTTGAAACTGGTTCTAGAAAGTGCCGAGGCCACGAAATTTTATTTTTGAAAGAATAAAAACATGCGAAATTACGGCTTGAAATAGCAAAAGTCTGTGAAATAGGGTTTTGAGGAGGAACACATCGTTATGGAAGAAAAAAAATCCACGGAAAAATTGGAGTTAGAAGAGCCAAAATCAAGAAAATTTTGTTTTTCCGTAGATCGTTTTTCGAATTGGCCAAACCTGTGGAACAGATTTCAGAAATATAAAAACCCCCGAAATTACGGATTAGAAAGAGCAAATCCGCAAAGATGGCTTTTGAAAGAGTAAAAATCTACGAAACCACGTAGAGCCAAAACCATGTAATTTTGGGTTTGAATTAGCTAGTTATAGGAATTTGTAAGCTCGAAAGAGCCAAGTTTTTTCTCTGAATTGGACAATTCTGCAAAATCTGATGTCACGACGATGTGACGAACCTGCGGAACTGAGTTTAAGAAGAACTAAAGCCACAAAAGTTTGGTTTCTGACAACGCAAAAATCTCTGAAATTGGGGTTTAAACGAGCCAAGGTTACGAAATGTGGGTTTGAAAGAGCGAAAAGACACCAAATCATTTTTGAAAGAGAAAAACCAACGAAATTTGCTTATTATGAGCAAAACCCACGAAATCATGATTTGAACGATACGAACCCGAACAATTTAGTTTTGACGAAGAAAATACGCAACGCCAAGCTCTAGTGTACCAAAGTTGTAGCAAAGCCCCCCCCCCTCCCGGCTATCTGAAGGGGAGGGGTTTAGGCCCTCTTTCGGATGGGGCCCCAGAAAATCTTAAAAATGAAAAAATGGAGAGGTTCAAGATTGTTTGAATGCAAAAAATCACTAATTCACCTCTAAAATTGAGAAAAAGCGCCAATTTTTGGCAGAAATTGAGAAAGGGCGGTCATTCGAGGCGAAAATCACGAAAAGGCACTGATTTGCGGTTGAAATGTGGAAACAGCGCTGATTCCTGCATGTTAATCGTTCTTTTGGGGCTAAAATTGAGAAAAACGCTAATTCGCGGCTAAAACAGAGATAAATCCATCTCCGGTGCTGTCATTCTACTCTACATTAGATGTAATTACACCCAAATTTGATGTCACGCTTACACGGATCCACTCTTCATTATTAAAAACGTAATAAGACCCTCTATGCAGTATCTATCGAGACAGCACGAAAAATCACCAATGGGACCGGCAAGCATAATAAAATAAACCGTCACTACGAGCAAGCTTTCGATTTACTCAAGAATGTTTCAGGGGTTCTAATGACCCACCAGCACTTTCAAAGCGAAAGCCATAAAATAGCTCCAATAACAGCACCTAGGAACATAGCTGGAGGTACGTAAATAAAAAATGAAATGCCAAACACATCAACAAATCAAAAAAAATCAACAATTTCTCAAAAGTCTAGGATCCCTTGACAAAACGTCACAGAAAGAAAAAACATCACACAGGATTTAAAAAGAAAGAATGATGACTGTGTTCAGGGGAAATGAATCATTTACAGGCGACAAAAAAATTCTCATCAATAGATTTAGTGTAAAAACCAGTGATATCCTCTTTGTATGGACATCCTGTGTACTGTGTAAGTCACTTCCCACAGACGGCATCCATTACTTCAGTTCGTTTTACCTATTCCCACCCTCAGCAAGTTACAATAAACAGATTTCACTATACTTTTGCTAAAACTAAATAATTCATATTATTGAAGAAGGGAAATACGTATTATTTTTCAGTTCACTCACCTTATCTGAAGTCGGATTAGAAGGAATCTCCAACGAGCAACCCGGATCGGGGACTTCACTAAAATACACTTTAGTGAGAAAGAGTGAAAGCAAATCTGTTTGTGCATTGTTGTGGATTAAATCCGACAATGTATTCAATAGTCTGGGAGGAAAACAGAAATAAATATCAACCGAAGCTATTCAAGTAAATTAATGAATAAAAACTTCACTTGTAGAAAACTTCATGCCACGGCAAATAACTCAAAAGAACCAAAGCAGTCGAAGAGTTCGGGTCATGCCGGCAGAATCCGAATGTCCATTTCGAATCAACGCTTGTCAATACGAAGGAGTAGTGTTGAATTACGGAGCTTAAAAGTGTGTTTTTGCGTTAAACATTTTCACAATAATCTGAGAGCACTTAGAAAATGATTTACTTGTCAAAATCACAAGGGTATGCGAATTTAGGAACAGATTTCAAAACTTCTTCGTCTTTATAAGTGTCGGGGAACTTTTGAATTATCCAAGCTTCCTTTACGTCCGCCTGGGGCTTAACGACTTCAAAGAATCCTTCAAATATATGAAAGACATTTTCCCTGAAAAAAAAACAACAACAACAACAACAACAATCACATTAATGAGAAACTTTGCTTCGGTGTAAACATTCGGTTTAATCATTGTATTTGCAATCGTCACCCTCCCCTTGAAAATTGCGTTAACACGCCAGAGTCCGAGCTGACATCAGGCTCGTGATATCTGTCCAATGAAAAAATGGGTTTTATAGGAGGCGACAGTAGGCTTGCCTGTCCACAATTCCCGTGGTAATAAAATCTCTCGAGACTCAATCGAATCGAATAGGCACCAGTCGAAAACTGTGTATTGATTCATAGACATGTCCCAACTATGCGGTGCCAAAGCAATTTAATAGGATAAGGCGAAATTAAGGGTACAAATCTTTGCAAAACGTCGATACGTATTCATCCACTCATCGAAATCCATATTGTAATAAATTATTTGAAAGTGAACTGGCGGGGGGTTTTAATAGAAAAGTGAAACGAGATGAGAATGAATTTCACAGCCATGTGTTCATAAATTTTGGCTGTCAAAGTAAATCTCATCTCGTCTAATATGTGTTTCACTTTTCTATTACAACCCCCCCCCCCCCGGATTCGTCTTGTTGGTCTGGATCTTAGATATTAGTTTATATAATATACTCTAAGGTCTGGATGGTCTGGATTGTCTATAAATATGTTCAATCTGATCGCAAACAGTCCATTTCAGGCAGCGAATACTGCGCAAACTAGGGGTTGCACAATAAAATTGAACGTTCGTGGGTTGTACAACCCATTTTTATTCTGTAAACATCTAAAAACAAAATATCGCACAAACTTGTTTGCGCAATAATATTTCGCGTGTATGGACCCCTTTACTCGCGTAAAAGGGGCTTTACAAACGGCCCATACAAGTACATTAAGTATTGCGCAATACGGGGGTTGTACAATAAAAATGAACGTACATGGATAGTTTTGATGGGTAGCACAATACAATTGTACAAACCATTTTTTAATTGAAAACATCATAAAAATGACCCCAAATATTGCGCAATATATTGAACGTGTATGGTAAACGTCAAAATATTGCACAAAACAGCGCAATAAATATTGTGCATGTATGGACCCCGTAAGTTATTTTGCAAATATTGCTCCTAGGGAGGCCTTTTGAGTTCCCTCGAATGCTTCACAAGTAATCAATTACTACGTCATCTCCCCTCGCACCGTCCGTCCCCGCTTCGTTCACAAGCTCTATGTATGTGTTTTGTGGAGTCTATGCAACCAAACAAATTAATTCCCTCGAAAAATGAAGCATTTTCATATGTTACAAATAAGTATATAAGATACCCTTCAGTTCACGCGTGAAATCGCCAATAAGCCTGTTTTACATGAGTAAGTTTTTTGATCAAAAATATGTTCAAACTGAATTGAAACAGTTAATTGTTGGCAGGGGCCAGCTGATATATATATATATATTTTAAACGGCTACTTTGATCAAAAAACTTACTCGTGAAAAAGGGTCTATATACCTTCCTTCCCAATCCGAGATTCACGCAAGCTCCCCTAAACTATAACAACTTTGGTCCACTGTCCGACGATTCAATCAAATATGAATGAACCAAACCTTTGATAAATAAAATACAATTTTATCACATTCATCATTTCCAGATCCTTAAACACCTAATGCCAGGTTTTCCGGAACCCTACACCACCCAATATCCTGCCCGCCTTTCTTTGCACCCCAAAAACCCAGTTTGAAAACGAAATGAGTCGAGTGACCCCAAGATCGGACTGCGTGTGTCATTCGTGAGTGGAACAGTCCAAAATGAATAAAGAACGACAAGGATGTTGGGGGCAGGACCCTGCAAACAATCACGAAAAAATTGCACCGGTCCAGTCTCCGTTTCGACCTCAGACCTTCAACTACCTGAGCTACTCGGTCCCTGGTCTCATCAGCCCGGCAATTGAGCCGATGGACCGCCCCTCACCGGGCACGGAGGTGCCACTGCACTACGATCCCTGCCCCCGGCGCTCCACCCGACCCAGCAAAACCGAGTCAAGGGACTCAGGGAAAGGGAGGACCCTTTCCCTGAGAAGTGAGAACTCCCGCTGATAATGTCTTCGAGAGGACACGCAATAAAAACAGAATTCCAGATAAGGACTTGGATAGTTCACAACAGTAACTTTCCCACGACAACTTACTGTTTAGCGCGATCCCAAGAAATTTGACACTAATAGCGAACTGATCAGCGGGGGGACTTACTTTCGAGTAAGAAGGTTTATCAAAAATTTTGGCTTCATTTATATGAGAAAATGCTATGAGAAAATAGCGTTGATAGGGTCAAGGAATAGATTAGTGACTTTCAAAACTTCGGACAGAAGGACCTGTTGCAGACCACGGGACTGTGGACCTCCTACTGTCATCAACGATGACAAAGACAATATTCCAAAAAAAGACAAGATGATCAATAAAATCATGTGAATTGAAGGGTCCGGTTCAAACACCACATGCATCACAAAAGGGGCAACACGATTAACTTTTATCTTCCCAAAGACAAACGTTGATAAGAATAATGAGGTCAAAATCACTCATAGTTGAAGTCCATCGTAAAACTTAATAGGGTTTTCTTAATTAGGGGTTAGGGTGATTGACAGACCGATCACTATGACTAACAAGAAAATAAAAGCTATCCACTCCATGGATGATTCACACTAAGGCAATAAACGGTACTATAAACGCGAAGTGCCAGATACTTTACTGTTCATCGTTCGGGTAAAGGTGTCTGCACACGTATTTAGGGAACCCACCCACAAAAGACCCGAAAATGCATAGTCTCAAGACATTGCGCTTCGCCCGAAGGCCGTCAACAAGCTTTCAAGTGTCCCAGTTAACAATTCAACGATTATAAGAATTGCAACGATGCCCGTTCAAATTAAAGTGTTGTACTCACCGAATTCGCGATCCCATCATAACAAACCAAGAAGATTCATGCTTTGTTTCTGCCCACTAAACGTGTGATTTCAAGACCACCAAATGTTACAAAAACTTCAGTTCCAAATTACGTTGTCTTGGATGAAATAGGACAATTCACAAGGGGCTCACTCTCTCTCCACAGTGTTCTGAGTCACATACAGCACAGGTCACTCTAGGCTAGGGGCCTTTCCTTAACACGAAAAAAAAGAAGAAAAAACCAGGAAGAGAGAGACGGAAAACACTGCACGAGTCCTTGCAAATTAACGCATAAGGAGGGAGTGGGCCTCATTGAAAGAGGAAAAGAGAAGGGCAGCGTATGAATGAGAGAGACGGGGCCATTTGGCTTGTCAATGACACTTCTTTGTGATAAGTAACTTTGTAGCCTGACACTCCTTATCGAAAACCTGAAAAAGGTAATGGAACATCCCGCGCATCGTCATTATTCTTACAGGTTCTTGCAATACACAAATGACCATACGAGCTAAGCATACCAAGAAAGATGATAACATCTCGATGTCCTTGTCTAAGGCAAGCAAAATCAGGCTCTAACAAAACACAATTATTTACGAGGCAATTAAGATGCCAATTTCACCCCTCTTTCCAAAATTGACAAATTCCAAGTAAAGAAGAAACTACGCAGTTTTTTGGGCGCGCCCGATTTTTGAACGAGGGTTTACTTAGGAGACAGGGCTATTATTTGTCCTGAAAACTGATTATTAGGCCACAAAAACTGATTATTTTGCTTCAAAGGTTGACAATTTTTTATTGAAACTTCACTTTTGATTATAAACTGTCACGAGGCACGAGATGCTAAATTTGGTAGAAAACTCAACTACTGCCGGACTGCCGCTGAAACTTGCGTCTGGAAACCTTCTAATTTACCTTGAAAACAAAATCATGAATCTTACAAAATATTCGTATCATTATTTGCTGCTACACTGAGATATTTGCCGATTTTCTGACATTTACTTGGTAGGTCTGTTCGCGAAGCTACACTGGGATGCCCGAGGGTACACTCGGGCGCCCGAAAAGCGTTCGCGAGCAGACGAGTGTAGTTAGTGTACCCTGTAGCGAGTGTAGAGCGTTCGCGATGAGTTCAGAGCTACTCCGGGCTGCCCGAAGTTACTCCAATTTTTTGTTATAAATTGATAACTCTTATCTAACATGCACAGGAGTGAGAAAATATCACGACTGTTATGAATTTACACTGGCTGCTCTGAAAGCGTCCGTGTAACAAAAAAATCCTCGCTGCCCTTGCCTACACCAGCTACCCCAACCTACCCTACACTTTTTCTCCGCGAACAGACCTTTAGACTTTTAAAGTTCGCACAGGTAAGCATAGCGTTATATATTTCGTCCTTAAAAACAAAAAAATCTTAAAATTTCGCCCACGATACAGATTTTCAAGTCAAAATTGGCAGTTTTTCGTGAAGATGCTGTCAATTTTTGCCACTGACGTTTTAGCGCAAAATCTCCTTCTTGAGTTGAAGTACATTAAAAGCGCAAATTTTTTGACTTATTAAATTACAGTATACATTCTGAAATTGTCATAGAGTGGGTGCGAAGCCCAGTCCTTGATAAGTGGCCGCAACATTACATTACTCGAGTCGAGGGTTTGCTGCCAGGGGTTGATAAATTTAATATTCATATTATTGTTAGCGACTTTGCTTGGCATGGACGAGGACATTAAAATGCTAGCATCTGTTTTGGTATCCCTAGATCGAACGGACATTCGTGTACTGCTGTTCAGAACGCATGAGGTAAAAAACGAAGCCTACTCCTTGGCTTGTTTCCCACCGTTTTAAATTTCAGAGTACAATCTTATATATTAATATTATTTAAACGTGGTAATGAATTCGGACACAAATAATTTGAACGGTGATGCCTGGATTTTCAAAGGACCGAACAGAATCAATTCCTTGGAGTACGTTTCTCCCTTTAAACTGTGTGTCGTCATTCTTCTTCAAGAACTATGTCACATTCGAAATAAAAGTAAGTGAATGGTGTTCTCCTTTTAGAGGTCGCACATTTTTGCTCATTTGCTTCTATCGATCAGAAGTGTTGAAAGCCAATTTGCCGGCCATGAAGGAGGATCAGGAAAACTCCTGATTCTCTGTGTTGACGCGTTCGCGTAAATTAAGTCAATAGAAATGAAGTATTCTAATAATATGTCGATTGTATCTTACAGTTATGCTAGTGCTTCCCTCACTAAATTATGGCATGACATTTTCTGGACAATGGCTTTAAGGTCGATTCACGCTCATCAGTGACGTGACTGTGCTGTACTGGGACAGTGATTTTTCACAGTCGGAGTACTGAATTTTTTGTCACGTGCCGGTCTGTATGAATCGCCCCCTTGAAATGTTTTACCAAGCTCACTTGTCTGACAAGACTAGACAGAAACTGGCCCGCATTATCGTGCATTGTCCGGTAGGCCACACTACCAACATCATCTCAAAATACGGCTTCCTAATACATTTATTGTAGTTAAGCATTCATTGTGAGGCACATCGGTTGAGTGATCGGTGTCTTTTTACCTCTTAGAATCCGAGATTGACATGATATTGCAGCAAGCTCTCGATTACCCACTGTCTTCCTAGGATTTCTTTTACTAAAGCGGTAGATAAGTTAGATCTTTCGAGGAAAAACTAGAACAAAAAAATTGGTTTACTCGAGTGTACGAGACATATAATACCCGACAGCTGTCTGAGTCACGGCTCCCAGAACAGAGCGTTTACTTACTAGTGCCCAAGCTATTGTAAAATTGCACCCAAGTTGCGGTCCAGTCTCCTTTTCGACCTCAGACCTTCAGCCACCAGGGCTACTCGGTCCTGGTCTCATCAGCCCGGCAATTGATAATCCAAGATTGCCTCGCTACTTACTACCACGGACAATTTGGAATCTCAGTTTTGTGGTTGTATTCGTCTGCTTGTGTGCATTTCAGATCGAGGGCGATTCCAAGTCAGTAGGGTCTTGTTCTACAGCGATAAACATCCCAACTATAGGGGGGATTTTTGCATGCTAGTTCTTCATTTGATTCAGGTTGGCCTCGCTATCGCATTTTTTGTTAAACTTTTAGCATTAATTTTAACTTGCGTCCATTTTTAGTCGCCAGACATGGACTACCGAGAGCTAATAAATTTATTGTTGTGTGGGAAGTACAAAGCGTCGCCCGGCCTCGTCAAAAAATTCAAGAAAAAATTGGACGATTTATTGGATCGTGAAGCTGGCTGCATTCAAGATATCTTGAATAATGTGGATTTTTTGCCAGGGAACTCCAACCAGTACGAGCTCCTGAACAATAAAACGAGCAAAATAGGTAATTGGTGGTTCTTATATAGATTTTGACGTTGTACTAATTAATTTCAATTTTTTAGGACTATTTCTAAGACGCGTCAAACTAAATTTTGAGAAACTGTCATTTTCTCAGACTGTGACTGTTTATAAAATGTTCCAAGCGTACGTTAAAATAGGTCGCCTCTCGGTAGGAGTCAGGGAAGAAACTCAGGATAAGTCTAAAGAAGATCCTGAAGAATCCAAGGAAAACAGCCATCCGGCTTTGGCAAAGGTCGTTAGACGTTTAAGTATGTCGATGGAGGTCAGTGAAATGAGTGAAACTACTCAGCCGGAAACCTCTCGGGTGTCGAATGAGAAAAGGTACGATTCCGTTTGACCAAATGTATTTTGCCCCCTCCGACCACCGGTTTTAACTCGCCGTTTCGGAGCAGTCTAGAAGAACAGTTGGATGAAATCGATCTCGACGCTTACGCTCCTGAAATTGGCGTATGGTCGAAGCGTCAAGCCGAGTATTTCATGATCCAACAGGCAAAGCTGTTGATCGACGAGCCGCACAAGGCGTTGCCTCCAGCTGAGCTTCAAGAAAAACTTCGTGAAGTCCTTCTGACAAATCCTGACCAAGCTGAAGCGGTAAGTCATGTTTTTAGTAATTCTATTGTTTTCCGGTGGGGCTTCGATAACTCCCGCCTTTGTTCTTCCGTCAAGTCTTTCTAGAAGAGTTCTGTTATTAAACTTCGGGTGAACTTCTTAGGGTGCGTCTACACCAAAGTGTTCAGCAACACTTCTCTCTGTACGAAAGTGTAAAGTGTCGAACATATACTTGACTGTATAAACTCTGACTGGAAGTTTGTGCTTTCACTAAGGAAATTTGTGTCGAACACTTCAAGCAGTAAGAGACGCGGAACACTTCTGTGCAAACGCACCTTTAAAAGTTTAGTCAAATGAATTCGAGTGATAAAAGTTAATGGCTCGGGAGTCATCGAATGAGCAGCCACTCAAGGTTTACCTTAAATTATATCTTAGCATAGTATATTGTTCCTTAGCATTTGTATATTAGCAGTTCACCCGAATTTTTCGCAGCACTACTTGAGCTACCTCAACTGCCTTAGAGTGAAGGAATACTGCGGAGCAACTGATAGCATATTTCATTATTTCGATAGGAAGCCTCCTAATTCATATGAAGATGACGCTATCCGAACTAGAGGCTTAAGATACGCCGCTTTGAACTTGGCAATCCTTCAAACTCACTTCGGAAAAAAGTAAAATCCTATTATTGTCAACTGAATAGTCTCCTAATGGTGTTCGTTGAATCGGATGTAGACAAGAAGCCATCACCGCTCTCAAAGAAGCCATAACACTTTCTCATGAAGCTAATGACGGGGTTTGTTTACAGCATGCTCAGGCGTGGATGTGCAAGCTGCAAATGGAAGATGTGGTGCGCATTATTTCGTGGTTTTTCAATTTTCTCTGCTGCTCTGTCAGTTTTATTGATTCGTGAAATTCCCAGGATATAATGATTCAAAGGTCCATTGCAAAGAGTAATGAGTTGAAAATTAATTTTCTCTCATCATTCGGATATCAAGCATTTGCCGAATACGCCGCAAAATCTGGAAACAGGCCTTCACGAGCATTTGGGGTACTCATTCTGTACATTTTGTTTTAAATTCCAAATATACTATTTAACGTATTTTCTTCCAGTTGTTAAACCAGAGCGAAAATTTAAACGTACAACACTCTCAAATGGACTTGATTGCATGCAATTTAGACTCAAAAGTTGCACTTTGGGCTATGTATGGTAAAGCCGACATGGCTCTGGCTATGTCTCAAATTATACTATACTTGGATTCAGGAGAATGTAGTCGTGGTCTTCGCTCTTATACTGGCGGTGACAGTCTCATTCTAGCTGTGGCTAACATTTGTAATTATTTCACACTGCAGGTGCTACATCTAAGTTAAACTCGTTCGCCCGTTTCTCAAACTTTTGCTCTCCAGGGTGATTACCAAACGGCTTGGGCTTTAGTCAGCTACGGGAAGAAACAATGCCCTGACTCAAAGTGGTGGATATGGGCCGAAAATGTTCTCTATTTCACCGAAGCGATACACAAAGATTATTGGCAACACGCACAATTGGCTGTCAACCAGCTTGCAACTGTTGACGAAGATGAAAGCTTACTGAGGTAATACATTCAATCAGGGGTGCCTATCCCCCCCCCCCCAACTGAATGACTCCCCCCTCAGAATCACTCCCACAAGTCTCCAGAACCAAAACTCAACGCGGGGAACAATGCGCAAATCATGATTTAGATCAGATGCATTGTTGGTTATAACTAAGACCACCCCGTTGTACCAGGTACTTTACTTGTGGTCATCGACATGGACATCGTTCATTACAACGTTAACTCATTAATTATCGTTACCAAAAAATGTAACTATTTTTGGTACTCGTTATTTTGTTATAAGGTAACCTAGGTGAAGTTAATATTAAGCTTAGTACAACCTTTGACTCTTTGAGTCAATTATTTGCGTCTAGACACGAATCCCGCGTGAGTCGGGGCCGAGTTGATTCTTTTTTGCTTTAATATTGTGTGTTGTGGGTTAGTATTTTTGACTACTAGCGTTCCCAAATTCGGCTCAAAAGTTAGGGACCTAATTGTTGTTTTGCGACGTCACACTTTTGTAATCAAATTTCGGGGTAATAATGTTCAGCTTTTCACCATAAAGGCCCGCTGGATCCATCAAAACTCGCGTCACTTGCGTCGACGCGAGTCGCTTGCGTTCACCTAAGAGGTGAATTCTTTCCTTTGACCACACCACCTTGAGAACCCTTCCAATTTTTAAGGGATGAAAATGAGCGTTAACGAGGGCTGATTCCTCGTGTGATCCGAGGCTCTTCCTTGGACTTCAGTGATGTCGATTCCGTGGCCTTCGTTCGCAGGAAAATTCGTGCGACAACTGAGAACAGACCGAAGCAATGCGGCTAAGTGTGCTGGAATCACAAAGTGGGTGGGGTTGGCGTAAAAAGCCCCTCACTATCACGCATCGAGGATTACCTATCATACTTCTTTATTCGTTATAAGAATTACTCGACATGACCACATTGCTCTCTTTCTACCACGAAATCTTTCTGAAAATCATTTTCGATTTATACCATTCGAAATCCCACAAAATCAGCATGAAGCGATTGGTCCTGTTTTCGGAAATATCATTTAACCTCGGTCGGTTGTTGTTCTACATGGGCTTCGTCGACGCCTCCCCTCTTAAAAAAATCGGTACCGAGGAGACGGAAGCGTTTTCTTCTGAGCACCTCCTCATGAAGTATATTGCCCTGAATTGATTCCTTATTTGAAAACATATTGTTCTAGACAAAGCGAACTACTACTAGTGAAAGGAAACAATCAAGAGGCTCAACGAATCGCTGATCAGGTCTTGACAAAATGCAAAAACATTACTCCTGTCAATAAAATTAGAGGCTTACTCTTAAGTGCCAAAGCGCACTCAAACGGCGCCATCATGAAGCTCTGTGACGCGTTGCACCTTGCAAATGATTTTTATTTGGGTTATTGGAAAGGAGTTGTGTGCCTTGAAATAGCCAATTTGCAGGTAATGCCGTGTTCATTTTATTCGTGTTACATGCATATATTTTCCATTTTGCGTTACAGGTTGACAAGGGTCTGGTTGCTCAGGCGTCGGTTCTTGTAGATGAGTGCCTTCCAAGTCTTCTGTTTCCGTTGGACATTTCCGATGCTCTCCTACTGCAAGCGCAGTGCCAGGTGAGTATGGCTTCGGAAAATGGCAACGAGGCAGAGGTTTATCCCAGGTGCATTCAAATGCTCAACAAAGCTTCGGATCTTGCTGAAAGTATTGGAAATTTTACTAAGGCTAAAAAGATAGTTTACTTGCAAGTAAGTATTTATTTTAATTTGCGTTACCGTTATGAAGTTGAAAATTTGACCTTTGGGATTTCCTTAGACATTTCTGTGTAACACTATTGGCATGATTAATGAAAGAAACAAATATGCGCACAAATTTCGCCTTCTGGAGGAAAATTTCCCTTAAGCCCTAACGGAACGGACCGTCGATAGAGTGGCCGACTGCATCCGTGATGAGCGGATCTATGCTGCGTGATAAATCTGGAAATGAAAGGAGGCGAATGTCATTATCAGGTTGTTTACACACTTCAATTTATAAATCTAGCTCTGTTGGAAGTTTTCTGATAGTAAATTAAATGGATACCAAAACTTGATCTATTAAGAAAGCGAGCATCGATGAAATACTCGATTACTTATAGACTCCTATCGTTGAATTTGGGTGGTAGTAGACAACAATTGCCTAGCAGTTTCTTTGCTTTCAGTCGGCTCACGCGAGAAAATGTTGAGGTAGACGCGTACTTGGGCCTTGTGATTCTGTTTTAATACGACTGCAAAAAACATAAGCTTATATTTAGCTGGATTAGCTCCTTTTTAGTGATTTTTCAACTTTTACCATGAATTCGTGCTTTTTCTCTATGTTTTAGCCACAAGATTGCTTCCAAAGACCGTGAAATAGCGTTTTCTAAATTTTAGCTTCGAAAAGTAGTTTTTTCTCTCAATTTTTACCCTTAAACTAGCATTTCATTTCAATTTTATTCCCGAATTAGCGAACTTTATCCGTGAACAATCGCTTTTTCTCAATTTTAGCCGCTTTGAGCGCATAATCTCAATTCCCTTTCAGCCGCGGACTTGCCCCTAGAACAGCATATTCGATTTTTTTATTTAATTCACCCATAAAGTGGCCACCATAAACCGCGAGTTGAAATTTTTCTCTATTGAAGCTGTGAATTAGCGCTTTTCCCCGATTTTGTCCATGAATTAGTGATTTTTCTCAATTTATTTTATTTTATTTATTTATTTTTTTTTAAGTTTTCTCTTCATTTCAGACTCGGACTTGTTCGTAAGTTTTCCCGGGGAACAGCGCACACGGTCCTCGATAGGCTACTCCGGAGTCGTGTAAAACCTTCCAAAATCCAACGACAAGGGCATAACGTTCCAATTTCCGTTATAGAGGCGTTTTCGGTGGGACCGGAAAAAACCACCTAAAAATCCCGTTCACCACATCCATTCAGAATATGAAACCTGAAAATCCCTATTTTTCATATTTATGCTTTTCGGCGACAGGTCCGTAGCAGGCGATAAATAAGTCGAGAATTTTATGAACTGGAGTACATTTAATTATTACTAGGTTTTTAACAAAGCTGATTTCAAACTACGTATAAAATACGTCAGTTTCACTGGGGCGGGGGGGGGGCGATCGTTGCCCTTGTGCCAAGAACGGAACCATAACCCGGATACTGCATCACTTTGCTTCAAAGAAGAGATGCCGCGTCTTTATCCACGATCCAGGTGACGGTGCCATTCGAGGGTGATACTCGCCCAGCGGGTAAATCTTCTTTATCCTTCAGTATCCTCTGTGAAATACCCAATCGTGTAAAACGCGCAAAAACTGAAATTAAAGAGTTACCTTAATCATTTCCGCTTTTCCTTTCCCACAAATAGTAAATACGCAGGATCGAGCATTGTTTATCACCGGAAAAGTCAATGTAACTCGGCACGAAGGTGGCTTCGGCGAGTCGGATATTGGTGCAACCGGGGCAGTCGTTTCACTTAGAATCGCGTGATTGGGGAAAAGTGAAGCTGTGTGACCATCGGGACCCATGCCGAGCAGAAGGACGTCAGGGCGAAGCTTTCCGTCGACAATTTCAAGTCGTTTATCAAGTTTCGACGCGTAATCTTCCGCGGCCTTTTCCACTGCAAATGTCACACTCAAGGTAAATACATACTAGTTTAACGAGATAATTCCAAGGCAATTTACCAGGTAACGTTTCATCTACAGTGATGAATTGATCTTTTGTTATAGGAATAATCTGTTTGGTAACAAGAGCTTTTTCGTAGGTCCCAAACGTTGATTCGGGATCTCCGAACGGAACGACTCTTTCATCACAAAAGAAAAAAATCCATTTACTCCAGTCTGAGATTTTTACGGTGGGCAAGCATTTTGTAAGAACGGAAACCAAAGAGCCGCCGGAAAGCCCAACAGTGAACTTATTTCTTGATTCAATAGCTTCTTTGGCTTTATTTTCCAAGAATCTGTAAGCAGAGCATTAGGTTTAAACCCACTTTAGTTGGTGGCTTGTGGGGTTGCAATTTGTTTCTGGTCTGCAAACGAGTACTTGTCCTCGAAATCAAGTACCAGTAGTTTAGGCGTGCAGTGATGTAGGAACGTCTTGAAATCGGACGGGTACACTGAGAAGAAATTTGTGTGGAGGGGGGCAAAGAAGAGATGAAAAATGGAAAATCACAACTTGCGCTGGAGCAAGGTAAGTATACTTTGAATTTGGCAGAAGGATATAGGTAGTTCCTTTTAGGCAAATTTTTATTTTAGGGATAGCGGGCTTTCCATATTATATGGACATTAGGACTATGTAGCTGATGAGGAATCAAAGGCAAATTTATAGCTAAGTTTCGATATTTTTAGGGCAAAAAATACGTACGTAATTTATATCCCCGTTAAATACGTAACGTAAATAAGTTATATCGCCCATCAACCCGATTCAGGGGCCAAAGTCCCATTTTCTAGCCCGAGTAGCCCGTTCAGGGGGCCGAATAACAGACATTCCCATTTTGGAATGACATTTCCGGTATGTTGGAAGATAACGTCTTTTTACTATTGAATAATCTCATTATTGACCGGGGATGGCCAAAGTTGAATACTTTCAAAGGGCAAATGCAGCCACTCTAATGGCTCCAAAGTGAAAAACCATTAGGCTCCATCATTCAAACCCTTCATTCAACGTGCTCATATTTCTCCTTCCCTCCCTTTACTTTGCCAACATACCATGAGATGAGATACCTTCTAGCTTTTCCTTAATTATTAATTGTTATAAACGCTCCCTACATTCTGCCATTAATTCCTTTTCCACGAAGCTCCTTGGTCACTGGACTAAGCATTCAAAGAGATTAGTTTTCGCACTTAAAGAGAGCCACTTTAGCAGCAGAATGAGCGTTTCCTTCACAAAATCCGGTAAGTAACGATAGAAAATCGTAGTTCAGCCAGAGAAGTCTTAAATTTGTAAGATTTTTGTCCTGTAACCTGCAGGTTAGCTCCACATAATGTATATCCAGTGCCGAACTTACGACATTATGCGCCCCCGGGCGAATCATTCACCAGCGCCCCATGAAGTCACCGTTCATAGTAAGCCGCGATTTGGTGTTTTCTCCTCGTTAACTGCGAATTAGCGATTTTTCAACACTTCGGCGCTTTTGCTCAATTTCATCGGTGAATCGGATATTTTTACCCATTTTAGACGTGAATTAGCGATTTATCTCCATTTTAGCTGCGAATTTGCGATTTTTCTCGATTTTTGGCCCCGAGTTAGTGATTTTTCTCAATTTTGCCGTAAATTACCGCTATTTCTATTTGGCCACGAAGTTGCCATTTCTCAATTTTCTGTGGATTAGCAAATTTTCTCAAATTAACCCCCAATTAGCCATTTATCTTGATTTTAACCGAACATTAGTGTTTTTCTTCATTTTAGCCGCCAAAATTATACATTTTTCTACATTTCAGCCACGAATTAGAGATTTTTTTTCACTTTCTGGTACAAAGTTAACTTCACAAGCCGTGATAGTGGGGTAATTCCACTAAAAGTGGCGAAATCATGTCTTTTCCGTTTTTCCTGGAAACTGTGTTTAGCATTGCAGCGGGGGAGGGGGGAATCAAATGGCACCGCCATGCCCGAGACCATCCTAATTTTGTCTTCTGAAATTGAGGACCTGCAATTACATAAAAAATTACGAAATGGCCCAAATGTCATTCCCCTGGTCTGTCCATTCTCTCGTACACGTGCGCCTAAAGGAACAAAAGTCTTTCAGTTTGAGACTCTGGAAAACTGCAAAGGCTCATATGTGATCATAAAGTGGTCCAGAAGAGACAGCTTTATCCTCATGATTTTAGGTGCACATGCTCCCGATTGTGAGTCAAAAGTATCGTGTCCCATAGGTTTAGGATCATTCCCCTGTGAAATCTTGCTGGCCCAGTAGAAGGATAACTATTACTGTCATGTGCGTTTTGAAAACAAAGGATGGCGGGCCAACTTACTCCAAGGTTCGACTCAGCCCCGCCTTAAGCTCAATGTGCATTGTGTCGTCGGTGCTAGGTGAGTATTTTTATTGTCTGTCATTCCCCTGTTACCCATAACTGGCCGGTTTGACGCAGTTGATTTTTTTTTTTCTTCTAAAATTGGTTGGGTTAGCTGGTGAGCCTCCAGAAATATTTCTTTTACACATTAAGAAGTTACTTTGATGGGATAAAAATTGGAAAAACTGAGTTTTGTCATTCCCCTGTGCGTCATTGCCCTGGATTAACATATTAGTGGGCATGCCAGGGGAATGACTGCTGACTAGGGGAAGGACATTGTCTTCCCTTGATATTTGGTGAGCAAACTACCTTTTCGTTTTCTTGGCCTTATAAGCGTGGATGTTGCTGACTGACGTAGTGGAGCTCAACGCAGCTACGAAAAATTGCATTACAATTCCATCTTTCCTTACAAATCAATTCGTACCAATACAATCATTGCACCAAAGAAACAAAATCAAAAGAAGAAGTGCTGAGGGAGAAGAGATTACTACCCTCTTGGTTTTGTAATTCCCCTGGACCGCTGATTATTAATAATTGCCGTGATGCGCCCCCCCTCCCACCGGGTAAAGAAACTTTTCTGCTGGTGCGTAGATTTTGTTCGTACGTGATGGAAATACATGTTTAGATAGGAAAACTTTGACAATGTAGCCAAAAAAGTATCGAGACTTGCTAGCCCTGATTTCGCCACTTTTAGTGGAATCACCCAGTGAATTAGCGTTTTTTCCTCACTTTTTAAATTTTATTGGTGAATTAGCCACAGAATGACGATTTTTTGCGGAGAATTAATGTTTTTCCTGATTTTAACCGTTAATGAGCCATTTTTCTCAATTTCATCCACAAATGAGCAATTTTTATTAATTTCAGCATTGAATTTAGCGCTTTTTCTCACTTTTGTCCGTTAATCAGTAGCGTACCTAGATAGGGGCGAGGGAGCCGGATCGCCCCGGGTCCCCTGTACTAGGGGGGCCCCCGAAAAGCTTGAAGATGGAAAAATGAGGATTTTAAGGATCTATGTTCATGTATGTAGGTACGTGAAAACGTACGTGGTTTCGAATCGAACGTGAGTTTTTGCCATGCGGTTAGACAGCGATATTGGCACCTTTTGACGATTTTCAATCCATCAGACCCAGGACGGAATGAGACGTTGCAGGTGATGAGCAAAGAGTGTAGCTGAATATTCTATTTAAGTATTTAGCCCACAAAAGAGCTATTCTGAAAGCTCAAATTGAGAGTGAACGCGGCCTTCTGAGGGTATCTTCGCGGCTAAAATAGAGATAATACGCTGCTCCCCAGTTGTTTTAGGTCCTTAAGCGGATAAGATGAGAAGGCAGAGCAACGAAGCAAAAGGTCGGAGAAAAGCGCTAATATTAGTGGCTGAAACTGTTAAAACCCGTTCATTCGCGGTATCTCGATGAAACATCCAGACCGAAATTGAGAAAAAATCGCTGATTCGCGGTGTATAGATGCCACTTTATCGCTAAAATGAGCCATAATTCGTGCCAAAAAGGCTAATTTGCCGTTTATCTCAATTTTTTGGGGAAAACTTAGACGTGGCCCATTGTTTTTCTGCAAGCGCTAAAAAGGAAAAAAAGACCGAAAACCCACTAAGGCTATACAATAGAATAAAAACGCGCTAATTCGAACTTCAAATTTTGTTCTTGGGAAAACATGACAAATTCGCGCAACTGAAATTGCAAATTGCAAAAAAAAATTCGCGGAAAAAGTAAAAAGCCATTAATTCGCAGCTATTTTTTTTTTTTAGAAAAATTTTAATTTACGACTGAAATTTAGAAAAATGGCTAATTAGGTTCTAAAATTGAGATAAACGGTAATCCAAGGCTAAAATGGAAAAAATAGCTGATTCGCTAATAAAAAAAAGACCAAAAGCGCTACTTGGCGGCTAAACTTGAAATAATCCTATTTCGCGGACTCAAATGAAAAGAATCGCTAATTAATTCGCGGCTAAAATTGTGAAAAATCTGATAATTGCGGTTAAAGTATAGAAAAAACGGTAATTCGCAGATACAAATGAAAAAATCGGCTAATTCACGACTAAAATTTAGTAATAACGCTGACTCGCGATTAAAATTTAGGAAAACACAAATCCTTGGCTTCTGAAGGCTACTTCGGGCCTAAAACTGAGAAAAATATTATATATTTAAATTATTATATGTATAGTTAAAAGTTGAAAAAAATTGTTAATGCGTGGCAAAAATATTTCATACGCTGCTAATTTGCGGTCAATATTGGGAAAAATCACTTCAGCGCGGCTGAAATGAACGAAAAATCGCTAATTTGCTGCAAAAATGGAGGAAAACTTCAATTCATGTCAAAAATTGAGGCAAACGTGGGACACATCGCTATCATGGGATAAAAACTCCACTTCGCGGCTGAAATTGGGGGATATCACCAACTAGCGGAAAATAGAAAAAGCTCTGTACAGCTAAAATTGAAATTGAAAATTGGGCTGTTTTATAGTTTTGAAATATTCATTAATCAAATGAGCTTCTTAGGTCATATTTTCTCGTCCACCTCCCCTCCTTCAGGCGGTCGCCCGGCACTGTGTAGGTATATCAAAGTTGTATCGTAAATGGGAAGTTCAGCTACATAAAACCTTCTGGATCTCCTAGTCGCAATTTTTCACATTAAGCGACGACTGAGCCCTGAAAATGTCACAATTTGGGCTTATTGAGCCCGGAAATTATGCCAATAGGGCCCCTGGTTGGGGGCCAAAAAAGGGAAGTGACGGAATACAATTTGTGAAGCGTTTTGAACAAGGGGAAAAGGAGGAGAAATCAGAAGGGTACTAATGCATAGGCTGTACCCCCCCCCCCACACTCCGAAATTGTGGTGCATCTATAAAAGCATGCATCTGCACGCTTTGGGGGGGAAGTGCCAGTTGTATTGGCAAGGAGGGGTAAAAATTGAGGCCAACCTTCGTGAATGGTATGGTTGGCTCTAGTATGCATTTTGAGACTGAACAATTAACGCAAAAAGGACGATCTGCAGGCATTAATGAATCTGCATATCTGCACGCTACGGGGGGAAGTGCCAGTTGTACTGTCAAGGAAGGGTCAAAATTGAAGCACATTTTCGTAAACGGTATGATTGGCTGTTGCATGCAATTTAATTCTGAACGAATTAAGCAAAACTGATTGATCCGTGCACTCACACTTATGTTGAATCGGCATTGAATGGGGTTGGCCCAAGTTGACTAAACTCCACTATAGAAAGTTTAGTCACCAAGGGTTGATGAAATCAGTTAAACGAAAAGTTGAACGACAGATGAACAACTGCTGAAAAGTCGAAAGTAAAATTGATTGGGATTTGAAACCGACGTTGAACAACTTCCTTTTTACAACCGTTGTGTGTTGCGTTGAACAACTTTTTCCGCCGACATTGCAATTTTTGTTACATGTTACTCATTTTTTACCATGCACGCAACCACCTGAAGAAGCAGAAGACCACAAGAAGTAGGACCATTGGACATTGTCCATGATCTGATTCAACTTTTCATTCAATTTGGTAGTCCTGGTAGGCCTTTACGTGCATTCAGCCATAAAATTCAAGCTATCATCATACTCTTACCTCGCAAGGTGTTCGCTCGCTTCATTTTCATCCTCAACAATATCAATCACGAGATTATCTCCCATTGCCGTAAATATTCCTGTAATTAAGCCAGAGGTGAGTTAACTGTGTATGTAAATATAATCAATTCACACTGGTGTCCTTCAATTGCAAGAGACCGATACCGAAAAACACAAGTCAGTTCAAGTGACGACGTGCCTCAACTGAAATAAAAAAACCTGGCCTAGCCTGTGGATTTCATTTAAATTTTATCTTCTGTGCAATAATTGGACAGATGCAATTTCTAAAGAAGAACGTCAGTTTAAATTGTGAGATGTGAGCCCATTTCCTGCGGGTGATTGTCGCGCCAGATTTTCCATTTTTTGTGATGGTGGGTCGGCGGGGGGACTGGCCGGGAGCTTATCAAATGCTATCTAAATTCAGGAGGCAGTAATTTTTGTAACTTTGGAGGTGAGCCAGGTGATAGCTAAGAGGATCATCTTCGGAGACATCCGTTTTTCTGGACAATACCGCATTTACAATCCTTTAAAAATGTCCAGCTGGAGAGCAGCAGGTCTGAAGTGAGTACGGGAGTATTAGTTTTTCCCTATTTAAGGTTGATTATTTAGAATAAACTCTATTAGAGTACCTCTTCTCACGAAACTAAGTTGCTTCAGAAGGACGATAAGCTTTCTTAAGTCCAATTACACCCATCGAACGCGTAACCGAGTCAAATCCCAGTTCAATCTGGTCAGATTGTGCTCGGCTTAGTGATGGGCGAATGACTTTGTCTCTACTCGGCCTCAGGCCGAATAAGTGTTTATTCCAGCGGAGCTGTACCAGTGGACGGTTTACTCGGCCGAACACTGCTCCAATGGACGGAAAACCTTAGGGGTAGCTCAAGATAAGCATCAACCATGGTTTCACGAAAGAAAATTAAAAAAGTAATCCCACCCAAATAGGTGAACCAGTTTGATAGATAGCACGGAAACCACAAGCGCATGGTTTCATAGCGCTAACAAAAGCCGATTCTGATCACACCTATCAATATCATGCACGCTTCCAACCCGACACCTGAAGAGTGTATGGGGAAACGGGCGTAGCTGCATCTCCCGGGAGATTGAGGGAAGCTGGAAAACCTAAGTGCATTAACTTGAAGGTGTGGGGTGCTTGCCGCACACTTCGGTCACAAGACCACCATGATGGTATGCTTAGAGGAGACTAACAAAATTCACATAGTAGTGTAGACGCTAGACGAGACCAAGATTGGCGTCCGTAGACCATGTCTATGTCTAAAGTTTAGACCGTTGCGCAACGTGGTCTACTGGTGTAGACTAGGCTTTACATTTTGCTTTCCTAAACAAGGCGACGGAAGAACATGAATTTCCTAGGTCAAAGTTCGAAGTTATTTTAAAGTTATTTCTTACGTAAAATTCGAAAAAGTAAGATGGAAATGGAAGGCTCCTGGAGATTAAAATGAGCCTCTAACCCCAGCTGGGGATTTACCAGTGTGCAAGAGTTAGCCGGCGGACAGCGGCCATTCAATGTTCAATAGACTTCCCTCAAGTTCAAGGAGGATCGGCCGAATGTGATTAGTACTCTTAGGCCCCCTTCACACGAGGCGATTAGTTGATTCTACTTGTTTACTAGGCGGGTGTCAAGGATCCGACCGACTATGCATTTCGAATAGGAATTGCCTCTACCCATTCACACACAGTCAACTCGTGAACTCGTCCGCCCAGGCGGGTGTCCACCCGGCACATGTGCCGCTCACGTTCTCATCCCCACTAGTTGACTCAACTAAAAGGATGCGTAGGCTCTGTGGGTCCCTTCACACCAGTCAACTAGTTGAGTCTCTTTCAAAGTTTGAACGACGGATCGGCTCAGTTCCTTCAATGTTGAGACTTTCATAGAATAAATACGTACGCGGCCGTCAATTTGGGATCATCATGGCTCGACAATAGAGGAAAAAGCTGGGAAAAAGCACCTGTTTCCCGATTTCTTATTAACGGATGGACCCACATTTTTCTTCCAAGAGTAATTTATTTATAAATTTTAAGCAAGTGCTCTGCTAGAACAAATAGAGCTCCATAATTTAACTGAATAAAATAATACCCCGCCAATATTTTTCCCCACCAATGGAGAAAAAAGTATACTCAACTAGTTGACCGCAAATCCGCCTGGCCGTTCACACGGCAGTCAACTAGTTTACCGTCTGCCCGGTCAACTCAGTTGAATCAACTAATCGCCTCGTGTGAAGGGGGCCTTGCTCGTTTCACACATACGCGGTTTCCCGCGGCGCGAACGCGGTGGGTGCCTCTCGTGTGTGAACCGAGATAACTTGAAACCGCTGCCGCGTAGCAACCGCGTATGTGTGAAACGAGCCCAAAGGCGGCTCCACATACTCGTGCTCGGGGATGCTCCGGCCAGTATCGGTTTTTTGCCCACTTCAAAGGAGACGAATATTCTCTCTCCCGAGGCGCGGAACGAACTCCGAATGTGTGGATCAACGAGCTCGCCATTCGCCGATTACCTAGACGAGTAGCTCGGCATTCGCCGAGTTGCTCGGTGCTCGGCGAATACTGCATGTGTGGAGCCGCCTTAAGGGTACTAATCACATTCGGCCGATCCTCCTTGAACTTCAGGGAAGTCGATTGAATGGCCGCTGTCCGCCGGATAACACTTGCACACTTGTCAAGCGTCCAGCTGGGGTTAAAGGCTCATTTTATTCTCCAGGAACGTTCCATTTCCATCTTAATTTTTCGAATTTTACCTAAGAAATAACTTTGAAATACCTTCGAACTTTGACCTAGGAAATTTATGCTCTTCCGTCGCCTTGTTAAGGAAAGCAAAATGTAAAGCCTAGTCCACACCAGTAGACCCGTCGGACTTTCCCGTCGCGTTCGCGTTTCATTCCCGCCGAAGACACCAGCCAATCAGAGAGACGAATTTCCTTCGAATTCCCGTTCCGTCGATTGTGAATCGGTCTTCACAATAAAATCAGTTTCGCGGGATTCGATCACTAAAACTGCAATTTCTGTTTTGGTAACTAAAAACCCAACTTCACGGGTTTTGCTAACTAAAACATAGTTCCTCAAGTTTTCACTAAGAAAGCCATTGCGTGGGTTTCGCTCGCTAGAAAAGTAATTCGTGGGTTTTCAACCGCAAGCAGTTTTCTGGTTTTTCTCACTGAAAAAACAATTTCGCTGGGTTTCGCTGCCCCCTTCTTCTCTTCTTCTGGCGCAATGACTGGTGGCGCTGTGTGGGTGAGTGGAGAGGGATATAATTAGATGTGCCGTGGAATGCACCCTACACCTACACATATTTATGTCGAAACACCCCTGGGGGGACTCCCCCCCGCACCCGTACAACATTCTGAAAGTATGACTGGTGCCGGATCGGAAGCGTGCATGATAGGTGTAAATCGGCATCAAGTTGGGCCTAAGCCTGGTTCACTCTTGTCTGGAACATGAAGGAGCACAGCACTCGAGGAGTCAAAAATATCAATACGCCTGGCTGATCTTTGTGACACTAAAAGCTAAATAGTTTTACCGTTAGCGCTCCGCAAACTGCCGACTTTTCGTCGGCCAATAGTTTAGTCTGGTTGGGCTGCTAGTGCGCTCACTGAGCCAATTGAACGGTCGGGGCATTATAGTTTGATGGAAATCGTGGGGCCGATCTAACTTATTCGTCGTACGATGATTCCGAATCGTCGTGATGTGTGCACTTCCATACCTACATCTTTGAACAGATTAAGAGCTCGGGCAGACTAACTATCGACCGAAGAAACCGCAGTGTGCAGAGGCTCTTGAATCCAGTCATCCACATTAGTACCAACCTCACCTACGTCCCTCTTTAATACCCGATGAGTCATGGACTCGGAGGGGTTCTGTTCGGCATTCTTAGCCTTGCCGTCCATTGGAACCGTATTCGGCCGAATGAATATTTACGGCTGGGACGTGCCGTGGGAACACGTATTCCCACATGTTTTTATGCTAAAATCCAGCATTGGCTGTTGTTGGCTGTTGACGCATCATCCCACGTATTCCCACGTCACGTCAGAACTGCATGATTCTGAAATGTCTTTGAGTTGTGAGCGAACAAAACAACAAGTCGAACAAAAAGTTATAGCCCGGAAAGCGAAAACTCTTTCTTCCGAAGGACCCCTTTCGTGAAAACCCTTTCTTTGATTTAAGAAAACCATAAAATATTCATTGTTTTCAACAAATTGAAAAAAAAAACTCTTTCCTATTCGTTTACACGCCTCAGAACCATCTAAATTCAAAGCATTTTTTTTTATTATTATTATTTGTTTGTTTATTTGTGACCGCGGTTTCGGCAGCAACGCCATTCTCAAACGAGTATCACAAATAAACAAATAAATGGGAGAGATCTTTCTTACCTTCAATATCTTCTCGGTGATACTATGCGATTGCATTCTAGTGTAATATTTATGTATG
The DNA here is from genome assembly GCA_038030265.1 of Corythucha ciliata. Taxonomy (NCBI): domain Eukaryota; kingdom Metazoa; phylum Arthropoda; class Insecta; order Hemiptera; family Tingidae; genus Corythucha; species Corythucha ciliata. The sequence continues at coordinate 35,327,633 of CM075942.1, read as the reverse complement.
ATTTCTCACAAGATAAAGCTCCCCGATTGCAAAGCGTTCACACCTTTTATTACTATTTCAGCTACATCCAGTACTCGAACATTGCGGCTCGAGTTCTCCGACAGTCTCTCAAATCCAATTTGAAGGGGGATGCCGCGAAACGTGAAGACAGTCACGTGAGATTCACCCCATGGAGAGAAGGGAAGCCGATCAGTAAGTGTCGATTCCCTTTATTTAAGTATGCGCTACGGTCCAGCCGCATTTAGAATGACGAAGAGGGCTGTCTACACCTTGCCAAACTAGCCTTCGTTCCTCTTTAGTACAGTAATTTCATGGCGGGATCGAAGGGGTTCTCCCACTATGTAAAATAAAACTGGCAAAGCCATTCTATACGCTGTTGGACAGCAGATTCCTTCCTGAACTGGATCCAGTTAATTCAGTTTGACCGCTATTTAAGACAAAATTGAAGCATTTCACTCACTGAAGTAACACCAATGCTTACTACGACAATCCATGTCGCGCACTGGGATTATTATACAGACCCCTGAACAGGGTGGACCCATATCAAATGACCAACATTATTGAAAAAAAAGTGGAAGAACGAGACCTTCTTTGGTGTCTTAACTGAACTCATTGTGAACGGATATTGGCAATTTTATTCCTCAGAATTATCATCAGGGGGGGGAGGGTGATGTTTTGTGAACGGGGCCCTTAAGTATTGGATTTACTGTCGTAGGTCAATTTCATACATTATTGTTTTTCTGTACAAAAAATGCAATAAGCAATTGAAAAAAAAGATCATGACCTTATTACATTGAGCCGGATGAATAAGAGCAATCCTAATGCTTCAATTTTTTCAAGCACATTGCTCATCAATGCATTCATAAATAAAAATATATTTTTCATTCATATACTGATGAGAAAATTGAAGTATAAGATCATGCTCTTTTTTGTTCACACAACTCAGTGAAATCGTGTAATAAGAAATTCATACTGCATCACTTCTCTGATTCACGAAGACCAAACGCTTCGGCCGGCATGCTCCGGCATATGGTTCCCTGAACCCGTGGTTCACTTTGGTTTCGGGAACGCGTAAAAATGGAACATACGTATAAGTTTTCGTGTGGTTGTAGTATTTTGAGTGAGCTGTTTGGTAAAACAGTTCTTTGGCAATTATGACTAAAGAGAAAAGATTCCCCAACGTTACTTTTTCTGTAACGTAATTGACTCCATTATGAGATTACTATTGAAGTGTAAGGGTATGTTTATGTAGGAGCGGTGACCAAAGAGGAGAGGGTCTCTAGGCTGATAAATTGAGTAGAAATGTCTCCACTCTCTTCTTGGCCCTCGCAGCTCCGAAAGAAACATTTCCATTGAAACCCAATTTTACAATTTTCTCTGCTATGGTCTCGCAGCTCACCTTTTAGTCACCGCTCCTACATAAACATACCCTAACCTCAGACGTGAATAAGTGATTTTACCTCTTCTATCTTTGCATTTCAGATGAAAAATGATTCTAAATGAGTAAGTTCGAAGTTTTTTTTTGTGGAAAACTGTAACACAGTGTTTTTTGAGTTTTCACTAATCCGATAGACATAGACGAAGAAGTAATCTGTTTCCGCGTATTATTTAGCTTGCGCACATTTTAACTTTGAATGCCCTGGGTAAAGAGTCCTTCAAGTTCTCGGCCTCATCAGGAGTTTCTTGAAACACTATAAGCCCCTCGGACTTTCATTCCCCCTTCTCCTCATCATCAACCAAATGCTGGAACACGCTTCAACCACCAGTTCCTTGATGTGACCGCCCATTAACGTAATTCGAGAACTTTTTGAATAATAATCTTGAACCACCTCTCTAATTAGACTTCAATTACCTGTTGAACAACAACTTTTGGCCGTCCAAGGGTCGAACTAAATCTAACAACCATTGTTAGTTGTTAGGCCGCGGCTCTACCCCAAGAGCAACTCGAGTTTCATCGGATGAAAATGAGAGTTCCTTATTTTGATGTACCTAGTGTCCGTGTAAGACTTGGAATGCTTGCCATTTTCATGTGACACACAGAAAGTCTACTGCGAGTACCGGCTCCAATAGCGGCCCTGTTTATCTGTTTTGACCTCGATTTTTCTAAACCTTGCGATTTTCGTAACTTCTACGAGGATATTAAATTAGCATCCTACTCTTAAGGTGATGAATGAGAAGTCGTGTTTTAGACTAATTCGCTTGTCTTTCTTTTCAGAAACTGCGACAGAAGAAAGGAAAACTTCGTAAGGTTGCACATCTGTTAGTTGAAAGCTGTTAATGTAATAATAAAATTGAATAAAAACTCTTTTTCTTTCCTTTTAGTGCCTTTCCATTTCAATCTTTTTCCACCAATACAAACGGCTACGTTTATGGTGACGTCACGTAACCGTAAACGTTAAGCGTCAGACGGCTATGCAATAACTTACCTAATAATTATTGTGCAATAAATTTGTACAATATTTCGTTTCCAGATGTTTAGAGATAAAAAAAATGGGTTGTTCATTATGCTGTGCAACCCACCAATACAACAACCCACAAACGTTCAATTTTATCGTACAACTCCTAGTTTGCGCAATATTTATTGTACGTGTATGGGCCGCTATAAACGCTTAAACTCAAAATTTGAATTTTACGCTTATCATGACGTCACATAACCGTTAACCGTCAGACGGTTATGCAATAACTCCCTAATATTTTCAAAAATTCCTATTACGGCAATAGATCGGGAAGCTAAAAATAAAACTCCCAACTTGGGCAAAACGAGTGGACCCTTATGGAGCAAAAATTCTATTCAAGAGATCTTACCAACCTTTCGAAAAATTCATAACATCAATCAATTTGGACGAACTATGAAAAAAAATAAAAAAATATATATGTAGTCCTTCGGGGGAGCAGGTATCGCTAGTACTTTATGAAATGTGAAATAAAGTTACCTTTACAAGGGTTACTTGTAAAAAAAAAAAATCCCTAGATGTACACCCTAAAATTCGAAAACGATTAGTTGAGCGTTATGGAAGATAGTAATATCGTACTCGAAGTAAAAATGGTTGGGTCCTTATAATTCGAAGTGAATGTTATAAAAATTGATGACCAATCGTTCAAAAACTTCATTTGGTCCCTAGAAGATACTGCTAAATAGTATTATTTCATATCAAGAGCGGAAAGTGAACAATACCGCGCGATCGTTGTTAGACGAGTGAGGCGCAGCCGAACGAGGATAAAACGCGAGCAACGATATTCACTTTTACTCGAGTTGTGAACGGTTTTTTTGGGATGCCGACAACGGGGCGAAAAAAGGTAATTCTCTTCGACTGTTACCTTTTCTCGGGTCGTTCCCTCTACACAAGTCCGAAAACAATCATCGCACTCTTGTCACTAAATACAAGTTCTCCCAATGGTTGGTCTGCGTGCAGCAGTAGTGATGTGCTATATTTCATGCTCGACTATATTGTGTTTGTGTTGTAATGTTGGTAGCACAACTGACGTTTCTTTTATCAATTTCAATTTATTTACCTTTATTCTGGTAATTCAGTTGACTGTTAAATTCCTTTACAGAACATCGGTGTGACAACATATCAAAAAGACTCAATCTCCTTTCGAATGTGTTTTGTTTCTGGAATTATTCATATTGTAAGTGCCTCAGTTGTATACAACCTATACGAAGGATTTAAAGTATTCGCCACGCAATATTCTTCAAGCTACCTCACGGAAGACAGGTTTGTAAGACCAAAGAATATTAAGCTAAAACGTGCGAGGCATCTCATACTCTTTTTTCATCTCTTTGGTAAGATTCCGTATGTAATTATCCTCTCTACCATCCGATACAATTCATGCTTCTGTCTTGCTTTCTAATCCTAAAGCTGCTCAAGTGCTTCAAATTTAGAGTCTGGCTGACCAGTAAAGCAAGAACTTGCCATGCTTTAAGGCTTGTACGTTGCACCAAAGTACCTCTCAAAAGTGACGAAATTAGCCATTTTGACCGTTACAGGTGTTGTCCTCCGGATGGGAACGATCGACTTTTATTAATAGCTCCTCTATGGCTTCAAATTCAAACTCTGGCTGACCAATAAAGCAAGAACTTGCCCCGCTTTAAGGCTTGTTCCACCAGAGTACGTCTCAAAAGTGGCGAAATTAATCCATTTTGACCGTTACAGGAGGTGAGGTGTTGTCCTTCGTCTGAGGCTTCAAATTAAGACTCTGGCTGACTAATAAAATAAGATTTTGCCCTGCTTTAAGGCTTGTTCCACCAGAGTACCTCTCAAAAGTGACGAAACTATGCCATTTTTCCCACTATAATATTGGTATTATATTCTGGCTAGAATAGCTCAAGGGCAGTTTCGATGGCTTCTTGATCGCTTATTGTTTAATGCCTGATATGCTAGAACAAGACGAACTCATCAAGAATTATGGATTATGAGATGAATTAAGTAATTAAACTCTTGATTGTCTTCTGAATTTGAGCTGTTCTTTTTTTTCATGATCATGACTATCATGGACGATTCTATGAAATGGATTTTTGAATATTCTCTCGTGGATGTAAGCATTCATTTTCTTTATCTGAGGTTATGATTGTTAATTTTTGGGGCAGTTATTCAATCTTCGCGATTTCCAATGACATGTCTTTTGGCGTTAAAAACAAAATTTGTTTTTAATTTAATTTAATTCCTTATTTTCTTCTCGACATATGGGTGGTGTAAAAACAGGAATTTAACTTCCTATTCCTATATCTCACTTAAATGCAATGGCTGTATGGCATAAAGCCAATACCAAAGGAAAAAAAAACAAAAAAAACTTCGTGAATGCAAAATGGCTACGAGGTATGAAGTGTTGGGTTCGGTGTCTAGCTATTGTGTAATACCAATTTTGTCATTTAGAGCTCTCATCATCCCGTGAAACGAAACTTCAGCATCCAAATTAAGGGCAAGGGGGCATAAAAGTACTACCCCTCGCCCATATTCCCCTCACCGTTTTACGCGCATAGTATTTGGAATATTTCATTTTTTATGGTCTCATATTAAACCTTATAGTCTTGAGACTTGCCCAGCCGAGCCCGAATTTCAATTTTGACTTTCCTCGAATTTTAAATCAACTTTATAAAATTACTAGTAATGGCCGCGTTACAAAACTTCAGACTTGTTCAGCGCTTAATGAGCACTTAGCCTTTTGCCGTTGCAAAACTGTCAATTTAGCTCAGCGCTGAGTAAGTGTTTAAAATCCAACAAAACACGTCCGATCGCGATACAAATCACTGTTGCAAAACTCCAGTAAGCACTTAATTGTACACTTAAGAGTTTAAAAACGAGCCCCGAGTTTTGCAACGCAACCAATGTTATGAATTTAATTTAAAATTCGAGGAAAGTCAAAATTGAAATTCGGGCTCTGCTGGGCAAGACTCAGGACTATAAGGTTTCATATGAGACCATAACAAATGAAACATTCCAAATACTTTTCGCGTAAAACGGTGAGGGGATAATGAGCGAGGGGTAGTACTAGTACGCCTAGGGTGACAAGATTTTTCCCAGACGAAAGAAGGACACAAATTTTATAATGGGGAAGAAGAAATATTATGATGGGGAGGGGGTGTTGGGATTGATAGTTCCACTATTCTGCCACTGATTATAATTAGAACATGACTAAAATGGTAATTTTCCAAAATTGCCAAAACACAAAATTGGCTTTTTAAGGAGCTAAAACACGAAATTGGCATATGGAGGAGTCAAAACACAAAATTGGCTTCCGGAGGATCCAAAACACGAAATTGGCTTTTGAAGGAGCCAAAACACAAAACTTTGCCTTCAAAGGAGCCAGAACACGTGATTAGCATTTGATGAGCCAAAACACGAAATTGGCTTTTGAGGGAGCCAAAAAAAAAAAATAAAAAAAATAGGGGTTTGAAAGAGCCAAAACACGAAATTGGCATTTGGAGGGTCCAAAACGGTGTAGGAGAGGCCCAAAGGGGTGTTCGCCTGCAGGTAGCTCTGGTGTGGGCCCCTGTCCCGCAGAAAATGTCTGGCGATCTCCTGGATCATAAAAAACGTCCTGTGCAGAAGCCAGGCACGATCAAATAACCCTTATTTTTCATACAATGGGCGGCTCCCGGACTATTACTATTTCGGGACAATCTATCTTTCTTCACGAGGTCCTTCAGGCTCCTAGGAAGGACCCTGTTTTGAAAAGAAGTACCTTTTAGGGTCCTTTCGAGAAAAGCAAAGGACCACAGGACATGACCTGAAAAGAAGTACCCTCCTTCGAAAAGAAGGACCTCTGGTCACCGTAAGTACGCCCCCTTAATGAGATTCAGAATCTGTGGCGAGTTTAGGATGACATAATTTTCCTAAAAGTGTAATCTTTCTTTTTTTCGTTACTGACGAGATCAATTGTTTTCTTGAAAGGATAGGAAAAACCGAAACAAGTGACCTTCCCGGTGGTCTCCAGCAGCCCGGTCACATCGGACGTCCGGGGACTTTTAGTATGTTTACCTCCCAACTACCCCAAACAAAGCGGAAAAATAAAAAATCACTAAACCGACCACGTCGTCTACACTCGTTTTTCATCATTCATTGACTGGACTGATTTTTAAAGGAGTTTATTTTACAGTAAAACAAGTTTCATGGCATAAATTTCATTTATACCTACGATACGAAATCTTTTCAAACTTATAATTATGTACATAATGAAGTTTGAGTGGGTGATCGTATGAAAAGCGATGTTCTGTAAAGGAATTTTAAGTACTTAGGATCATTCGTCAACGGAATTACCAAAATAAAGGTAAATAAATTGAAATTGATAAAAGAAACGTCAGTTGTGTTGCCAACATTACAATACAACACAAAATAGTCGAGCATGAAATATAGCTCATCACTAATGCTGTTCGCAGACCAACTATTAGGAGAATTTGTTTTTAGTGACAAGAGTGTGATGACTGTTTTCGGACTTGTGTAGAGGGAACGACCCAAGAAAAGGTAACAGTCGAAGAGAATTACCTTTTTTCGCCCGGATGTCGTCCACTCGTTTTTTTCACACAACCCAAGAGGTCACCCGTGTGATACATTTTCATAACGCACTACGCATGTCGGATATTACCAATTTTCCGCTCCCATCTCGAGCGCGACAGTCGTGACTTTCTTTGGATGTCGTGTGAAAATAAGATTTGTTGAGCGGCGGAATGCGGAACGGGTTGGAATGCGTTGTAGCTCTTTATTTGCCCCAAAATCTCTGTCCTCCCAGGATTTTAGTCCGATTTTCTCCTATGATGGCTTCAAATGACCACAACTACATTCCCCATCGATGAACTGGCCATTTTTAAACTAATTTTTAAAAAATGAATTTGAAGACAGGAAGACACGTTTCTCTTCGATTATTTTGAGTTTTAGCGAGTGTCTTACTGATCAAATATTGTCGGGACATCCTAATTTACTGACACACAAAAAAATCACCCGGCACCCCTCGAAAATGGAATTTTTCCCTTTTTTTATGACCCATAATGATACAACTATATCATCGGCAGGCTACACCATCAAAAGAACAAGAAAAATCCTAGTACTTATGGTACCTCCCCCCGCGTCTAAGTCGGAAAATGTCAAACAAACCGCCCGGCACCCCGCAAAAAGTATTTTTTGGTATTCTCCTACACACGCCGTAACTAAACTACTACCAAATTTTTTGTGGGGTGCCGGGCATTTTGTTTGACATTTTCCGACTTAGGCGCGGGGGGAGGTACCATAAGTACTAGGATTTTCTGAACTATTTCTCAGTACGTTCCTGCCTATGGGTAGTACCACCTCAGAAAATAGTAGAATCTTATAGAAAACAGCTTATACTGAAAGAAAAAGCGAACTCAAAAGTTGCAAGATGTCAGCTGGACACTGAGTTACTCACATTTAGTTAAAAAATTCAAGTAACTCATAATGAACGTTAGAAAAATCATATCTCGTAGGGTTTTGATTTTCTGACCATGGTATATAGGGTGTTTTCGATCACAAATGAGGCCTATTTTCACCCAATTTTTTTGTCACACTTATCCTGTTCGACCCTGTATAATATGCCTAGCATAGCGTCGTTTGGCTCTCGAGGAGCCCAATAAACCAAGCACCCAAGGCACATTTTGGCTCAAACGGAATCTGTCATCAGCTCTGGTTGCTGAGTTATATAATAATTTTAACTTTTGAGGGTGTAGTAGGCTGTGATTGCAGGCGGGCATCGGGGAAAAAAAAACATCCGATGAAAAAGTTGCCCAAACGGAATCTCTATATGAAATGAAATGAAATTTATTTGTCCTCTCTACAATATTCACACCAACAAAAATACTGGTTTGCTAACCTAGGACCATGCCAGAAAAGCCTAGGCTGTGGCCTGGCATGGATCCGCTGCAGCTCACCTTAGCGCTAACATTTTTATTTTAACATTTTGTTTTTAACATTTTTTTTTTCCATTCTATTAATTTATTTTATTTTGTGAATTTTAATGTCCATCTAAAAAAATAATAAAGGCATATCCATTATCTTGGCCTTGATTAATTTATTGAATTTTTTCTGGTCCATATCTGAAGTTAACAATTCGTAGACGTCTTTGAACATGTAATTAATTATTTGAACTCCCCTTTGACATGTACTATACTGAGTTAATTTTTTCTTACATTTTGGCTGTTTTACCCTGTATGGTTCACCTCTTACCCACCTCACATTTACTAAAAATATGTTCTTGTACCTATGCATGAACGAAATCATTGCTCCTAGGTACATTTGGTACACCGTGAAAATGTTTCCCTCTTGGAAAAGTACACTACTAGGGAAATCCCTCCTCTTACCAATCTGCTCTGGTTGCTAAGTTATGTCAAATTATAACTTCCTAGGAGGTGTTAGGCTGTGTTTGCAGGTGGGCATTGGTGGGGAATCGGTCTTGAAATCATCCTACAGGTATATATAGAACATTCCTGCCAAGCGGCATCGCTTAATGATTATTTGCAAAGTTGGCCTAAACTTTGGCCTTTAATTTCCAGGCTAAAATGCGCATTCGAGACTGAGCCAAATTGTCTGGATTTTCTGTACAATGGTCTGGATTGTGCGGCGAATTTCCAGGGTTTTAGTGGAATCGAGGTGGCGCGAGGAGGCGTGGCGTGTGGAAAACGTTCATTGGAGAAATCACTATCATGTTCTTGATCGACTAGATCTGAAATTGGTAATTTCAATTCCAGAAACATGGGAAGTTATTAATGTAATTAAGAAAGTTATTAAAATCGGAAGTTTGTTTTGTATGTGTAGAGAAAAAACACTATTAGGGGCGAGCAGATGGACCGGAGCGCGCTAAGGCGGATTTAATTGAAGGAGTCACTAGGAGATTGAAGGTTTCGGTGTCATAGGTTTCCCATAAAAATTGAGAATAGTAACGTGTTTTAAATTGTTAGTAGAGTCGCTTAAACTACGAGGGTTAGTGGTTAAATAATGCAAAAATCTGTAGCCGTAGGAGCCTACATCGTCTGTCTTCCCTAGTTGAGGTTCGTCAAAAACGGACCGGTTTCGGCTGCTCGCCATCTTCAGCATTTGGTTTCCCAACTGAAACTCCGACTGAAAAAGAAACTCCGAGTTTCAGTTGGGAAAACAAATGCTGAAGATGGCGAGCAGCCGAAACCGGTCCGTTTTTGACGAACCCCAACGAGGGAAGACAGACGATGTTTTGCCAGGCAAAACAGACGATAAGAACCAAAACTTCATCAATTAACAACTGCCTGTGATAACAGCCTCTAAACTAACACAACATATGTCCAAACATCAAATTGAGTCGCCCCTAGCAAAAAACGCTCAAGGGGGGGCTGGCCACCAACGGCTGGGGGTGGTCAGTAAACATCTGTACTTGATCATCCAACTCGAATTGGTGAGTCCCCATCAATAGTTTGGCAGTGAAAAATAAGAAACTTAGGGAAAACGCCGAAATAAGGCCACCCCCAGGATGAACCGCCCCTAGCAAAAAACGCTCAAGGGGGGCTGGCCAACCAACGGCTGGGGGTGGTCAGTAGACATCTGCAGTTGATCATCCAACTTGAATTCGTGAGTCCCCATGAATAGTTTAGCCGTGAAAAGTGATGTTCGATCTACTTGATTTTGTTATTTTGAATTCCCGCTTTTTCAGTTCTTGTAACTCACTACCGCTGCACGCTTTTGCATCGATTAGAATGTTCATGTGAATTGAGTAGACGACATCCGGGCGAAAAAAGGTAATTCTCTTCGACTGTTACCTTTTCTCGGGTCGTTCCCTCGACACAAGTCCGAAAACAATCATCACACTCTTGTCACTAAAAACAAATTCTTCTAATAGTTGGTCTGCGAACAGCAATAGTGGTGTGCTATATTTCATGCTCGACAATTTTGTGTTGTAATGTTGGCAACACAACTGACGTTTCTTTCATCAATTTCAATGTATTTACCTTTATTTTGGCAATTCAGTAGACGAATGATCCTCCGTACTAAAAAATCCTTCACAGAACATCGCTTTTCATACGATCACCCACTCGAACTTCATTATGTACATAATTATAAGTTTGAACATGAAAGCATGATGAAATGTATGCCATTAAACTTATTTTATTGTAAAATAAACTCCTTTCAAAATTAGTCCAGTCAATGAATGATGAAAAACGAGTGTAGACGACGTGGTCGGTTTAGTGATTTTGTATTTTTCCGCTTTGCTTGGGGTAGTTGGGAGGTAAACATACTAAAAGTCCCCGGACGTCCGATGTGACCGGGCTGCTGGTGACCACCGGGAAGGTCACTTGTTTCGGTTTTTCCTAATTATGTCGGACCCCACACTTCGTAGCGCCAGGACTTCTTCTTGAAATATATAGCTGACAAAGTAAGTTACAGACGTATGAACTGATCAAGTTTTTTCATTTTCAAAAAATCCTACTATCCAAAGCCGGGCAAAATCAAGCTTGAACATATAGCTTGGGTTGGTACTGCTCATAGACCCCGTTATTTCTACCGTTTTGTAGTTGGTTTTGTTAAAAAATGAAAAGACTTGGTCGGTTCATACGCCTGTAACTTTGAGGTTACATTGGTCTCAAATGTTCGAAAAGGGCTCATTTCAAAAGAAATGTAACGCTCTTCAACTTATTTTCTGAGAACTAATTGTGAGATACTAAAAGTAGAGTCGTTACAAAGTAAAAGAGTCGAAAAAAACAGAAAATGGTGGTTTTTAACACAATTTTCCAATATTTCCGAGTCACGTAAGTTGGAAACTATTAGGATATAATTATGTGACCTTCCTGGTGGTCTCCAGCAGCCCGCTCACGTCGGACATCCTTGTACTTTTAGTACGTTTGCCTCCCAACAATTTCAAACACATTGGAAAATTAAAAATTCACTAAACTGACCATGTCGTCTATATTCTCTTATTGACTGGACTAAATACCACAACCCCCTGAATCTACTCAGATTCAACTGCGTGATTCATTGCTAAATATGCAATGTCGTTGCCAAATGGCCAGCTTTCTCGCCGAGAAATATAAAATAGCTCGATGAGCAATTTATACGTCAAAAGACTCAAGCATAGATACGCAGGCAAAACGGCATTTGGCTGTTGGGTTGTTATAGTGTATCGCACGCACCTACTAGACCCGAATTTCAGGAAAAATTCTTCGATATAATATACCTATCTTCTTAATCACTTAATTGGGTTATTGCTTCAGCATTCGTTTATTCGGCAGAAATAACAATTTTTCATCAAAATCTAGTGCTTGACTTCGTCAAAATCGGACATTTTCACTTAGGTCGAATTAATAGGCCGTTAATCAACAATGGGGAACTTGCACATTTTTCAAAAGTTGATGTTTCTTAAGCACCGTTCACACAACTAAAAAGGAAGGAAAATATGTTTTTAAAAAACCAGCATGCAATATAGCTTCAAACATTGCATCGTGTGAACAGGGCTTTAAAGAGGGCTCTTCCACAAGCCTATTGCTCACATTAAACTTTGAAATCAATAAAGGATGCTTTTTCAGCGAATTTTTAAAAAATTTGGTTGGGGGTTCTATTACGTCAAAACTTATTTATTGAAATGGATGATGCGGGGAAGAGGGGGTTAGACGCGTTTATTGGATGGAAATTTTTCATGTTATTTTGTAAAAAAAAAAAAAAAAAAAAAAAAAAACAATTTTAAAGTTCCCTCAAATGCTTCACAAGTAAGGATTGACGTCATTTCCCGTCGCATCATCCATCCCCTCCTGAAGAACTTTGAACCTTTTTTAAAAATCTTAAAACGCACCAATCGGATTGTAACTTCCGTTGTTATCCTTCAGTTCACGGGTCAAGTCACCGGTACGCTTTTATTCCCAATCTGAGATTCATGCAAGTTCCCCATTAACGATTTGGTGGATAGCTTTGTAGCTTTGGGGTAACATGTGATAGGAATTTTACAAGAACAAAATTGAAAACAAGACACGATTTACACCACCAAACTGAAGGTTATAAAAATAATTCAAAATCCTATCAATAAAACAATAGACGATTTCCACGCATGCGCTCTCCAGTCCTACTTCAACAGTTTTGCAACCCGCTTAGGCCAGGTTATGGGTTACTCTTGTCTTGTGCTGTGTAAAGTGAATTTATTTTTCTCTCATTCCCGTCAAACTAAAACCACATTTGCAGTTATTCAATTCTGATTTTATTCTTCAGCCTCCGTCTCACGAAACGTATCGATGAAAACTCGTCGTTCCGGGGGCACCTTAACATGAAGTCCCATCATAGTTGCGCATTTATCACACTCCTTCACATGTACTTTCTCTTCCCTTTTTCCTCAATTTGGGACGTTTTCAGTCAAGTGCCGGTAAGGTTGAGGGAAAGGGATAAATTTAGTAGCTGGGTCAAAACCAGGTCGACCCGGAATGGAAGAACTCTTACAGTCACTGAAGCAGCAATAGTATCGCATTTTTCTGACTTTAGATGAGAAGCACGCGAAGGAAGTGTAATTGCAGACTCGAAATAAACGAAAAACTAAAAAATCATGTAGTATTTGAAACCGAAATACACTCGTAGTAATGCTAGTAATGTAAAAAAAAAAAATACTGTTAAAGAGGCTCCAGGCAACTAGAAATAAACCCATAACCTGCAGTTCTAAACCTTCGCTTTTTCCACGGAAATCGTCTATTGATCTCGTCAGTAACGAAAAAAAGAAAGATTACAGTTTTAGGAAAATTATGTTATCCTCGCCACAGGTTCTTAATTTCATTTATTTGGACCAAGGTGATTTGGACGCTGAAGTTTCGTTTCACGGGATGATGAGAGCTCTAAATGACAAAATTGGTATTACACAATAGCTAGACACCGAACCCAACACTTCATACCTCGTAGACATTTTGCAATTACGAAGTTTTGTTTTTGTTTTCCTTTGGCATTCGCTTCGTGCCATACAGCCATTGCATTTATGTGAAATATAGGAATATGAAGTTAAATTCATGTTTTTACACCACCCGTATGTCGAGAAGAAAATAAGGAATTTTGTTTTTAACGCCAAAAGACGTGTCATTGGAAATCACGAAGATTGAATAACTGCCCCAAAAATTAACAATCATAACCTCAGATAAAGAAAATGAACGCTTATATCCACGAGAGAATACTCAAAAATCCATTTCACATAGTAGAGAACCTATAATCAGACAGGTAAAATCACAGACGCCATGTTCGCTCTTATCAATTATCAGCCTTGTAAAATCCACCTTTTGTTCATGTTTTGTGAATGTCAACAAACCACCCCAACCTATCTTATTAAACTGATAAGAACGAACATGGCGCCGTATGCGTCTACTCGTCTTTAAAGGTTCCTTAATGATAGTCATGATCAATGAAAAAAAGAACAGCTCAAATTCAGAGGACAACAAGAGTATAATTATTTAATTCATCTCATAATCCATGTTTCTTGATGAGTTCATCTTGTTCTAGCATTTCAGGCATTAAACAATAAGCAATAAGAAGCCATCGAAATTGCCCTTGAGCTATTCTAGCCAGAATATAATACCAATATTATAGTGGGAAAAATGGCATAGTTTCGTCACTTTTGAGAGGTACTCTGGTGGAACTTACAAGCCTTAAAGCGGGGCAAATTCTTGCTTTATTGGTCAGCCAGAGTCTGAATTTGAAACATTGGAGGAGGTACTAATAAAACGTCGAGCGTTTTCAGCCGGAGGACAACACCTGTAACATTCAAAATGGCTTAATTTCGTCACTTTTGAGAGGTACTCTCGTGCAACGTACAAGCCTTAAAGCGGGCAAATTCTTGCTTTATTGGTCAGCCAGAGTCTAAATTTGAAGCACTGGAGGAGCTATTAATAAAACGCCGATCGTTTTCATCCGTAGGACGATCTTACAAGCCTTAAACCGGGGCAAAATATTGTTTTATGAGTCAGTCAGAGTCTTAATTTGATGCCTCAGCCGAAGGACAACACCTCATCACCTGTAACGGTCAAAATTGATTAATTTCGCCACTTTTGAGACGTACTCTGGTGGAACTTACAAGCCTTAAAGCGGGGCAAAATCTTGTTTTAATTGTCAGCCAGAGTCTTAATTTGAAGCCTCAGCCGAAGGACAACACCTCACCACCTGTAAGGGTAAAAATGGATTAATTTCGTGACTTTTGGGACGTACACTGGTGCAACTTACAAGCCTTAAAGCGGGGCAAAATCTTGTTTTATTAGTCAGCCGAAGCCTAAATTTGAAGCACTGGAGGAGCTATTAATTAAACGTCGATTGTTTTCAGCCGGAGGACGATCTTACAAGCCTTAAAGCGGGGCAAGTTCTTGCTTTATTGGTTGGCTCCAGAGTCAAATTTGATGCATTTGAAGGAGCTATTAATAAAACGTCGTGCGTTCTCACCCGGAGGACAACATCTGTATCATCCTCTCTGTAACATTGTACTCTGGTGCAACGTACAAGCCTTAGAGCGGGGCAAATTCTTGCTTTATTGGTCAGCCAGAGTCTAAATTTGAAGCACTATAGTAGCTGTTGGATTAGAAAGAAAAACAGAAGCATGAATTTTGTACCGGATGATAGAGAGGATAATTACATACGGAATCTTATCAAAGAGATGAAAAAAGAGTATGAGATGGCTCGCATGTTTTAGCTTAATATTCTTTGGTTTTACAAACCTGTCTTAATCGTAAGTTCCGTGAGGTAGCTTGAAGAATATTGCGTGACGAATACTTTAAATCCTTCATTAGATATAAGTTGTATACAATTGAGGCACTTACATTATGAATAATTCCAGAAACAAAACACACATTCGAAAGGAGATTGAGTCTTTTTGAGTTATGTTGTCACACCGAAGGAATTTTTTAATACGGAGGATCATTACAACACAAAATAGTCGAGCATGAAATATGGCACATCACTATTGCTGTTCGCAGACCAAGTATTAGGAGAATTTGTTTTTAGTGACAAGAGTGCGATGATTGTTTTCGGACTTGTGTAGAGGGAACGACCCGAGAAAAGGTAACAGTCGAAGAGAATTACCTTTTTTCGCCCCGTTGTCGGCATCCCTGTGAATGAGTTTGGTCCAAAGATATATTTCTATATCTTTGGTTTGGTCCATAACCAAATGGTCCATGGTTGGAGCTATAAGGGCTGCCGCGGGCTAACGGTTATTGTATGTTGTGTAATTTTAAAAGGTAGGTATACAGTAATAAATTATACAAATACACATACATACAGGTACACATTATCTCTAAACGTTGCAGTAATTACACAGTTACTCGTCAGGGTAACAGCGGGTATGCCGATTGGCCGGCTAGCCGAGGGTCCTTACCCACTAAAAAAAACACCTGCTGGGTGTGTATTTTAGCCCAGAATCTGCAAATTTCGCAGCCGATTCAAATTCCACATATAGGCGAAGTTTCAATGTAAAGGGTCCACAACGTATCTGTGCAGATTGAGTGCCCTCATTAGCACACGGGACAACTTTTCGGACCCAGAAAATGGTTACTGGCTCTCAGAAACTGATTATATAGCCTCAAAAACTGATTTTACTTCAAAAGCTGACCGTTTCTACATAGAAACACACCTCGTCGATTACGAACTGCCATAAAATCTTGCTGTTGTTTGGTGGAAAACTGTTGGTTTGTCCACTGTACAGCTACTTCTCCTTTGAAACAGTTTAATGAACATGCATAAATTAAGACGGGAAACTGTTCTTCCACGGACGCGGATCCTGGGCTAGCCAGCTCCGAATATGTTCTTACCCTGATGGATAACCGAGTAATGGGGAACTTACACATTTTTCAAGCTTTGGTGTTTGTTGAAGAGGGCTCTTCCACAAGACTATTGCTCACAGTAAACATTGAAATCAATCGAGGATTTTTTAAAGCGAGTTTTCAAAAATTTTGAGTGGGGATTTGATTAACGTCAAAGAGGTTAGTTCATGAAATGGATGGTGGAGGGGCTGGGAGGCAATTTTTCTTGTTATTTTTAAACAAAAAACATTTGTGAGTTTGCAATTTTGGGTCGTAATTTTAGCAAAATTACAAGCTGGCTGAATATCCTGCGAATATTGCAAGTTATCGGGTGGGGGGGGGGAGCCCAGGCTAAACGGCTTCAACAGATGTTTCGGGTCTTAATTTCAATGAAAGTGCAAGTTTTTCGGGTCATAGGGCCGTATTCAGAAACCCACCTTTACGAAGCCTTAACTGAAAGAGTTGACGAATGTCATGGTTTATTATTATGTGTCATCTGTTTCGAAGCGCTCAAAGGAGACGTTTCTGGATACGGCCCTAAATATCAGCGACATTGCAGTTTCGTGGTCTTTTTCATTTATTGGCCCCTCCTCGGGCCAGCCGGACTCAAGGCCGAAAATCCGCTAAATGGACTGTTTCCGGTCTCAATGTCTGAGAAACTAAAATTTTAGGGGCTAGCAAGGGTTTCAAGCAGGTAGTCAAGCTGTCGGTTGCAAGTGTAAATAGCCCAATCAATGTAAACGTGCTTTTAAAGGCTAAATGAAACCTAAAAATACCAAACGCATAGGTTCCTATGAAATTTGAAATCTAACCAGGCTATTTTTCTCGAGCAAATGTTTTGCGATGGCTGGTGGTAATTGAGGTAATCGTGACAGATAGTCCAGGAATAAATACAGCTTCATTTTGATTCTTTATTCCTATTATTATTGAAAACAGTCACATTCATACCTCCCCTACCATCTAAATATTCACGAACACGCATGTTAATAATGGATAGCTCACTGAGGGTCGGCAGGATATACGTAACAGGAATTATCATAGATGCGGGTCACCATCGAATTTCATTACGAAAAGTACAAAACCAAAGAGTGCCTGGGTCCAACAGACTTGACTTTTTCAATTCCGATGCAAACCGTAAAGAAACATTCCCTAGGCAAGAGCATTCAATTATTTGTGTCGTCTAACGTAATGCTACACTGCTGTGAAGGGGGACAGTCCCAAGTGGATCCTCACTGTGTTCGACTTTGGGAGGTGAGAAAAACTAAGAAAATTTGATTATCGTAACTCTAATGAGATAAGTGGTTTTCTTCCTCAAGCCAATGGCTTGAACCATAGCCGCGTTTACCAACAACCGGTAGATTTTCCAACACCGGAATAGGAAGAGTCGTCCACGTGTAGATCCATTCATAATTTTTCATTCGCAATCACTTCCCCCACGCGGGAGACTCTTCTTTTTTCATTAGCCAACCACATGATATGGAAAAAAGACGTCAGTGCAGTAGCACTTTCCTTCATTTAAATACGAATAACGCCTGATCAAATCTACACCTTTCTCAGCTATCATGAGAACAGCAGCTAATGTATTACCACTGGGCATTGAAGGCATGATGGAAGCGTCTATCACGAATAAACGATTGGTATTGTGGGGCCTAGTAGAACAAAAAGTGAATTTAAAAAACTGGTTCGATTCAAATATGTTCAGAAGCATTTTACCTCAACTCGTGAGACACAACAGAAGTTGTAGGACTGTTACCCATTTTACAAGTTCCAACAGGGTGATACGCGGTAAGTGTCATGTGCCGCAAATAACACTCCCAATAATCGTCAGAGTCGAACTCTAACTGCCGGCAACCCGGCATTTTTTTGTCATTCAATCTAGCACCTATTTTCTTCATCGCTTGAGTGGAAATAAATCTTTTCAGCAGCTTGATGCCTGGAAATTCAGGCCAATAGTTTCAAGAACCCACGTTCAATAATCAATCGTAATCCACAAACGAACCCAATAAAAACGTTTTTACGTCATCAGGATGATCCAAGTATCTTGGATCAATCAACGGTGGTTCTAGGGGGTCTGCGCTCATCAATTTGACAAAACCTCTGCTTTTAGGATGCAGTAAAGTGGGTATCACAGTTGCAACTTGGGTGCCGATGAGTGAAGTAAAATATTCATCCCAGACCTTGGCAAATCGAAAAATTCCACGTCTTTTAGTGCGTAATAATTACTTTGTGCCTGGAGCATTTTGTAAAGCTATGCACACCTCGTCAGATAACCCAACGATTTTTCGAAGAATTGTTCCGCCATCTGTGGAGGCTCCGGCAGGCATCGCCATAAATTGTATGTCAGGCTTTTTTTGACCGGAAAGGTGAAACAGTCCAACGCATTCAGGGCCCGGATGAGTTAGAATGCCTAGTAAATAAACTCGATAATTCGGGAGTGAACATTTCCAAGCACAACTCACCATTATTATTGAAAATGTAGTCGTAAGCATGAAACGGCGCGTTCAAAATTACTTGTTCAGAATAGGGAAGAGACTCGTTCAGGAGGATTAAATCCAAACCAGTGGTTACATGATCCTGAAGATTTTGTCCAACAGGCAAATTCACAACAGGGTCTATCTGTAATTCAAGTTCATTTTCGATGTGTTGATATTTTCTACTGAGAAAATTTACGCCTAAGGTTCGAAGCTCATTTTGAGGCCCAACACCAGACAACAGCAGTAGTTTAGCGGAGCCAACCGTACCCGCAGATAAAACCACGGCCTTCTTCGCAATAACTTGGACAAGTTTCCCGTGTTTTTCATACAGGACACCATAGGCTTCAAATCTGTTTTTGAACAAAATCTGAAGAAGAAAATTCAGCACTTTTCTATTTAGAATTTGTGTATTCTTTACGTACCTTTGTTACAAGAGCATTCACTTCTACTTTGAGGTTCCCAACAAGCTTCAAAACTCTATCCGTACTCCATCTCGAACCCTGATGACTAGTCACCTGGTTCACCATAATTCCGGGACTTGAGGTCATACTATTCAAGTCGATGTTCAGATACCCGAGTTCGGCGGCCGCTTCCACCATGCTATCGGAGAATCTGCTTCGGAAGAGCAAGTCGGAAACGAAAATTGGGCCGTTTTTTCCATGAGACGAAGCTGCGAAATAACGAAATCTTATTTTAAAATTATAAGTAATTGGTTATCCCTGGATTCAGGCTCACAGTCGTTCCTGTAAATTCCCACTTGATTTTCCGATTTCTTGAAATAATGCAAGACATCCGCAGCTGTCCATTCACTCCCTACGGACCAATCATTGTAATCTTCGGCGTGTCCTCTAAGATATATCATGTAATTCAAGCGGCTTGTTCCACCTAGCACTTTTCCCAAAGGCCAAACGCTCTTCTAATAGGACACGAGAAAAAAGAAAAAGCGGCTAAAACCAATTCTCTAAGCTGTAATTGTCACCAACTACAAATCCTTAAAAATAATCCACGAACTCTATCTTTGATGGCTAAGCATGCACTTTCTTGGGACTCGGTTACGTACTGCCAATCGTACGGTGATTTCTGTAGTAGAGGCGCTACCATTGGGATGTTGTGAACAGTGGACGGTGCACCTCCAGCTTCGATCAGCAGCACAGAGCAATCTTTCGACTCCGCCAGATGACTTGCGACAATTGAGCCCGCTGAGCCACCACCAACTAGGCAAAATAATTCATTAAAAATCAGCGACGAAATTAGTAAAAAGAAGAAAACAAAAAAAAAAAAAAAAGTTTTGTTCCGACAGCAGCCTGTCGGGAAAAGTGCATTTCATTCATGCGACAATCGAGTCAAACCTCATAAGTTGGACCGATATCAATCAACTATGAATCAAATTTAGGCCGTGGTATAGAAAGTCAAAATCATAAAATCGTGTTTCTTTTTACCGCAGGCCCCTTTTTTGCCACCAACTGAGGGGAAACAAAATGATGAAAATGAAACAGAGTCGGTTTGGTTGCCTATACGATATGGGAAGGTGGACTCTTGTTAGAGGAGTTATTTGCAATTAAAATCTTTATCCCGGCCTAAATTTCATTCATAATTGATTGATATCGGTCCAACTTATGAGGTTTGACTCGATTGTCGCATGAATGAAATGCACTTTTCCCGACAGGCTGCTGTCGGAACAAAACTTTTTTCAGGTTACGTTAATTTTCAGATCAGTTAAATTAGGTTAAATGGCATGTCACAATTTCACCATTGCGCAATGCGGAGTGCCTGGGTTCGAATCCGAAACAATTTTTTAAAAAAATTTTTTTGTTCCTCCCTTTTTGGCCCACCTCAGGATTTTTTACTCAATATTTATTAGGCTGTAGGCAAATCAAATAAAAGAGACGGCTCAAAATTCAGTGTCCAGTAAGGCATAGCGTTAATTTAATAGCTCCCCTCCGCCGAGAACTCCCCTGCCATATCAACGGATTTGGTTCACAAGGGTCTCATACGAAAGCGCGTTCATTTCTCATTACTCGTGTCAATTTTGGGGGCAATTGCAGCAACAGCCGTGCGGTAGCGAATTTTTAACTAATTCAAACCCCTCTTTCACACCGTTCCCGTGGACCGATTCATCTGGATCACGAACTCGTCCGAGATATTCACGCTATTGATTTTTACACCAAATTTGGATACCCTAAGTCAAAAATTGCGACCGTGATCGTGCTAACAAGCGAGGGGCCATAAATACAGGGTGCGGCAGATAATGTGGACCACCCATTTTTCTCCGCTATTATTGATGATATTGGAATGGTGCTCGGAGTTATGTCCCCTTGATCTTAGGTGAGGATTTCATATTTCATAAAGTTAGGTCAAATTTGGGCCCTACCGGAGCTCAATAAAAATTTTTGGGCTACAGATATGAAATCCTCACCTAAGATCAAGGGGACATAACTCCGAGCACCATTCCAATATCATCAATAATAGCGGAGAAAAATGGGTGGTCCACATTATCTGCCGCACCCCGTATATATATAGCAAATCGAACCGACCTCGGATTCGTGTTCTAGGGGTTTTGAAACGTGAAAAAAAAGTATCACAACCCATATGTGCGACCATCAGGGCGAGACCACTAGTGCATTTTTTGAATGAAATGCACTAAAAGCACTCTGAGAAAGGGCCTGAGTTTTCGCGTGCCTTTTTTTTTTCAAGAGAACACGATGCACACGAAAGAATGGGTTAACTAACAAAATGATCACGATGAATTTTCACCTTCAAAAAATTATTGTTCGCACCTTTCACAACAACGTCAATAACTTTTCAACAGCGTAGGTACATTTTTCCTCTTCGGGGGCGGGCACCAAAAGGCAACAAAAGTTTGGCATCCAAGTTTTCTTGAACATGATTCGTGGTTTCTTGACCGGCGGACGGGATTTCTATAGCAACGTTGCCACTATTTTAAGACCACGCCCGACCCCGGTGGACTTTCCTGACACAGAGAGAGGCTGAGACAGAGCAAGAGTGTCTAAGAGTGCGGGAGCTAGATAGCGAAGAGGGCCGTAGAGAGTAAAAGTAAAGCGCGTGACAATTTAACAACCTGCCGAGCCATATTCTTTCGCACATTCGGAGAAACGGAACGTCATGATGGACGAAAAAGGTGGGGTGAAAAGTCCATCGTTCCGAACACAGCACCGTAACAAATATGAAAGGGTAGAGTTGGGAGTTCTTGTCAGTTTCTTCTAGCCCGCCCGTCGTAGTTTCGCTCTGGCACTGTAGTTTCATCCACGTCGTTTTCCCCAAAAACGACGACTCTGACTTGAAAACTGACGGTTTCACGCTCAAGCAGACGTGTTACGACACCAAATCTGAAGATTTCACTACAAAGCTGGTGATTTTACCATAAGACTCAAGATTTTCCTATAAACTGAATATTAAACGCCATAGCTGAAGTGGTACCCCAAACTGGCGATTTTACCCAAAACGTACGATTTTATCCTAAGACTATCATTTTCACTCCAAAAATGACGATTTTGCGCCGAAAATGATGGTTTCCTCTTAAACAGACGATTTTAAAACAGAACCGATTTTACTCCAAAACTGACAGTTTTTAGGCGTTACGTTTCACCCCAAAAACTAAAAATTTAACTACAAAACTGGCAATTTTAGATTTTTTGAGATCTAAATCCGAGAAAATAATTGTCCAAAGTGTCAGATTTCCGAAAATGGGTTTATGGTGAAAAAAGAAAAAAAAAAGTTTTTTTTTTTAGTGAGTTAAGCCAACGAAAATAGTTTTTGTACAGCACAAACGTTCATATTTAACGTCTAACGATAGGTTTCAAGTTTTTAATTTTGGTTGAGTGCAGGTGGAAGCACGCACTTCACGGGCCAGCCTTGGAAAACCGAAACTGACTACACTGCACCACATCAAACTGTAAAATTTAGCCCCCTCCCAATTTATCAGAAATTGACTGTACACCTTGAATGAGGTCCGATACTTGGAATTCACTACCAAAACTTCGTATGTTTCCCTAATAAATCGATCAAAACAGACTCTATGGATAACCGACTGATGACAATATTATTTTGCCATATTTACTCCAAGTTTTAGGCCCGTATTTATGAACGTTCCTTGAGTCAAGGAACCGATGAGAATTTTGAACACAGCAAAAACATCTGTTCTAATGAATTTCAAGGGTTGTTTGATGTCAAGGAACGTTCATAAATACATACGGACATTAGTCTTTAGGGACAAAATTTCACATTGGCCAGTTTCATTCTCTGGGCATAATTGAATTCCTATGCTGCGACTGTTATGACTGCAGCCGTGCGGCTATAAAAGGAACAAGTTGTACGTAAATTAACATACCCCTGTCCTATGAAGCATCTCGAGCCGCACGACTGATGCGATCCTGAGGATGCGGCTCGAGCCTCGGACTGCTGACATGAACATAAGCAGTTCAGTCGCAGCAGTCGTTGCGGCTTGAGAGTTTTTCACAGTTACTAGTTTTCCGTCAGAGCTGATGGCCCGTATCATTTCATAGCATGAAGAAAGAAAATTGCTTTGATCCCTCCTTCGCTTCTGATGACGTTCAAAGGATTGGTTTATGTTTTTGACATTGGACCAGTAATAATGATTCTCCTTCTTCCTCCTCAAATAGAGAATACGCCGTCAAAAAACGATCCAACACCCGTGAGGTTTGTAAGTCGCTGAGGCTGTAGCCGCGCGTTAGGAATTCAGCCAAGCGACTTGGACCGCACGACTCTGATCGCGCGGCTGCAGTCGTTACAGTCGCAGCACAGGGATTCCACCTTTCGAAAACCTGGAAAACTAGCGTGGAGGGGAATTCAAGCCCTCACGAAACACATTGTCATACGGACTGTAATAAGCTTATAACTCGTGAGAAAAAAAAAGTTAGCTTACCAACTATGAAATCAAATTCTTCATTCATCTTATTTCCATCGCCAGAATAAAACACCCAATCACTGGCTTCTTCATATTGCTTGTGAACGAACAAGAAGAGCGAAAAAATGCAGGCTGATGTACAATAAACATACACAATCCAATAGTACTTGATGTAGTACATCATTGAAACATTACTCCGGCAGTATATTCAACCGATCCTAAAAGATGACACTCGAAGCGAATCAAACTGTTGCGTAACGCAAATAGAAATCAATAGCGGGTAATACATCCCGAAATTATATCGTTAACATTGGAAAAGTTAGAATGAACTCCTCAGATACAGTACAGAAGTTTACAATGCAATCAACATGATAAACAGAGAGACCGGGTTTTGATTTCGCCGCTTGGGGAGCTCTAAAATGTCGTTGGAAAACGCGCAAACCCTAGAGCGTTTTCTCAACTGTTGACTATCAGCAACATTTTGGTTTTAAATTAGAATATGAACGCGTGTTTTACATTCTCTTGAATTCGGCTAAGAAGGTAGGTACTTGAAATGATGAAAACAAGGTCAATTTTTGAAGGATTTGTTTAATTTGTTGAAAAAACCGATTATTTTATGGTTACATTAATTAATGAGTTCAATTTAACAGTTGTATTTTCCTCTTCGCGAGACTAGTTTAGGGCACTGCATCCCATTATCAATAAATGTAATAAAAAATATAACTAAAAAGATGTTGATACAGTGACGGTGAACGAAATATAAAAAAACAACAATTTCGCGGGTCTGGCTATTCAAAATTAAGTTTGTGTGGAGAACCCCACGACAGGTACTTCCGTGTTCCCGTTGTTTGCTTACATCATGACTTTTACACGAAAGAATTCCGTCACTGGTGAATCATCGAAATTAATTTAAGGGGGTTACATCGTTTACTCACGAACACGAACGAGCTTGAGTTCGAGGGCGCCACGGGAAAGTCCGACTTTCGGGTGCGTCGTCAACGAACAACCGCTCAAACAAAAGAGAAAAAGACCGGTGCTCACGCCTCGCTACTCGTTCTCTCATTTTGTCCCACGAATGCCCCACGAAGACGTCCCTGCTTCCTCTGGTTTTTATCCGTTGCCGGCGTTCCGACTTTCCCCGGGCTCGAGCGCTGGTCCAAAACTCACTCACCCAGAGATCGCGTCTTCCTTTTCCGATTAGCCCTTTCTTCCTCCACTTCTTCACTGCCGAAACGCGTCGTAATGTGGGTTCTTTCGCACTCATTCATTTACGGCTTCAACTCGACTTTAATATGACAGAAAATTCAGGTAGGGTTCGCCTGCCTGAGCCAAGCCGCTCACCTCAAATCTCCCCCCCCCCTCTCCAAATATCATCCTTAGGGTGAGTGTGAGCCGTAACAAGGTCGAAACAGAGACAGGACCGCACTTTCGTTAACTGATTTTTATGATTGAAGAAAAAAGTTGGCACATATTTGTAGAAGATGAATGCTTTAATTTTACTTCATACTATTGTTATTCAAGAATATCTTTAATGTACGATAATATATAAGGAATATAAATATAGTAACAGACGAAATGAGCACGACACGTACGTCTATTCTTAGTCTCAAATTAGCACTTTTATTTTATTTCATTGTTCAAATTTCCTAAAAATATATGTATATAATTTACATTTTTCAACACAAATATATTTTATATAAAATAATAAATCCAATTTTATTTACACACAATTGATACAGAAGATCGAGGGAACATGCTTATGATTCAGTTTCACATTTTAAAAAGTTACCGAAATAAAGGCTGCGATTAAAGGAAAAATGGAAACACTTCAAGTATTGAAAAGAAAAACGTACCTCTTTACAATATGTCGATCTCCCGGGTTAGTTGAAAAGCACCGAGTTCGGATCCTCATTATCAATTTGCTTGATATAACGAAGAACATCTTTTTTTGTGATAACTCCAAGAAGACGCCTATAACATGGGAGATGGGAGATTTTTCGCAATAGGTTGCAATGTAGAAGTTTTCAAATTACCCGTGGTGCGTAACCAACGTTTGTCTCAGACCAAGCTTTCTAAACATGTCCACAACTGTTTCCATAGGAGTTTGATCCGTTATGGTAATAGGAGCCATGTCGAGAATTTTCAGCAAATGAACAGGAGTGGGTCCCGCAGGGTGTCCACCGCCTTCGTCTTGATTAGGATTCGCAGTAAACGTTACCAGAGAATCGTTCTGGACACCATCCATCGTTCTCCTCGCGTTCACTGCAAAACACCAATTATTAAAATCAAGATTTCAAACTCTATATAGGCGAATATAACACGGTTTACTTAAAGCAAGGTTTAAATCTCGCCGAATAACAAATCCAACTAAATACTGAGACTCTTTGGACACGACAACAGGGAAGCCATTGTGTTCGGTATCTTTTAACATTTGTTCAACTTCTTCCACTGTCATAGAGTCTTGGGTGAGTACAGATAAGGGTTCGCTCCTTCTGTCGAAATATTTAAAAGAAAGTAGAGAAACTAAAATGCCACGGTTGGAAACAGGCAAGAATTACTTGGGTTGCATGACATCGGCAGCCAGTGAGGTGTGCGCAAACTCCTCCTTTGAATCGAGGAATGGGTAACCATTGAGATTGATATGTGCATCGTATATGCCTTGCCGGCCCAATGCATCGCCTACCCATTTGCTAGCCATAGCTGCGGCCATAAGTGGAACGATATAGCGGACTCCACCGGTCAACTCGAACATTATCACGACGAGCGACACTGTAAATAATGGTAGCGTCGAAAACCTCAAAAACAAAAGGATGGAGTGGAACTAAACCTGTCATCCGGGTCACTCCACCGAGTACAGCAGCCGCACCAACCATCGCGTAAAGCCCCGGAGTGATACAATCATCGCTTGACGAGCAGTCTGCGGAGAATATCCATATGTGGGGATACGAGGCAGCAAGTTTCTGCATAAATATTCCGACTATTCGCCCGACGATACCTCCAAGACAGAGGGATGGGATGAATAGCCCACACGGGACTTTCATGCCAAAAGTGAAAACAGTGGTAATAAGCTTGAAGATGAGTGCGAGAACAAGTAGAACAACGGCTGAGGTGACTGACGCGTCGCTGCCATCGCCTTGCCCTGCACTACGGATGACAGTGGGGTAATTACGGTCTTTCCAAGTACGGTAAGAACAAAAATATATTCACCAAAGCCCTTCGGTTGACGTCTCACAAGGGCTGAACATGAGGTAAATAAGCTGGCTAGTACTCATTCGCGTGTAAGGATTGAGGTAGGCAATAGATGCGGTGATGGCGGTAACAACAAGAACTTCCGTCACGGGATACTGACCAAGCCTGGAAGTTTTGCGGTACCGGCACCACCAAATATTGGCCTTAATGAAGATCGTTGCAATTATTCCCTGTTGTAAACAAGCAAATTTCAGGTTCTCTTCTCATTCTGAACTCAACACAAATGTACCCACCCCGATTACACCCAACGCAACGAACGGAATCAACTCGAAGAAAACCCAGGATTTATTGTACTCGACGTAAAACAGCACCGAATGTTCATTACCGAAGGGGTTGATGGAGCGAAGAACGAAGGCAGCGACCAGCGCGCAGAAAAAAGATCGCCAAAGCGTTTTCAACGGGAAGTAATAACTAACCTTTGAAAACAGAAAATTCATTTATGCAGCGTATATTTCCAGACTCTACACCCTAAACTTGGTTTTCTTTTTACCTCTTCTAAACTGAAGAGAACACCACCGATTGGTGCCCCAAAAGCGACTGACACGCCTGCCGCTGCTGCCGCTGACAAAATCTCCCTTTTTTTCGCCTCATTATTACCATACTTCGGGAATAGATAAGATAGAATATTGCCGATGCAGCAAGCTATATGAACCATAGGCCCTTCTTTTCCCAAACTAAGCCCAGCGGACACAGCCAGCATGATGCCCACTGACTTGATAATAAGTGTCCACTTTCCAAGATATCCTCTAATTATGAAGCCGCTAAGAATAGTTTTTATCTCAGGAATTCCAGAACCACAGGCGTAAGGTGCAAACATTCGAACGAGACCGGCAGCGAGGGAGGCAAACATAAGGGCCCAAGAAATGTAGAAGAAGAATGAAATGATATAAGCCCAGACTCCTTCTCGGCTGTGTCCCAGAATTTCCGACCACATGAGCCACTGTCAAAAAAATTGAACACATCAGCGAGTGTCCTATGGATAGAATGTTTCTTTTACGAACCTGCGAGCAGTTACCCTTCGAACTGGAATGTAAAGTCGACATAGAGTCCAACTGGAGTTCATATGAAGTTTCGTTGGTTCCCCAACAGCACTGCTCTTGGTTAAACCAGAAAACTTGAGGGCAGAGACCGAATTTCAGATCAGACATCCACGCCGCTCCAATGTCAATGACACCTGCGACAGCTCCCGTAACAATACCGACTAGAAGAACACACAGCCAACCGGACCAAGCGTCATGGGCTCCTCGAACCAGATCCAAAATAGACTTTTGCTTTCTTTTCACAATGTACCTAGTTTACAACACAGAAAGATTCATGTATCATGCAGTTCGTAATTAAAGTTTAAATATCGTGTACCTATGTCGCATACGATCTCGTGCTATATCTCGCTGCCAGTCAATGGTGTGAAAATCCTCATACTGACCGATTCCCGGTATTTCATCGGAATCTATACGTGGAAAATGATTTAGTTGTAACGGTAAAAACACAACATTTCGCATGTTCTACGGATCATACAAAAAGACAAACACATGAAGCAAAAGAGCGGACAATCGTGTAAAGGAACATTATTAACTGGGTAAAACCACTCTACATTCCCAGAAAGGTACGTTAACGAGGTAAATAAAAGCAATGCATCCAGGAGACTCACCCTGCAAACCAGCAAAGGAGACGTCACCTGAAGTAAAAATAGAAGCTTCGTTAGCTGTTAACCTTCACCAATTAATGTGCAGGGATGCTGTGTCCAGAAAAACTTTAGACATTAATACGAAACTCCACTTACAATGGGAACCACCCAAGTCCTCCATCGTTCTTTCAGTAATTCCAGACGTAGCGATACCTATCATATTATCGTCGTCCGAACTCAAAGAAGTAGTGCGGTTGTTAGGTTGATTGCCGTTCGAAACCTGAAAAACGCACGGTTAGTTCGTAGCACAAAAGCTTTACAATTTCAGTTGATGAGAATCAAATTTATCTTTTTTCATAAAAAGCTATCAAAACGGGGAGAACCACCAACGAGAAGCCTCAACACTACTAAACAGTTTTATGACTACATAATTTGCCACTTTTATGTCTGCCACTGCATTCTTTATTATGACTTGGTCGGCAGTTACGAAAAGCCACCTGACAACTTAAGGGGGAGTTGTACATGTGTTTCCTCGACCCCCCTCCAATCATACCTCGCCAACTCCGCGTTACGGAAATTACCGCCGTATTTCTGCACCAATCCTGGACTTCAAGGGCTCATTTAAATCTTCAGGAAATTCCGCACAAATGTACGATCTTCCTTTTTCATATTTCATCCCTAAAATAACTGTAAAACGCACATAAACTTTTACCTTGAAAATTCACACGCTTTCGACGACTTATTTACGAAAGCAAGATCGTACGGTTGTGCGGAGTTTCCTAGTGGAAAAATTTGAACATTTCGATGAGAACGTATTCGAAATAGAAATATTTTAACATTACTGAATGCGGAACCTCCTACTAATCCAGAAGTTGACGACGTGAACTTCACAAATTATTATTAAGCGATGCGACATTGAGTAATAGTTCAGTCCGACTCACATATTTCGGCTCGAACAGAATCCTTCCATCAGCTCTGGTTGCCGAGCTATATCAAATTTTCACTTTTGAAGGGGTGGTGGGCTGTGACTGCTGGTGGTAACTGTTCTTGAAATCATCTTAGAGGTATATAGTTTAGAAAAATCCTACAAACTGGTATCGCTTAATGATAATTTGCAAAGTGGGCCTAAAATGTGGCCTTTAATTTCCGGACTATACTGACTGTTTCCTCATTAAAGTGGAAGCAATCGTAAATATGCATCATTTGAATGAGACTCCAGGATACATCAAAACTCAATTCCAGACGTTCCACAGAGGCACTCAACCCCAAATTAGTGCTCGGTTCTTTCGAGTTGACCCTACTTTGGGCATTCATCACAGGAATTTGTTGAAATTACACGTTTTTAAAATGTTTTTTGAAAAAGAACACTCGAAAGTTATAGAGCTTGCCTGAGTCACACTTTTCGACATCATCGCTCAGCACCCTCGCGTTAAAACACGGCGTTTTATGATTACAGCCGTTTACATAATATTAAATTCCAGTTTCAGGGTACTAGTTTCCATCTTTTATTTTGTTTGAGTTCTCATTAAAAAGGATCAAGATCATTTACATTATTTTGCACTATGTCTTAATCCGGTAGTATTGACTTCATGAGCCTTCGATTATTTATTAATTTTCAAATAGCCTTCAGTTGAAAAGTTGATAACTGACTTGCCTCTGAAATATAATTCTTTACTCCTTAAGAAACAGCTCCAAGCTTGGGTTCAGCGATCTCTTAATTCTAACGTGTCAGTTACTAAGAGTATAAGTCAAAAAATTGAAGTTTTCAAGAGAGCATTCCAAACTTTTCAATTTAAATAAAACCCAATCAATACTGTTAGGTACAAGTCCCCTTAGGAATAGGAATTAGGTTTTTTTCGTGACTTATACTCTTGAGAACAGAAGAGTAGAGGTAGGCCGGCAAGCTGAGAGCAAGAACGGAAAATGGCTAATTTTTGACTTATACTCTTAGTAACTGACACGATAGAATTACGGTTCTTTGTTTACCAAGCCGAAGATTTTCTCCCTGTACGCTCAATTAATGAAGACTGTCGTTCTCATTGAAATCATTCATGTAGCATGCATAAGCACAACGTTATGGGTGTATATTGAGAAAAGACAAATTGGAGAAAGAAAAAAAAAAAAAAAAAAAAAAAAAAAAAAAAAAAAAAAGTTAATCGCAAGTCAAACAGCGCAAAGTACAATAAAATGGTGACTCAATTTTAATTAGTGCCAAACTTCGAAAGTTCCAGCATTGCAATCATTTTTCCAAGAAAAATCCCCCCCCCCCCAACGAAAGGAAGAAAAAAGCAGAACAAATTACAGTTATCGACAGGGCCAAAGAAAGCGGACTGATGATAATTATGTATTGTTGTTTGTTAAATGGCTTGATGTTTAGCGCATAAAACTTCACATTGTTCGTCACGTCATATTGTTGTATTAATTAAAAACGCTTTCCGAAGGTTTTTTGTAGTGACAAGATTTTACTGTGTTGAGAATAGTTCCCGAATTCGTGTTCAGACCCGACATTTCCAAGTCCTCTATCGGGGCTATGGAACCATGGTTACTTGAACAGATCCAGGGAAAATTGGAGGGTTTTCTCTGATCCACAATGCTGATCACCTTACTTTGTCTGCAACGTGCCGTGCTGTGGGCATTTACGACTTGATCAGAGCGCAGTCCGCTTTCTGTACCCAGACCTTTAAGATACATAAGCAACGTACAAAAGCGATGAAATGGGCTCGGGAAATGATAAGTTTAGTAACGAAGACATACATTACAAGAAAACCCTAGATCTTTCGTTAGACACAAACGCGGATTTATTCAATAAATAAACCCAACGAATTCGATTATAATTTTCGGATAATTAATAGGGCTTTATTCTTAAAATGGGCATTGGTTTATATTAAATTCCAAAGGAAGAATTGAAAAGTACAGAAAACCAAAGGTACTAATTGAGCAAAATAAAAAACAACTGAATTAAGATAAACTTTAGGCATGCATACCTTTTTTTCGCCACTGACAGCTTGATATGACGCAGGTACATTCAATGGTATAGCACCATCCCCTTTCAAAGGACGTTTTTCCATACTGCTCGTCTCTACAGAGCGGAAAGAAAGGAGGCAAATGAATAAAGCGCGATTTAGATGTTTGTACAATGATATTATTAACACAACCAATGGAAGTAGGTAAGTACCTTCTACGTTTTCAAGGGTGGATATTCACATGGGCCTTTAGGCAAAAAGAAGATAAACCTCAAACCATATAATACAACACACTTAGCACAGGAAACGAAAAATAGAAACAAGAGGGGGACGTTGGGACGTGACCAAGAAAGAGACACGAATAACTGCCATGACTTTGATCAGACGTACTAAATTTTCAGCAGTAAATAATTGTTATTGAAATAAGAGTACAACAAAATTAATGGGAGCAGCTGCATTTCACAACACAACAAGGTAACGATATAATGAGGAAATCAAACGCAGAGGAATTGGATAGCTAGCACGATATAGACGTTCCAACGCTGCGTGCTGCGCTTAATTCGATAGCCAGATGCCGAAGCGACAATAAAGGCGAATACGACCAGTTTCATGTAAATGAAGACATTAGATGATTTAATCTAATCGTTTCTCTCGTCAAACAAAAAAAAAAAAAAAAAAAAAATACAGTGCAAGAGTTGTTGAAATGTTGATGATCATAACTACCCAAAACTTGATGTTTTGAAGAAAGAAATGCCTTTTTTTTGTCCCGCCGAAATACTGCCTATTAACTAAAAAAATCCCAGAAGTGATTTTGAAGAGGATACGTTGAAGAAGTTTTTCTGACCTTGGGAAGCCGATATGGAGAGATTTAGCGTGAAATAATGGGGGTTGAATTTTTTTGAAAAATTAAAAATTACTGGTTTTCCCCTGTTTGAATGGCTGTCAAGGCCAACGAAAGAGATAAAATTGATCTAAAATAGCTCATCGCGACGGAAAACAGTGTGCTCTTTCCGAAACCGTCGTCAAAAGTTGGAAAACATTCACTCGGAAGCGAACAACTCGCATTTTGTTTGAAGTTACTTAAGCCTTAAAAATCATTAATAAAATCACATCTCGAAGAGTTTCGATTTTCGGAACATAGTCGATGGGGCATTTTCGATCACAAATGAGGTCTAATTTCACCCATTTTTTTTTGTACATGCCAAAACCGACCACCCTGTATAACTCTGGAGTAATTCACTTAATTTTCTTCGAGCCATTACAGCCCTCGCTACGCTCGTGCTGATAAACTTGTCTCTCAGAAAATAAATCACACCTTTACTTCCTTCGTGTACATATAATATACTACTATATGTACATATTATATACTATTATATATGTTTTTTCTGATATTATTATTTGACGTTGTAATGTATCCGTGCAATGAATAAATAATCATACTTTGATTTCCTTAGCAACAAGTCCCTCAATGACTAAACTAGGTACCAGTGGCGGCCGGAGCGGCGCTCACCCATTCCAAAGTTCGAAAAATCGAATTCGCAAAATTATTGTTTGCACCTTACACAACAATGACAATGATTATAAGAGCGTGGATGCTTCCTCTTATTTCTGGCGAACTTCCTTCTAACAGGGAGAGACTGAGAGCTAAAGCGTGAGAAATTATGGGAGCTGGAGAGTGTCTGCACGCTCAGGGTGAGAGACATGTAAAGCCGCGAACACAACGGCAGCAAACTGCGAAATGGGTCATCAGTTTGTGATATATCGAAACCCGCAAAATTGCACTTTTTCGAGTGAGTCACGTGAGTTTGATTTTATAAATGATCCAACAACACGAAATTTTGTTCTTTTTTGGCTGGCGGGCGGGAGCTCGGCCCGCGAAATTAGTTTTGAATGTAGCAGCTCCTCGAAATTTCATTTTTAAAGAAGTCGGAATTACAAAATTGGCTTGCAAGGGCCAAACCGACGACATTGTTTTTTGGAGTGGGTCGATCCAACGTGCGAAATTGGTTTTTAATGGGCCAACCGAGGGAGATTTTGGTTGTGAAAGGAGCCAGACCTTATTTCTCTTCCAGACCTTATTGCTCTTCGAAATGAGCGAACTCCATGGAAGGTTTAAAGATGTGAAACCCGTGAAGTTGACTCCTTTTTAAGGAGCCTATCCCACGACATTGGTTTTAACATGTCAGATCCACAGAGTTCTGAAAAAGCCAAATCACCGTTGTTGCTCTTTTTTAACGAGGCAAAGGCGAAAATTAGTTCTTGAATTAGACTAAACAGCAAAATTTGGTTTTGTAGGGCTGAAAGTTGTAGGAAATCTATTGGCGGTTTCCATTCAATGCAATACACTAGTGCACTGTAAGTTTCTCCACCCGTCCTCACTGACTTGAAACACATGTTTATGGAGAGGACGTGGCACTACACTTGTGTAGTGTGTTGAATGGAGATCGCTATAACGCTCACGCCATGTTTCGTGCGTATTATTGGTAGTATTGTCGTAGTAGTAGTGTCGTGGTAGTATTGTGTAGTTGGATTTGGTAGTATTGTCGTATGCTATCTACCCGCCTTCGTCTATCTACCGCCTCGAATCCGATGTCTACCATCCAGTAAAGCAGTATGCTACCATCAATATAGGAATGCGAATACGGTGACATTTTATATTTTATAAACATGAGGCGGCTGTTCAGGCGATATACGAATACGGCTCTCTCTCTTCGTATTTCATCATCAGATGGTTACTTCAAACCGAGATAAATATAATAATTATTGTCTCCGGATTTTTCTCCGATGGGGACAACTTGTTGATCGAGAAATGGTGAAGGTACATACGTCCGGAATTCCGGAAGACCCTTTCGACGACTTCTTCGACTACGTGAAGACCACCTCCCTCATGCAGTGATGGCCTCGACCATCTTCAAACAAGATTGTACCAATGAAAATCTTCAAATTGGTGTGACATAAGGTAATTTCCATAATTTGTTGATTGCTTTTACTTGGAGAGATTGGTATGTAGCATACTGCACTGCCGAGAAGCAGGTAAATATAGGATGACCAGACGTCCTACTTTCCCCGGACAAGTCCTACTTTTCAGAGCGTCCGGGCTCATTTTTCAGGTGTCCGGGGAGAGGTCAGAATTGTCCTCTTTTTTGTCCTACTTTTCGGCCTCAACATGTAACGTCTAGTCCCAACATCTTTCACGGTCAAGTTGAGGGGCTTAGCATCTCGCACTTAGTCCCTATGCACTTACTCTCTATGTAGAACATTCGACCGCAAAAATAGACAATTTGGATAATCACTCGCGCTTGGCACTTTAAAATTCAAATTTGGTCATTTTAACTCTGCCAACCCTATTTCGCAGATTTTTGTTCTTTCAAAACCAAATGTTGTGGACTGGCCTCCCATAAAACCATTTCGGTTAGCTCTTTATAAAAATCAGTTTCACAGATTCGGTTAGCTCTTTATAAAAATCAGTTTCATAGATTCGGTTAGCCCAACAAAATCACTTGGATACTGTTATGTTTTAATTTTTCTTCTTTTCCTTTTTCTCCTTGTTCTCCCTTTTCTTCTTCTTCTTTTCTTTCTTCATCTGTTTCTTCTTTCAATTAAAAAAAAAAAAAAAATTCGCTCCGGCAGCTGGCGGTCGGAAAGAGTGCATTTCATTTTGTATACGGATACCCTAAGCCGTCCCAGAAGTAGTAATGTTGAGACCATGATTTGTTTCGTTAATGTTTGACCCTCCCTCGTACTGTTTGCAGCCGGGTTTGTTTAAGCTGAACTTAATGGGAATCAAAGGCTCTTTCAAAATGGAATCATCATACCGAATATAATGCTTCTGGAATCAACTGGTGATTTGTAGTGATTTTTTTACCATTTCAACCCCTATTTTCCCCCCTCCACCTTGACCGATTTGGCCCAAATGCAATACCGACCGGTGTCTTATGGCTACTGATTTTTTTTGGTAAAGCACGTTCCGCTAAATTAATTTCTACGAGAGTTATCGTGCTTAACAAGACCACACACTTACTTCCACCCTGGGGGCACCACCCCCTCCTTCTTGACTTTTTCAAAAAATTAAAATGGAAATCAAAGGCTAGTCTAATATGGAGCATTTGTACCGAATATGATGGATCTAGAATCCACTGGTGATTTGTAGTGATTTTTCGACCATTTCAAGCCATATTACCCCCCCCCCCCTTCCAAGTCGACTGATTTGGCCCAAATGCATTACCAACCGAGGTCATATGACTAATAATTTCCGGGCCAAATGTCGTTCCGATAAATTAATTTCTTCGAGAGTTATCGTGCTAACAAGACCATTATACGTTATTTTGGCTTGTTGCTTCTTTTTTTCGAAATGTGCATGTTGCAAGCCTCGTAATTCTTGCAAACCCAAAACTCTGGAGCTCGTTGGAAAGAGCACAAAATTTTATTACAGAATAGTTCATTTAAATCATGATTAAACTACATTTATTTGGCATGACAGTAGCTCAAACGGAAACAAACTTCATTTTTCAAAAATTTGGAAAATTCCGTACGTGATTTTCTAAACTTTCTTGAATTGTCGACTATTATTTTTACCGCTGGAAAAACTTCCTAATTTAGTGAGCTTTCGAATGATCTATTCACTTTTTGATATTCGTCCATTTTGGTAGGAGTAATTAAGCAAAATGTCTGAAAAACCTCAGGCGACACGTGCAAAATGAGTTACATGAGACATATTTTTTTCGGGTGTCTTTTCACTGAAATTGGTTTTCAACAGGAACAACGATCTGAAAACGACTATGTATGTTTATGTAGAACCGGTGACCAAAGAGGAGAGCGCCTCTAGGCCACAAGCCCGGCCACCGTAAAGTTTAGTCACCTTGCTGAAGCCTGCTAAATTTAAACAAAACCTCCCAAAGTACAAACCTTAATATGAATAATAAGAGCGCTATCTACAGCCCGTTTGATCGGCGAATAGGTCGAGTTTGGTAGGAGATAGTTTCATCTGGGCTTCCCTCCCCGTATAATAATAATAATAATAATAATAGTAATAAAAGAAGAAACAAACTCCCTCAAAGGCTTTACTAGTGTACATTGACGTAATTTCCCCTCGCACCATCATCCCCTCCTAAACAACTCTAAAATTTATTTAAAAATCACCAGATGCACCAATAGGGCTGCATCTACCGTTGATATCCTTCAGTCCAAGTGCCAATCTACCGGCATTTTCCAAAATCAGTCATCCATGCAAGTTCCCCATATCACGACTCACGAGGTTTCCCGCATTAAAAAAACCAATTTCACAGAATATTCGAAACCCAAATTTCTAGGATTTGACGCTTTAGAACCTCAATTTGGCAGAATATCTTCTTTAAATATAATTTCGCGGCTTTGGGTCACTTTAGAGAAACAATGATTTGGCTTCGTGTGTTTATTAAAATAAACCAATTTCAGATCTGGCGCCTTCAAAGCCAATTTCGCGAGTTTTCACAATTCAAAAATCCGATTTCGTGAAGTTGAATTCTGAAAAAACCGAATTATTTAAGCCCCCCCCCCCGTATGTCGGGGCCCCCATGCTGTCGACTACCCTGCCAACCCCTTAAAAACGGCATTGCTCGCCGCAACACCATTGCATCAGAATGTTCGATACCGGTGCTTTGTAAAGAATTCAGAAGAATTAATTATTTTAAGGTAATTCAGGCCGCTAGGGCGGTAACTCCACTGCTCAGAATAATCAAGAACGTAAGTACCGGACCATAAATCTTTGTCACATTGTCTTTAGAAATTATTTGGCTCAATGCCTACCAACCCAACATAAAATAATAAACAAATAACACTCCCCTTGTGAAGATCCCTCAGAATTCCGATTGAATAGGTCGAGAGATTTACGAGCTACGAGAACGTACAAGGCAGACAAGGCTATATTTGTTTCCGCGAAAAGTTGCAGGCAACAGACAAAACGAAATACGTGCTAAATCCAATTATTCTTCTAAGCACACTTGTTTCAAGAACCGTGTGTCCCATCAGAAAGTAGAAACTTGTCCAACCACCGCAAGTTCAGGGGGCCTAGTTAGAGTCGTTGGGAAAAAATCCCGCAAGCGGCATCCAAGGACGCTACCATATAACGTGAGCTTTTCCCGACAACTCTAACTACAGCCCCAGGACTCAAGCAAACGCACGGAGGAAAGTATAGTAACCGCAGCCAAAATTAAATGAAAGGCAGTATTTGTAGCTTACTGGTTAGTACTTAGGTAAAAGTTAACGACAAATAGTTTACCATAGTCACGCATAATTCCGAATACCATTTAAACTTTCACAATTCAGCGCGTTTCCAGTCGATCGTATACCTGACTGATTACATAACACTCAGGAGAGGACTGAGTAAGGAAGGGGAAAGGACTAGTTATTTGCGAGTATTATAGAGAGCGAAGATTAAACCGCAATCAAAAAAAAAAAAAAAAAAAAAAAAAAAAAAAAAAAAAAAAACAGAGCAGAAGCGTACGCTTACAGTTCATGATTTAATATAATGCTTTGAAATTCACCATAACACAGCTTGAATAGTTAATTGATAAAATATGTAATATTATTCCCATTAAGCTCGAGTGTGAAAGATTAGCAAGAAAGCAACGGCCTGGATGTCAGTGAGTTGTGTTAGTTTGGCACAAAAGTCAACCAAGAGAGAAGAGGGCATAGGGCAGAACCAAACAATGTCAGATCGAAAAATATAATTTAGAGTAAAAAATAATAATAGAAAAAAAAAAAAAAAAAATGATAAACGTACCGCTACCTTAGCATAACCTTTTCGCAGATGCGCCAATTCCAAATAAAAATCCATTCTTCATCAATTCCTGTGCAATTAGCGAATAAAATTGTTTGAATGAACAGTCATGATGTAAATTGCAATTCCCCATTTTTAAGGCCTACACTCGAGGAATAAAGCCTCGCATGGACTGATCATTAATGTGAATGAGGTTTAATTGCTTAATATAAAAATTGAACAATAAGTATGGACAAAAGGATGAATAATTGGGACTTATCTCTCGTGAAAATCGTGTCACTTACCATCGTGTGGTGGATGCAGTTTTGACTTTCAATCACTCAAAACGTGTACGCTCATAACTCCAAAACACTTTTTTCAAATGAACCGACGAAGCATTTTCGACTCCAAATGTACGTAAATGTACACACGAGCCACACAATCACTACAACTTTCTTGAGGCAAAAACTGCTGCTGAATGAGGGCTGAGAGCAACAGATCAGCTGATTTCGTTGACGGAACTCGGAAACTTGACAGAAACATTGTTGAGATTAGTGCATGAGCAAAAAAATTGGATGATTGCCAGTTATCGTTTTACACAGATATTTAAAATTCGTATTCAAGGGGAGTGCCATTGAATTAAGATAGTTTATCCTGAAGAATAAGATCTAAAGTAGTTTTTCTGGGATCGAATCCAATGCGCATTCGATTTCCGAGACACGGAGAAACCTTCACTCTTTTAATCTCAAGGTATTTCCCGCTATTCATGAATGAAATTCGTTGCTCTGATAAGTGTTGAGAAATTTCGGAATGGGTAGCTCGTGCCATTAACGTTTTCAAGGAGCCACTTTCATAGTTGATAATATGTTATTTAGGAATGCTCGTTCAGAACCTTATCTTATATCTTTTGGAAGTGCCAGTGAATAAAGTTCTGAAGACGACGTTCGATCCACTTCTCATGCCTCCAAAACGACTCACGCGATCCAGAAGTGGTGACGCAGGTTCGATTGCTTTTGTTTTATTGAACTCAATGCACTCTCAATTATTTCAAAGTCGGTGAAATGCCTTTATTGCCTTTTAGTCTTGACCACGTTGGAATATGTATTTCTCATTGAAAGTTTCGCCAACTGAGCGCTGCTAAATTAGCGGTTGGTTTCACGGTAATTTCACATTTACAAACTAGAACTTTTGACTGCTAAAGATATTAGGGGTATTCACGTCAACCATAGTAATGTCTGTATTTAATTTTGTACTTGCGTTGTTGCAAAGGTCTGGTGTTAAGGTGCATCCACACTATGTTGAATCGGCATTGAATGGGGTTGATCAACTCAGTTGAACGATTGTAGAGGAGTTGTACGACAGATGAACAACTGATGAAAAGTTGAAAGTAAAATTGAATGGGATTTGAAACCGATGTTGAATCACTTCGTTTTTACACCCGCTGTGTGGATGCGTTGAACAACATTTTCCGCCGAAATTGCAGTTTTTCACATTCTACCCCCTTTTTTTTACTTCCATGTCATATGTGGTGTTACGCTCAAGAAATCGTGCCCGTCTGAGCTGACACCAAGATGGGTGCCGGTGATTTAATAGGCTGCTTTCCGCAATAAGCATTGCAGTTGCCGCTGTTTCACGGCACATTTTCCTCATCACTGCTCATTTTTCACAACGGAAGTAATGCACGCAAGACCCAGAAGATGGAGAGGACCACAAGAAGCTAGTAGGACCATTGGACATTTTCCCTGATCTGATACAACTTCTCATTCAATTTTCAACTTAAAACATTCAACTTTCAACTCCATTCTCGTCCACACTTTTTTTTCATACTTCAATTTAGTGTGGACGTCTTGTTGGATCACCCTGAAATGGGTCCTCCTAATTTGCGGACCAACAAAACGAATTCTGCGGACCAGCCTATAACTCTCCGTAAAGCGTTCCGACTGGGCTGATTTTCTGTAATTATATTTTACTCCGGTGGCAGTACAAGCCACTAAAATTTGATGACAATCCGGTAATTCGCTGAACCCAATCTCACCGCGTTTAATCGAAGTTTAATCGAACGAGTTGATCAACTCATTCAACTCCGATTCAACATAGTATTGATGAGTAAATCAAAATTGGAATCATTTTTACATTCATTTCGATTGAGACAACAGGGGTATTCATGCTCAGGGGCCTTATTCTTGAACGCCTTGGCAACACTAGTTTCGATTGCGTTATTGCCTTTTTGAGAAAGCAACACTGCGAAGCGCTATTCTTGAATTTGGCACTACTGCTTTGGGTCGCAATGTTGCAAAAGCAGTAATGCCTTCTGTGGTTTTTTGGAAACACCCCCTGTAGGTGTTTCAATTTTCAAAGCTTCGATTGTAACATTGCCTTCTCTGTTGCCATGGGAAATCCGAGAGTTTCCATTTTGTTTTTTACAAGAAGGAATTTATTTTTCACAGTTGAGCTTTCTTGTTCAGTGAGTGCGGTTTGTAAAAATAAAAGAGAATCCCTCGAAAAACGAATATTTCGTCTAATCGTCCTTCGAAAAATGAGTTGCAAGAGACCTAGCTGAATCAGCGACATACCCACGAGAAACGCTCAGTAAGATGCGTGGGGAGGCAAGGAAGGGCTGCACGCCACAATTACGATCACCAGCATTTCTCAGATGGGTTGGGCAATGAAGTCGAAGTTTAAAAGTTGTCCTCGTTGTGCATAAAATTGGATGTAATTTAGGTCCATCAGTGTTCTTCGACCAGAATCCCGGGACTAGCCTAAGGCCCCTTGCACATTAGGAAATAAAAGTCGCCCAGGTGCGGCGTCGGCTCTTGCAGTAAAAATACATAGAACTCTATGGGGCCTTTCACATTTGGCGCCGACGCGGGAGACGTCTCGCCCCCGAGAAAAAATACGCTGGCACGAGCGATAGGTGTTTTTTTTTAGGCGTCGAAAGGGGCTAATTCAACGTCGACAACGAGATATCTTTGCCCCATGTGGGCGCTTAGATGGACAATAATGAGCTCCGCTGCTGTAGTCGAAAACTCTCATTTTAACAAAGAATTTCTAAACATAGCTCTAGCTTTGGAGATTTTTTAAAAAAATTCACAACAGAAAGGAATCCCCGCGGTTATTTTATTGCATCGATTCCAGTATTGCTAACAAATGGTATTCTTGAAACACTGAAACACTCTGCATCCCAGACAACATTGCTTTCACTTCTCTCAAAGCAACATTGCCTTCAAAGCAGTATTGCAAAATTCTCACAATTTCAAGAATAGGGCCCCTGAAGTTTAACATATGTTATCGACGTAAACCCTGTTATTTCGTATTTTTTGTGTTCAGTTTCTCCGTTTCTATGGCCTTACCAATCTGTTCGGAATTTAGCATATAACAAATACAAGGTTTAACATTTTTCATGAATACCCCATACCCCTAACATGTTAAACTCATTCATTCTATACTTGATTTCCCTGGTAACAAACATCTAGCTACGCAATGCGGAAGTAACATAAAAAATAAACATCGGTGGAAACATTTTTTTTTCGAAAGAGAATAAGGCCCGTATTCATAGGCCAGTCAATAAGAACATTATAAATAGCTAAAATTGCAATTAAACGGCTAGTTCTGATTTTAGTGCATTTCATTCTGAAAAATGCACTATTGGTCTCGTCGTGATGGTGGCAAACATGGGTCATGTCATGTTTTTTTCACGTTTCAGAACCTCTAGAACACGAATTCAGTGGTCTCCGGGATTCATATATATATATTTCTTTATATATATTTATATATTTATAATATTATGGCCGTTTTCTTGTTAGCACGATAACTCTCGAAGAAATTAGTTTAGCGGAACGCGCTTTGGCACAAAAATCAGTAGTCATAAGACACCGGTCGGTATTGCATTTGGGCCAAATCGGTCAAGGTGGAGGGGGGGAAAATCGGGCTTGAAGTCGTCAAAAAATCACTAAAAATCACCAGTTGATTCTAGAAGCATCATATTCGGTACGTATACTCCATGTTAGACTAGCCTTTGATTCCCATTTTAATTTTTTGAAAAAGTCAAGGGGGAGGGGGTGGTGCCCGCGGGGTGGAAGTAAGTGTGTGGTCTTGTTAGCACGATAACTCTCGTAGAAATTAATTTAGCAGAACGCGCTTTATCTAAAAAATCAGTAGTCATAAGATCCTGGTCGGTATTGCATTTGGGCCAAATCGGTCAAGGTGGAGGGGGGGAAAATAGGGGTTGAAATGGTAAAAAAATCACTAAAAATCACCAGTTGATTCTAGAAGCATCATATTCGGTACGTATACTCCATGTTAGAGTAGCCTTTGATTCCCATTTTAATTTTTTGAAAAAGTCGAGGGGGAGGGGGCGATGTCCCCGGGGTGGAAGTAAGTGTGAGGCCTTGTTAGGACGATAACTCTCGTAGAAATTAATTTAGCGGAACGCGCTTTGGCACAAAAATCAGTAGTCATAAGGCCCCGGTCGGTATTGCATTTGGGCCAAATCGGTCAAGGTGGAGGGGGGAAAATAGAGGTTAAAATGGTAAAAAAATCACTACAAATCACCAGTTGATTCCAGAAGCATTATATTCGGTATGATGATTCCATTTTGAAATAGCCTTTGATTCCCATTAAGTTCAGCTTAAACAAACCCGGCAGCAAACAGTACGAGGGAGGGTCAAACATTAACGAAACAAATCATGGTCTCAACATTACTACTTCTGGGACGGCTTAGGGTATCCGTATACAAAATGAAATGCACTCTTTCCGACCGCCAGCTGCCGGAGCGAAATTTTTTTTTAGTTTGTTGTTAAGACCAGCACCAGTAGTGTAAATCCAAGTTTCCAGCTTCGAAAGACTTGTGCTACTTTCGTGGCACTAGAAGAACCGCAAAAATTTTGCACTTTTTTTGGGTTTTTCACGTTATCTCTTAAAAATGCATTTTAAGATAAAACGTACGAAATACGTTAAAAACCACATACAATTTGCTACAATTTGAGACCTAACGTAGCTCTGTAGGTCATACATATAATAACCAAGATACGGCTCCTCGAATTTGGATTTATTTGTCAAAAAAATTTAAATTTAAAGTTTTGGTAAACTTTCGACCCAAGTTTTGGCCAAATACTCATCCTACGGGGAAATCCGAGTCGAGAGAAGTTGTAGCAAATTTAATTATGTTCCATTTAAGCACTCAACGATGTCTGTAGACCAAATTTCATAGAAATCCTCGAAAAAACAAGAAGTTTGGAAATTACATTTTTCTAAAAATGAATCTGTTGAGTTCCCACCTAAGTTTGGGTGGGTACCAGTGCACACGAGCGATAAGTGTAGCATGGTATCGCTACGCTTATAATCAGGACCATTCTTCTCTATATTCTCCATGAATGGACAGCTGTACTAGTTGCTATTGTTTTTACATGGTAGTGGTGACATGTATCGCAGTGTCCGGGCGAAACTTTTCGCTCGTGTGCACGGAGCATAAGGCTGAATGAAAATACCACGTAAAATTGAAAGAATTGTGTAATTTCAAATAAAACTTGACCATTGGGAATGGAGAAGAAAAATAAGTGAAGAGGCTAAAATTTAAGCCCAATCCCCAATCAATTGTAAGTCCTACGTATGCACCAGATGAGGTTTAAGTGATTTCAAATCCACCCCGCCAGCAGAATCTTCAGTTACCGTCTCGGCATCATGGTTCCGACCAGTTCTGGCGAGCCGGGTACTTACTTGACTCGGTTTTTCAAGTCGGGTTGACAGCCAGGGACTGAATACGTAGTAGGCTTGCACCTCCGCTTCCGGTGAGGGGTGGTCCATCGCCTCCATAATCTTGGACCTCTGATGGACTTGTAGTAGCTCTGGACCACACCCAAAGGTACAATTTTTGTGATTGTCTGGGGGGTCCAATCCAACCCAATCAAATTGTACCACGATTTCGCTTTATACGCTCTTGATCATCCCTCTCCCAACAATTGTGTACACCAACCTCACGTCAATCTGCCGTGAGGCCTGCTTCAATATTCGATTCATCTCTTGTATACTGTGACGCCTTGTGGTCAGGGGAGGCATCCTTGTGATCAATGAAAATAGAAACTGGTAAAGGGGCCCCGATGAATGAAACAGCATTTTGTGCTGGGTGATGGATCCAAGTTTCTCCTCTTTCCTACAATGGACGAAAGTTTCTTCATTTTTGCCACACATCAAGTTGAAATTCCCCACAATTTGTTCCTTTTCCCAGCCCACGGACGCTGATAGTGAGAATAAGAATCCTACATTGGGATGTAGTGATGAGTGCCACGAAAGTAGCACAAGTCTTTCGAAGCTGAAAACTTGTATATGCACTACTGGTGCTGTCCTAACAACATACTAAAAAATCAGAACTAGCCGTTTAATTGCGAATTTATTGTTCTTGTTGACTGGCCTATCATAGACATTTCTTAAACTTAAATTTCCCTAAGTGGACGTCTAAACAGATGATTTTTTTCCAACAACAACTGATTTGATTTTTACTTAGGAGAATTTTAACTTAAGTAGCAAGTATGAATACGGGCCTAACTAAATATGACCAGGAATTGAATATTAGTGCGTAAATGATTGATTTCGATTTATAGTGAAATAATAAACCTCGTCTATTTTTTTGGTTTCCTTAAACGGCCTGTCCCTGACTCGTGACGTAGTTAAGGCGTTGTTACCCCTCCCAACCCTCCGCCGCGTTGCTGTTATTGTGTCTTCAAGATATATAGACTACAGAGGTATGCTCGTATCTAGGGGCTCCTCCTTGGCAACCGTAACGTCACCCGGGTTAGACTTGAGATGAGG
Organism: Corythucha ciliata; assembly: GCA_038030265.1. Taxonomy (NCBI): domain Eukaryota; kingdom Metazoa; phylum Arthropoda; class Insecta; order Hemiptera; family Tingidae; genus Corythucha; species Corythucha ciliata. The sequence continues at coordinate 35,282,688 of CM075942.1, read as the reverse complement.
TGAGAGGTTCTTATAAAATTGTGATGTTATCGCACTCGTGGGCCCTTTCTGTCACTGTGTTTTTTATAGCGTTCCCCATTTGCACAAAATTCTGCATTTGGGCAGTTCATTTCCACCCGTCTTCACTGAATTAAATCATATGTTAGTGGAGAAGACGGGTGGAAATGAACAGCCCCGTTGCAGAATTTTGTGAAAATGGGGAACGCTATTAGTCTTTTTGTTTGTTTTTGCCTTGTTCATCATATTCACCCAGCCTAGTATATTTGTATAGCTTTCTTATAGCCTGTTTTTAATAATACTGTGGTTGTTTTACCCGAAACCAGACTACCGTTAGCAATTTCTTTGGATTTACATCACCTCTCGTATCGGTGGGGTAAGTAATTCAAAGTGTTGAATTAATATTTCATTGTTTAATTGTAAGGAAGTATACCTTAAAATTATAATACTCCCACACCTATTTTATGACCGAAAGTCATGTTCATATTTGATTGATCGGGCGCATGAAAGCTCGTTCCAGCCGCTGCTTTTTTTTGTAAACTTGTTCCCAACAATTTTTGACGTAAAGTCATTCCGTGTAAAGTCGTTCCGCTCACATGTCGAGGTCTGTTTCCCCAAGTCACTTCCAGGGATTCCAGTCACTTACAAATGTAAAACTTTGATTTCTTCCTGGTAACGAATACTGACGGGGATATTTTATTCAAATACTTTCCGTCTGATTTAAATGGATCTAACCCCATGACGTCATTGCGCGAATGATTATGATTGGCTAAAAAGTTAGGAGCATACCTCTGTAGTCTATATACCTTGTCGTGTCTTGACCCTTCTTTTAAGTCATATTGTTTGATTTGTGGGAAGCTATTGTGATGGTTATGCGAATGCTGTTATTACGTCATCAGTCTATCTAGCCTATTTCAAATGGGTCCTGCAACCAAAAAGTTTTAAAAGTTAATATGTAAAAAAAAATATAGGGCCGTATTTTCTTTGAACGGATCGTGTTTTCATGAGTTTTGCTAACCAAACTATCACGATGGCATGAATTTGAAAAATGTGTTACTTCCTCATTACGAAACTGTAAGCAGTACGAACGTTGACGTGAATACCTCAATGGGGAACTTGCATGAATCTCAGATTGGGAAGAAAAGTATATTGACCCGTGAACTGAAGGATAACAACGGAAGTTGCAACCCAATTGGTGCGTTTTAAGATTTTTAAAAAGGTTCAAAGTTCTTCAAGAGGGGAAAGACGGTGCGAGGGGAAATGACGTAAATCCTTACTCGTGAAGCATTTGAGGGAACTCTAAAATTGTTTGTTTACAAATAACACGAAACATTTCCCTCCAGTAAACGCGTCTAACCCCCTCTTCCCCACATCATCCATTTCAATAAATAAGTTTTCACGTAATCGAACCCCCACTCAAAATTTCCAAATATTCGCTAAAAAAGCATCCTTGATTGATTTCAGAGTTTAATGTGAGCAATAGGCTTGTGGAAGAGCCCTCTTTATGAAACACCAGCTTTTGAAAAATGTGCAAGTTCCCTATTATGTTGTGCTCAATCGCCGAAATAATCTGAAGCCCGAAAACCTTTTTTCTTTAGCCGTCTTTGATTAAGCCTAAAATAAAGAATCGCTTAGCCTCTTACAATTGCCACCTCATAATCAAACAAAAAGTAAGAAAAAGCTCCATGGGTGGCGCGGGGACCCATAATAGGTCCGTTCCATTAGTTGAATTTTAGACGATCCTTGTCTTAGGACTTTTTCAAGGGATTACTCCCACCTCACCGCACCACCCTAGTCACGCCTGTGAATTCGAGGGAGTGGGGAGGCTGAAAATAAATAATTAAACTTTATTGAAGCTAAATACTTTCTATTTTTACTTGTTTTGAGTTCCGAGAAAAAATTGCTTCCGAGGTGGGATTCGAACCCACGACCTCCTAGTTTCGCGCCATTCACTCTACAGCTAAGTTAGCTTGAGCTCTTAGCGTGAGCCTCTCATGGTTCTCTCTGGTTCTAGTGTAGCACTAGCAAAACAATGGAACGGACCTGTCATATGGCCCATACATGTATGGAGGGGCCACATATGGGGGCATCAAAACCATCAATTATAATCAAAACCATGCCTGTCTACACATGCTCAACCGAGGAATACAGCCGGTTCCTACCGAAAAGTCTCAAAACTCAACAGAGCGGCCGCCAGCGTAACAGCGTCTTGAAGCCAGGGCAGGGCTGTAACGAAGGATTTTCCGTGGAGGGGCAAGAACCCCCCCTCCTCATCGTCACCACTTCAAGAATTATCACACCTCGACAAAATGGATGATTTTGTTATTAAGTTACCTTCGTCTTCTTTTTGGTCGTGGTTATGCCAGGGTTCCTTACCGGGGTACCCGGGACAGTCCCGGTTTGTCTAGTTTTGTCTCGCGTCCCGGGCAAGATCATCCCGGGACGCAATTGGTCCGGATTCTGCTCTGAAATTCTAAAAAATTCACATTACATATAATAATTTCATTTTTGGAATGAAGATGCGCGTGTACCTGGCCTGATACATCAAGTTCCAGGCTTTATCCGCAACTCTGCTCCGAACATGCTCCAAACACTTTGCTGGAACAGACCTAATAGTAGGGGAGCCCAAGAGGGGATTTCGGGATTTACTAAAGCGCGTCAGGTTAAAATACTGCGGGTACCTTGTAGCTATAGTCGGATCGGTGAAAGAATGTGCATGAAATTACCCTCTCTCTTTTCCCTAAACCCACATGACTTACCGCTTCCACGCCATCACCTGAGAGGAGCCTCTCCTATTTTATCGGTAAAACTCTCTGTTATTGGTTGCAGTTGTTTGATAAAAGTGGAGAGCCACGTTAAGAGAGGGAAAAATCGGGCTTATGGCCTCCCACCACTCATGCACATTCTTTCGCTGATCCGAGTATAGTTGAGTACCTCCACCACAATATGGGCCCTATATATGTGACCGCCCGTCAACCTAAAAACTTGGAAAAAAAAAAACAAAAAAAAACGTCATCTTTACATTCTCAAGCGTGGCTATTTTTTTTCATTTTGAAGGGAATAATTCAAGGATAACGAAAAATATATAATCTGACGATTTCCATAAGCCGAAATAGCAAAAATTCGTCGATAAAGTTTAGTCATTATTCAACTCGTGGGACCAATTCAGTAAAACTTAGCGCCCACCTGTCTTGTCTAAAAACATATGTACCAATTCGGAGAGGACGGGTGGATAGTGCCGGCGCTAAATTTTCCTGAATAGGTTGCCACATGTGTTGAATAATGAAGTTTACAATAATTGCGCTTTTCTCTCTCATATCAGTTGAATAATGCTATCATTATTCAACTATTGTAGGAAAAGGTCCTTTACATCACAGTTTCAGTTAACCTCAACTTTCTCTTTCGAAAATGGTGCAGAAAAGTAGGACTTAGGCACCAAATATAGCGAGCATTTTTTTAAAAAGTGTCAGATTAGACGAATCCCTCCAGTAATCGTCAGATTACGAGAGAGCACGTTTAGGACGTCAGTATGAATCGTATTATATCTTAATCTGACGCGCTCGAGTATTTCAAAATTACGATTTTTTTTTGCACATTCTGATAAGTCCACGGGTTTGCGTCACCTCCAAATCGTCAGATTATTGAATGAGAGCTTATTTTAGGTTCACTTAACATTCCCTTAGAAAATCTGACGCGCTCTGTTAAATTATTATTATTTTTTTTTTTTCATTTTCAACCCTTACGTACCCCCATCATGCAAACTATCAGATTAACATGCATACTTCATTAAAAATACCTAGGCAATTGATGCTGTAAATATCTGACGCGCTCGAGAATGTCTATGCAACAGTTTTTTTTTTCATTTTTGAAAGTCTACAGCCGCTCTATATGATGTATACAAATTTTATCTTTTTATCATCCAAGCTTTGCAACCCAGTAGGTCTCTACACGCTCGAGTAAATCCCCATTTAGCATCGTGGGCTCCCCTACTATAATAATTTAATGAAAATCGTTTTCGGTTGATAAGCCATTTTTTTCTTTTTCGCCTTTTAGATACTTTTTTTAAACTGTATGTGCCGGGCCAATTTCACGGAACTGCGGGACGAAGAACGGAACCGTTTGTTAAGCGCTACAAAACGGATAAAACTTTGTTTGTTTACGTCTCATTAGCCGAAATATTCATTTGTCCAGTAAATAAGAAAATATTGACGTCTGTTTTGTGTATTTTTGTTTTTCCGTTGTGTTTTAGGTAGTAAGAAAAAGTGTTAGCGGAAATCGCCTCCAGAGACCTTGCTCCCACAGTCATATTACGTTTCAATCTTTCCATATCCTTGCTTTAGGCCTCTTTTACACGGGTAAGTTTTTTTTTTCTAAAATATGTTCATGGTCTCAAACAAGACATTTCACGCAGGCTATACATCTTTTACCTTTTTTTCAAAATGGTTACTTCGTTCAAAAAACTTACTCGTGCAAAGGAGGGGCCACACTTGTGTCAAATATTGCTAAATATTTGACAATTCTTTTCAATTTCCAGTTGGTCGGTTTCTAGAAAATGCTAGAAATTGATTGATATTGGAGGATATTGTCCAATATGGACACAAGTGTGACCATGCCTTAATAAGAGGGACTTTAACTTTTCGAACAAGAACACAAGTGAATGGGATTTGGTTTTTCAGCATTTGATTGATCACTTTTGTATCGTTGCGTTCCCTGACAGCAAACGATAAAGAAGCGCCACAACTGGATAATGGCGCTGAGGATGCCCGGGCTAGTGGGCAAAAATCGCCTAAGAAAAGGAAGAAAGTACGAATTGAATCGGACGCCAATGAAGTGAGAGATGAGATTACCACAAATCCCTGGTTTCCAACCAACTGGGAGGATGTTTTGAATAACATAAGAAAAATGAGAATTTCAAACGACGCTCCAGTCGACAAAATGGGTTGCGACAAGTGCCACAGCGAGGAGGATCCTCCAGAGGTGCGTCTTGTAATTCAAGAACAAGCTTTCTCATGAAATGGAAAAATAATTGGATTTCAATAGCGCTTGAGTGACGATGAATACAATAGCGTAACATTATTATCAATCAAATTACAGGTACAGCGTTATCAAATACTAATATCTTTGATGCTTTCGAGTCAAACTAGGGATGAAGTGAATCACGCGGCTATGAGTCGATTGAGAGAGCATGGACTTACAATCGATAATATTTTGGAAAATACGAGCGATGAGCAGCTCGGTAAATTAATTTATCCTGTTGGGTTCTGGAAGGTAATTACTAACTAAGCATGCTTCCCAGAATTAAAGAGGAACTTTTTACTGTCTTTGACGATTCTAAAATTTTGTCACCAATTTAGAGAAAAGTGGAATACATAAAGAAAACAACAGAGATTTTGAAAAACGAATATGGTGGTGATATCCCCAACTCGGTGGAAAATCTTTGCAAACTTCCAGGAGTTGGGCCCAAAATGGCCTACTTGTGCATGAACGTGGCCTGGGGGATTGTTTCCGGCATTGGTACTGTATTCAGTAAAAAATCTGTAAAATCCCGATTTTATTATCACTTTTTCTTAAAGGGGTAGACACTCACGTCCACAGAATTTCCAATAGGCTTGGATGGGTCCAAAAAAAGACGAAAACTCCTGAAGGAACAAGGAAAGAGCTGGAGACGTGGTTACCGAAGGAATTGTGGTCAGAAGTTAATCACTTACTTGTGGGTTTCGGTCAGACTCAATGCCGTCCAATTGGACCCAAATGTTCTACTTGTTTAAACCGAAAAATTTGCCCTGCGTCAACTGCGAAAAAGTGATTAGTTGAAATGTTCTTAAGATATCGTTATTATGCTTGTACAATTTGTGTTCAATTCATTTTTTTATTTTTTTCAATTAAATAATATACTTATGATAGTGCATTTAAAACTTTATACGCTGAGATAACAAAGGCGAAAAAGAACAACTATAACTCTTCTTCCAGCGCCAGCAATCAAACAAGTGACAATATAATCTTCTCTACCCATAAATCAGTGATGGAATCCATACAATCATAAATCCCCCAAATAATTTCCTGTGTGCTTAAATTCTTCTCTAACAATGACCAGTGAAGATCCAGAGTACACCACACATCAATACGCTTCTGCGACAAATTCCACCGTTATAAACATACATCACGCATCACATTTTAACAATTTTTTTTTGTTTTTTCTGCTTTTTACTTTTCATTTTTCATCTTCGTTATTAAATCATAAATTTCGTTTCGCACATGAAACTACTAAGGCCTCGTACACACTGGGCGAGTAGTTTGGTCGAGTAGATGAGTAAATTAGTAGCTAGCGCGAACAACGTTGAAACAGACAAAATTAAATTTTTAGAGAATCAAACTTTTTTGATAATAGAACAATAATTTGATAAATAAAACGGTTCGGGGATCATCTTATATTGGAACAAAATTTGTTCGGTATAATTTGTTGGCTCCCAGAGCTGCCACCACTGCTCAAAACACTCCCGGAGCTCTTCCTACTACCACATAAGCCGTGTTACAACATTATTACAGTGAAATCTTCACTTTTAGAAAAATGTCTGTTACAACGTTGTACGTGCGAGCCATTCAACTATTTGATTGAGTTCAAGCAGGGAGTCCACGGAAAGAGCAAACCCACCCAGGAGAAATCCCCTCTCGGAACTTATATGTACAGTAGCTCAGTTGGTTAGAGCACCTGCCGCGAAACCAGGAGGTCGTGGGTTCGAAGCCCACCTTGGGAGCAATTTTTTCTCGGAGCTCAAAACAAGTAAAAAATGGTTAGTATTTAATTTCAAGATTAACTTCTTTATTTTCAGCGTCCCCACTCCCTCGAATTCACAGTTGTGACTCTGATAGTGTGGTGAGGAGGGAAGTAATCCCATAATTGTCCGTAGAAAGGGTCTTCTAAATTCAATTAATCCACTAATTGTCAAAGATACAAAGAAAAAACTATTTAGTCAAGTCCCCCCCCCCCCAGAAGTTCCAGAAGGATTTTTAGTTTAGTGGCAAGTCGCGAGTTAAGCTCGGTGCACACGATGCATTTTTCGAAGCATGTTTACTTGCATGGTGAAAAAAAACATATGATCTCCATCAGTGACCGGATGTTTTTCAGAACAGGCAGGCCATCATGCTTCAAAAAAATGCATCGTGTGCACCGAGCTTTACTTAACTCGACTGATTTGCTCGACCAGTGTCTTACCAGTGTGAACAATGTTCTTCGTGCTGGTGCCTTATACAGAAACGCCGGGGAAAAATGCCGCAAGCGGGATCCAAGGACTCCGAATAAGAAATAACATTATCCCGCCAGCAACCGCAATTTGTGGCATTTTCCCCGACGTTTCTGAATAGGGCCCCTGTTCTTCCCATCTTGGTTGTCTTTTGGTTTGCTGTCTGAAGACTGCTAGTATACAATTTTTTCCTCAGTAAGGCAAGTTTCAATAAGGTTTCAGTGGTTGTTTATAAGTATAGCTTTTGACTCGTTACTGCCTGAGAATTGTGATCAAATACGACTTTGTGACGCTGCTTTTTCTTGTATTTAAACTTCTTGCTATATTTCGACAATACATCGTGGCACTCAATGGAGCGGCGACGAGAACCCGGTTTCTGCGTGGAATGTGGATCTATTTTACCATATTTAAAAGATCACGGCAAAGTCGCCTGCTACACATGCAATGCTCTGAGTGGACCCGAAGGTACTGATCAGTGTGTTTTTACAAAATTATCTTCTGCCCTCAATTGCTTTTTAGTACACTTGCTAATTTTATTCATATTTTACTATTCAGCGTTTATTGACGACTCCGTCGTTTCTCAGTACGTCGTACATTTCAATACGTACACCCCGAAGGCAAATCGTTCTGAAAACAATGACGCAAGTGACAAAATGGGGCAGGAAGAGGGCCCCGTGGTGGATAGAAAATGCCCGAAGTGTGAAAGTCAAAAAATGAGTTACGCTACTCTACAGCTGAGGTCGGCTGACGAAGGGCAGACCGTGTTCTATACGTGCACAAAGTGCAAGTAAGTTTGAATTAATCAGGCTTCCGATGTGGGTCCTGTCATTTGAACCATTATGTTTGTGTGTTAGATTCAAAGAAACAGAAAATTCGTAACCAGCAAGGATTTGCAACGTTCTCGTAGGCGATTTTACGTTGAACTCGGTCTCGTCTGAGATGTTTTTGCTCCTTTCCTCGAACTTGTCTTTCACGCTGGACAGCAAATTGTAATGTCTCTTGTCCATACTGACCATCATAAATTGACTGTAGTACTTTTCAACTGTCTGTACACTGTATATACCTGCTAAAACAGTAGGTACTAAAACAGACCAAGAAACCTACTAAAACAGAGCAAGAAACAACTTCCATCAATGGCACTGTTTCTTTATTCAGCATTCAGTACTTGAACGGTTTCCACCGTGATTACGCCTTCTTTCACATTCAAATGTATCATGTTGTGTTGATGCTGTTTGTCAAGTGATTAATATATTCAAAAAGTGTGACGTCGCCGTAGCCAGTTTCCATTTCCAAACAATTTTCTTCAAGTTGGAGTGCTTAAGGATGAGTTGTACATGTGCTTCCTCGGCCCCCCTCCAATCGTTCCTCGTTCGTCTTCAGGAAATTCCGCACAACCGTACGATCTTGTTTTCCTAAATAAATCGTCGAAAGAGTGTGAATTTTTAAGGTAAAAGTTTATGTGCGTTTTACAGTCATCAACTCGTGAGACCATAAAACAGCTGACGTACGCCACCTTGAAATTCACCTGCTATTTTTGGCATTTCATTTTTCCTGTGTTTGCATGCAGATTACATGTTCAAATTAACTCCGGAAACCCATTCTAATGACAGATTCGAGAAGGACATTTTCTGCTCTTTCCGAATCAGTCATTAGTTTTTGTCTAAACTTGGATTGCGAGCAGTGAATCCGCTCTTTGTACAAAAAAGTCACGGAAGAGCGTGAAAAACAGGAAAATGCCAATATCTCGTAAGGTAACCACTTTCGACCATATGTTCATATGGTATTTTTGGTGCGTACTACAACATGGCAAAGTATTGCACATTCCTCCTGAAACACCCTGTATAATTTTAACTTTTGAGGGTGTGGTATGCTGCGATTGAAGGTGGGCATTGGAGGGGACTTGGTCTTGAAATCATCCTACAGGTATATACATATAACATTCCTGCCAAGTGGCATTGCTTAATGATTATTTGCAAAGTTGATGTCGTTAACCTCCGGACTACTGCATTTGCCGAATTTCCTGGAGATTGAAACGACTCGTTAAAAACCAGGATTGGTGCAGAAATAAGGCGGGAAAGTGTGTGTGCCGAGTAGTGTAAACGAGGGATGATTGGACGGGGGTCGAGGAATCACCCGTGCAACTCCCCTTAATCACTCAGATGAATAGATATTTAGCGATGAAGGTAAGTTTCGCACAACCGATGCATTTGTATGACAAAAACCCCTACCATCAGAGGGGGGCCAAAGCCCCCCGCGTGCGCCCATGGTTTCACTTCTTTGATATAGTCTTGGCCTGCGGGTTAGCAAGAGATCAAAACCTTTCTTAAGGGGGAGTTGTACATGTGTTTCCTCGACCCCCCTCCAATCTTACCTCGCCTACTCCGTGTTACGGAAATTACCGCCGTATTTCTGCACCAATCGTGGACTTCAAGGGTTCATTTAAATCTTAAGGAAATTCCGCACAACCGTACGATCTTGCTTTCCTAAATAAGTCGTCGAAAGAGTGTGAATTTTCAAGGTAAAAGTTAATGTGCGAGGTTGCTGCTGGGGCTCTCGTGATGGGTGCGGTGGCCGCTTTCACATGAGTGGGAGGCGACACTTGGGTACCTTTTTCGGCGGGAAACTTGTCAGCCGAGACGAATCTGGACAACATAAGTTCTAGTTGCCCGACACGGTTCTCCAGTGAATGGAATCGGTCTTCCTCCGGTCCGGTAGCTGCAGCGGGGACGGTCGGTGGGGCGTCACCTTTTCTCGAGGAGCGCTTTTGGTGCATGAGGACGTTGTGTAGGTTGTCCAAGCACGTTCTATACCATGTGAAAAGATCTTTCTGAAGGTGTTGATGTTCTGTAGCGGTCAGGCGGGGAGCCTCGCCGTTTCTGACCAAGAGTTTATATCCCCTTTCGAACCCCTCTATATGGTTTTGTGGAGAAGGCCAGAGGTGGCGTCATCTCCAAGAGTCATGGCTGTGGTGTTTCGCCACGTTTTTTGTCGATGTTGACGAGTTCGTTGTTTTTGCTAGAGCGGATCACCCCTCTCGAGTCTCGCGACGTCGCACGAAGTCTCGGACGAAGTCAGGGACGGCGATGCCCTCTGTCTCGACGAGTCCGAGGCGGCAGAGACCGGAATTGCTGTGGAACGTTAGATATTTAGGTTACGGCTAACAAATAAAATATTATATAAATATTAAAAGGTTTTTTTTTTGTTTTTTGTTGTTTTTTTTTTTTTAATTCTTAATACCGGTTTTATGGAACTTATCATAATTCCATGACGGGCGAGGACGTAAGTTGTACGGGAACGAGGGTCTGAGAGGTGACTGGGGTTCACAATGGTGTGGAGGCACATCGGATTCCCCAGAACCGTCATCGGTCAGTCCGTTCTGCTCCCCCACCACGTCGGAGTTTAGCGAAAGGTTTTCTGTGTTGATAGGGGAGAACGTGGCCAAAAGGACATTATCGTCGTCCTCCAGGCACTGCCCCGGCTCTGTGATTGTCGGGGTCACATCGGGAATGTCCACCACAGTCGCCCCTTTTTCGTGCGGGACACTCACGCGGGTGAACGCAGGCTTGAGTCGTTGTAAATTCACGGTATTTGTTTTACCCAAACAGTCTTTTATTACTTCATACACTACTTCGCTTAGTCGTTTGGTAATTTGGTAGGGACCTTTCCAGCGGGGAGCAAATTTCTTGGCTTCGTCCACAGCTATGGCAGGGGAGTATATGTATACCACATCCCCGTTATTGAAATACCGGGGTCTGCGACGTGCATTAGCGATTCGTGCCCTAACCTCCCAGGCTTTTTCAGTCATTGCTCGTGCGAAGCCAAGAGCCTCTTGGTACTTTCGGCGCTCTTTATGGGCGTCCGGCCCACTGGCCGACCGAGGTTTACCTATCACGATTTCAAGGGGGGTAGTGATTTCTCTGCCGTACATTAAGTAGTTCGGGGTATATCCCGTACTGGAATGCTTCATATTGCGGTAGGCGGACCATACGAGTGGTAGCCATTGTTCCCAATCACGGCCCAACCTTTTGGTGTACTTAGCGATACCGTCGGCCAGGGTACGGTGGAACCGTTCTACGAGGCCGTTACACTGGGGAAGATACGCCGTGGTTTGTAACTTGGTAATATTTAATTCTTCGCATAAGGTTTTCACAATCTTGGATAAGAAATTTCTCCCTTGGTCTGACAATAGTTTGTCGGGCACCCCGTGACGTAAAAAGATGTCCTTCAGGACGTTGGCCACGGTTTCGGCCGTTTGGTCCTTAATGGGATATGCTTCCGCATATCGGGTAAAATGATCGACTGCGGTCATAATGTACCGAGCCCCAGTGGGTGACTCCGGTAGAGGACCGACGATGTCAACGGCCAACAACTCCATTGGCCGCGTAGGGAAACAAGGTTTTTGAATCGGAGGGGCTAACCCCGTCGGAGTCTTTCTTCGTTGGCATACTTCACAGGCCTCTACATATTCCTTGACGGATCGGGCAAGATGAGGCCAGTGAGCAATTCGTTTTATTAGCTCGTATGTTCTATCTCGCCCCCCATGACTTGCCCACGGGGAGTCGTGGCAGGCGAACAGAATGGCATCTCTCAGCGTCGAGGGAATGAGGGCTCTCCAGTTTTCCTCCTTATCGGGATTCGTCGTCACCCAATATTTTATGCCGCCACTAACTTTTAGTTCAGGCGGGGAGGTTTTACTCAATTGAGCATACCACGGGTCAATATTTTGTGCTGTCCTCAATAGGTCCTTGGACAGAATGACAGGGCCAGTAGAAGCGGTCACGAAACGAAGGGATCTACTTAGGGCGTCCGCATTAGCGTTCTGACGGCCAGGTTTGTGGAGAGCCGTATAGTCAAATTCGGCTAACTTCGTGCTCCAGCGAGCTATACGAGAAGTAGGATCCCTCAAATTCAGTCCCCAGATTAGCGCGGCGTGGTCGGTATGCAACGTGAAGCGTCGTCCCAGTAGATTACACCGAAAGTGACCCGTGGCCCACACGACACCAAGGAGTTCTTTCTCGGTGGTGGAGTAGTTTCGTTCAGCTGACCCGAGCAAACGACTGGCGTATGCTACAGGGCGTTCTTCACCGTTTACGATTTGGGATAGGACCGCTCCAAGGGCCGTATTAGATGCATCCGTGGCGAGGATAAATTCCTTTGTTAAGTCCGGATATACTAGAACACTATCTGAAGTCAGAACTTGTTTTAATGTATCGAATGCAGTCTGCTGAGCGTTACCCCATTGAAAAACTGCATCCTTCTTTAAAAGTGACGTCAGGGGTTGAGCTATGTGGGCATAATTGCGTATGAAACGCCGATAATATCCCGACAGACCCAAAAAGGACTTGATTTCCTTCTGATTCGTGAGGATTGGATATTCTTTTATGGCCTGGATCTTCCCGGGATCCGGCTTAGTCCCTTCTGGGGTCACAACATGCCCTAAATAATTGACTTGGGTTTCCGCAAAACGACATTTTTTGAAATTAAGTTTCAGTCGGGCGTTCCGCATTCGTTCCAGAACTTGTCGGATGTCTTCCCAATGGGTCTCTAAATCTGGGCTATGAATGATTACATCGTCTAAGTAAACGTAGCACGTTTTTCCGAGCAATCCTTCCAATAAATTATTCATTGCTCGTTGAAACGTCGCTGGCGCATTTTTCAATCCGAACGCCATCTTTGTGTAGGAAAAATGCTGGCCCATCGTTCGAAAGGCAGTTTTCTCCTGATCCTCTGGAGCAATAGGGATTTGGTGATAACCCGCGGCGAGGTCTAGGGTGGTGAAATAGCGACTCCCACCCAACTGCTCCAAAGTTTCCGATATGAGCGGTAGCGGATAGACATCACTTTTTGTTATTGAATTTAGTAACCGGAAATCAGTACAGAAACGGAATTTTTCCGTTCCGTCCGGGGTTTTCTTTCGAATAAGTACCGCTGGTGCGGCCCAGGGACTTTGGGTTGGGGTTATTATCCCTTGAGAGAGCATATCATTCAGGTGCTCCTCCATTACAGGACGAAGGGCATAAGGAACTTGATAGGGCCGGACAGCTATGGGTTCTGCGGACTGGTCGGTTTCAATATGATGGGTTACATTAAGTCGACAGCCTTCCACGTCGGGCGGCTGCCACAAATCTTTGTATTCTTCGTATAGGGAGGTGAGCCGGTGTTGAATCGGGTCCTCGAGGTCGCTTTTATGCTTCAGCGTTCCGGAAGTAATTACGTAATTTTCCTGGTCGAGTGACGGGGTAGGGTCACCTTGGACCTCCCCGGGATGGGAAATCGGGTCCGTGGGTGTGCGAGCATGGTACATTTCGGCGACTACCCGTGTGATTACCTCATTTACGTCAAGGTCTTTGACCTTTTCGGAAATAGCAATGGGGTTTTCCTCTGTCGCGTCGCGAGCAGGTGGGTTGGGAGCTTCAGGAGGGCTTAGCGGATTTGCTTTGATTTCTGCACGAGGGAGATCGAGCGGCTCGCTTTCCAGTTGAGCGATGAGGGGCACCTCCCAAGTTTGTTTGTCCGGAGTTTCGGGAAGTTCAACAATTTTCCCTTCGAATGGTCTTATACCCACAGGAAGTTGGGTGAGCACATCGAGTCCCATAAGTCCTAACCCGGCATGACAACCAGGGACTATCGCAAAGCAATGGTTGGATTCTTTTCCGAACGCACGGCTCTGCTGGGCAAGTCTTAGGACAATATAAGGTTTCATATGAGACCATAAAAAATGAAATATTCCAAATACTTGGCGCGTAAAACGGTTTGGGGATAATGGGCGAGGGGTAGTATGCCCCCTTTAGGTGGGGAGGCCGACATCGGTGGGGAGTTGCACTCGTGTTTTGTAACGGGGTTCTGGATGGTCAGAGAAGGCAATCGGGTAAAAAGAATAAGAATTCACAAAAAGGTAAAATTTATTTCAACGAACGGTAATATTTATTTATGAACGTATAGTAATAATATATAACGAAAGGGAGGACTATATTTACAATGAGGACAATCTTTGGTTATTACTCGTCAAATCAAACCCGAGAGAGAGAGACGATTTTCGACCGGGGACGTGAGAATGATATCGGGGATTAAGAAAAGATTTCGCGAAGGAACACTGAAAAACTTTTTCTGGCGATATTTACTGCGAGGACATGGTACTCCGTGGACGAGAGAATTTTTCATTAAAATTTACGTTTTTCGTCCAAGCAATCGTTCAACTACCGTGTTCAGTAAACACTTGTAGGACCAAATATAGGACACAGTAAAATTTGATAGTGGGCGTAGTAAACTTTGCGTTGGTGGCCAACGATTTTTCTCTACGACGTAACAGTTAATCTCACAAAGGGCGAGTGCACCACTTACTAAGACCAGAAATTGGACGCAGTAAAATTTGCGTTGGGGGCCAGCGATTATTTCCAACTCGTAACAGTTAATATATCAAGGGGCGAGAGCACCACGCACTAGGACCAGAAATTGAACGCAGTGAAATTTGAGGGTAAACGCTTTAACCTTTTTATTTTATTTATTAGGTACATTTTATTTACGAGTCTGAAACTGCAGATATTTTGGTGAATTGCTTCGATGGGGCACCGTACTTGATAACGTATAATGCTGTAGGGTTGGTTAGAGGACCAACGATGACCGGCGTAGGTTGTAAATTTAATTTTTCATTTCTGAGTCCTTCCTGCCGGTTTTTAATGATACTTCCAGATCATTAGCAATCTGCAAATAAAGAAACAATACAGTTAAGTTTATATTGCTTTGCGTTGCGTTTATTTCATCAACGGTCAATACATACCCAAACATGGAAAAGGAAGGCTTCTCGGCACTGTCTTAAGGAAGCCTTTGGTTTCATTTTAGTCTTCACGTTATTGTTTTTTGTCCTTTCTACAATCGTGATTCTACAGCCCACAGGCTTAAATAAAGTTGGGATCAAAAACAACGCTGAGGAGTCTGGACGATCTGGAAAGTCACACCACATAGAAAAAGCTCATATTAAAAAATATCAGCTCACTAAAAAAAAAGTATGAAATCAGCTTACCAGGCAGCTTGTCTGCAAAGGATTCCATCCCCCAACTGTCCAAGGAACGAAGTCCATTCTTTGTTTTTTTTTTTCCTGAGAGTTTTCAAGCATGAAAAAGATGAATTAATTAATCTTTGAGTTAATAATTAGTCAATTGAGGGAAGGGCTTAATGGCCAGGGTTCTTGATATCACTGCACAAGTGTGAGTGTAATTGTCAAATTTTAAGTACAATGGAAACTCGGTTAGAGGCTTGAAATGGTAAGTATCAGGGCCGGCGAAGGAACAAAAAATATAAAAAGGCAAAAAACTGCTGGGCGGGCTTCTTGAGAACTCAACTGCCCGAGCCGAAAATGGCTGTGGACGCACCACCGCTGGCCACGATGCCTCAGCAGGTTAATTGAGGCTCCACTATATCAGAAAATTATTCCTTTGAAGACTTAGCACATAACATGATTTTAACACAATAGAACAATTTTAATCCTTACCTTTAGCTTTATTGCTTTCGCTTGAGTCTTATTCCAGTCCATTAAATTCATCACAAAAGACAAAACTCGACTCGCGAAACTGGGAGGGAGCACTGACACTGAGAACTGAAATGCTGATGAGGCATGAGGCCCGGGCAAGTCACCACACGCTAAAAAGAGTATCCCTCTACTTTTGCCTACAGCAACGGAAGGAAGACGCACACAAAGAAACATCAAGGGGGCACAAGTCACTTTTACCACGTCAACCTAGTTCTTTTTACTGGGGAGACCAGTAGTTTTTACAAAGGCAACCCCCAACTATCCGTGTGTTTGGACGCATTACTTTTTACCCTTCTTATTTCAGCACCCGATACTAAGGGGACGCATCTCTTTTTACAGTGGCAACATCAATGGTTTGTTGGGCTACGGCATAATATTCCATGTCCGTACAGCAACGCGAGCTTTGCCTGTCACAGTAGTACTTGATATTTTTTGCCACTGCAATCCTTACAAGGCTGTACAATAAACTCTGTCATGGGAACTATAAATTATACTCTTGCACGGATTATTCCGTACATTGCTGAAGGAGTAACAAGTACTTTACTGCATTTTCGTTGCGCGCTAAGGGAAATTTCACTGCGCCTTCCTTTACGAAGTAACGAGGTACCAGCTATATTTAATAGTTTTTGTTTATTTTTGCTTGTGTCAAAGTAATGTTGGCTGTAGCCATGAGCAAAGCTTACTTAAAAATATCAGCCCGGTTTTTCCGTGAAGCCTCACTCTCACCAGTGTTCATTTTGAAGGCTCGAAGTCGTCGAACTAACTGGTTTAAGCTGAGAGCGAAGCACGTTGGAGCGTCTCGGATGTGTATTTCCCCTTCTCTCGAACAGTTTGATATCGGCGGCGGACGATCTCGGGGCGGCTAAGGGGCCGAACGGGCGCCAATTCGGAGATGCTGGCGAGGCCGGGGGGAACGTCTGAGGACGTCGGCGGATACAGACTGAAGACTGGAACGAGGACGTCGATGAGGATGGACAGAAGACGATAACGAGGACGTCGGTGAGGACGGACAGAAGACGAGAACGAGGACGTCGATGAGGACGGACAGAAGACGAGAACGAGGACGTCGATGAGGACGGACAGAAGACGAGAACGAGGACGTCGGTGAGGACGGACAGAAGATGAGAACGAGGACGTCGGTGAGGACGTCTATGAGGGCGGACAGAAGACGAGAACGAGGACGTCGGTGAGGACGTCGATGAGGACGGACAGAAGACGAGAACGAGGACGTCGGTGAGGACGTCCATGAGGACGGACAGAAGACGAGAACGAGGACGTCGATGAGGACGAATGAAGATGAAGACAGGACAACTGATGATGAAGACGAAAACGAGGACGTCAACAAGGACGGACTGAAGACAAGACGAGGATGAACGAAGAAGACAGGACGTCAGCAAGGACGTCGATGAGAACAATGAAGACGGACAGAAGACGAGAACGAGGACGTCGATGAGGACGGACAGAAGACGAGAACGAGGACGTCGGTGAGGACGGACAGAAGATGAGAACGAGGACGTCGGTGAGGACGTCTATGAGGGCGGACAGAAGACGAGAACGAGGACGTCGGTGAGGACGTCGATGAGGACGGACAGAAGACGAGAACGAGGACGTCGGTGAGGACGTCTATGAGGACGGACAGAAGACGAGAACGAGGACGTCGGTGAGGACGTCGATGAGGACGAATGAAGATGAAGACAGGACAACTGATGATGAAGACGAAAATGAGGACGTCAACAAGGACGGACTGAAGACAAGACGAGGATGAACGAAGAAGACAGGACGTCAGCAAGGACGTCGATGAGAACAATGAAGACGAACGAAGAACGAAACGAGGACGGCTAGGGCACTCACGGCCTTTTACACTGAACTGACTTTGACTTTTGAGCACAACGAAACACACAGATCACAGAACAAAACACACGCCGATGACACAACGCTGGGTTGCCGGCTTCACTTCCAAACACAATTCTGACACGAGACGATAGGACACTGTACAGCGCGGAGCTGCGTTTTACTCGAGTTGTTCGCGCTCTTACTAGCCGACACCAACTGTTGAGGCACCGGGATTTCGGAGTTTTTATAGGGGCGTTAGGAGTAGCGCAAGCGCAGGACAGGATGGATGGTAGGACAGGACAGGTACTCTTTGGCATTCCTATCTCTTCCCCGTCTCTCTCTCATTCCCCACCTCGGGTCTGCTCCCACTGGGTTTCATTGGTTACTGGTTTTGGAAAGATTTATGACTATCATGATTACTTATATTTAATTATTAAAATAACAAAATTACACGAAATATTAATACGATGTCGTAAAAGAGAATGGTTTACAGAATGGGTAGTATACATATATGATATTAATAAGCTTAAGTAACTACAACAACTAATTAAAAACTAAGTAACTGAAACAACTATAAAACCCACTTAAACTTTTACCCTGAAAATTCGAGCTCTTCCGTCGTCTTATTTGGGAAAGCAAGACTTAACGTGTGTGCGGACTTATCTGGAGATTAAAATGAGATCTTAAAATCCAGGATTGGTGCAGAACTACTACAGGGGGTTAAGGAAACACGAGTGCAACTCCCCCTTAACTTTGAGGGTTAAGTAGCCCGCACTTTAACTCCAACTTGGTGAAATCTACCATAAAGGCCCGTTCACAAGCTCTATGTTTTCGTGACATGCAACCTATCAAGAGGCTTCATTTTTCGAGGGAACAAATTTGTTTGGTTGCAAAGACTCCACACTTGCAAACATAGAGCTTGTAAACAGGTCTTGACGGAGCCTTCACAAAGGCCCGTTCTCAAGCTCTACGTTTGCGTTGTGCGGTGTCTATGCAACCTATAAAAATGCTTCATTTTTCGAGGGAATAAATTCGTTTCGTTGCATTGACTCCACGTAGAGAACGTAAACATAGAGCTTGTGAACGGGCCTTAACGCCCGCCGCAAATTGAGCCCAAGCTCAAAAAAAGTTGAAAATGGATACCTAGTATTTTAACTGTTTTTTGAGCTTGGGTACCCTACGCGTGGGCTCAATTTGCGGCGGACCTTTGATTTAAACGGTATTCATATTCAAATCAGATGATTCATTTCACTGCTGTACTGGCGCACTAAATTTTTAGTTTAGTTTTCATAGGTTGAATCGGCGCGGCGTCTAGAGAAAACTCGGTAGTAAATCGTTCCTTTTTAATGCCTTGAAGGCGATCTTGGTAAAGGAAACCTTGAGCCAAGTGAAGGAACGTTTCTAAATACGAAAAATGGTCAATGCGTCCTTCTCACCAAGGGGCACCTTTCTCGAGGACGCCTTTTGACTTAAAAATAAAAATAAATAAATAAATAAGTAAAATACGCAACCGATGTTGATAAAAATTTGGAGATACTCGCTTCATTTTTGGTTTGGCTTTTCTTGGACGGTTTGATTTGCTGATGAATGAAGTGCTCCTTTTTCGATCGCCGGCTGCTGGAGCGAAATTATTTAAAGCGGAAATTAGAAAACTCCCCTCCAATCGCTCGCGCGAATAAAATAAGCGCATTGATTTATTGCGTACAAAATCAGTAAAAAAGTATTGATCTTAAAAAACGTTAACAATAATTTACGAGCTAAACTTAGCTTAAGAGGAACACATTATTTTGTACGATGAAATAAATAATGAAAGCTCTCGGAATTTTACAGAGGGTTCTATACATTGAGTATGAATAATGTCGTTACAATGGCATGATGATTGTCAGTCTAATTGTCATAAAATATGTTGCACGTGGTATTGTACAATTGTAATACTGATGAATGTGGATATACCAGACCGGTTTAAATTCCACAGTCTCACTGCTATCACCGTCGGTAAGATACGATCTGGCATATGCTAAATTGTGTCCTGTTTTTACAAGAGTGCTCAGCCCATTCTCCCGTATCTGACAGTGCCCAACAATTTCTGCGCGTGTCGTTGCGAGCCAATTGCTCGCCTGTAGGAAAATATCTAGTCTCTGACACTCGTCTCCCTGCACAGAGGGGAAAACATCGTTAGACAAATTGGAAAAATTGCAGATGCCAATTAAGGAATCCTTTTTGCTGATCTTACCATCGGAGTGTTCGGGGTTTCCTTCTTGGCGATTGTCAATTAATCCAATCCAAGCGAATTGAGCGCTTGATCGTCGAAGCATGGCGGCAGCCTCACGATTGATGCCTGGATCAGTTAGCGACACTAGCCGACCGTTTTGACCGCGGCAAAGCGAGTCGGCCTCTGCATAGTCCGTGACTTTTTCCATCAACTTGAGACAGCTGTCTGATTCTGCGTGGTACGTGAAGCCCTCTTCAGAAACTACCGTCAGATTTAAAACATTAAATTAGGTTTTTTGTTTTAAGGTGTGCCATTTTCCTTCCACTTACTCAGGGGCCGTTTTGTATAGTGCACATGAGTTGGTGACTTTTCCAGAAGTCTCGTTGGGGAGCATCGAGTAAAAATTCTACATTTTTTCGTTTCGACGTCATAGTTGGCGGAATCACAAGCGGGCTGCTTGTTGCAAATGGCGAGACACTGCCTGGATGATTTAGCCAAAATGGAGAAGCCCGGGCCTTCAATTCTTGCTCGACCGATCGCTTTGGCTCTTTGACCTATTGGTCCCTCGTAAACGAGCGCTGACGACGACTGGAGTAATGCAAACTCAACTACGAGAAGAATGAGAACTGCAGAAGTTCCAAGAAACAGTGATCCCTGTTTGACAAGAAGAAATATAACGAATTGGAAAATACGAATAAATTGTCTTTATTATCTTCTAAGAAGATCGTGGAAACAACGAGACAACGAAACAAGAACACACAAACAACCTAGTAGGAGGAAACAATGAAACACCCTCGTGCCTTGAGAAAAGTTCTATAGGGCATAAAATAACAGTAATAAAATACAATAACTAACAAATACTAAATTATATTGTTTGAATGAGAGTTATGTAGGTAGTTATCAAATTTTCGGGCATTTCTTAATTCCAAATGAGGTCCACCTAAGTTGATGAAAAAGTGTCGCTTACATCGAAATATAATAGTTTTATGTGGGATT
Source organism: Corythucha ciliata (assembly GCA_038030265.1). Lineage (NCBI taxonomy): Eukaryota > Metazoa > Arthropoda > Insecta > Hemiptera > Tingidae > Corythucha > Corythucha ciliata. Next base: position 35,261,882 of record CM075942.1, on the reverse strand, counting down.
AGGGCAATATAGGACCGAGTTTTGAAAAGACACGGAAACAACGCAATAAGTTATCATGAATTCGATTATGGAATGATTGAATTTAGGACCGTCATTCAGATGAAATACCTCGAAAAATAAAGATTTCGTCGAAAAAGAAGTGATCTGTCTGTAACAGTACGTTGTGGCAGAAGTATATATATATATAATTTATTAGTATTTGTTCATTTATTTATTATTATTATTATTATTATTATTATTATTTTTTTATTTCTTTTCTTTTTTTTTTACTGAGTTCTGTGATCTTTTTCTGGGGTATTTGTTTCTCTGGTCCGCGACCATGTAATCCAACAACGAGACTCATACGTCAATTATTCACGCTATTCTTATTCACAGAAGAAAATGTCGTATAAACCATAGAGCAAACAAACAATTATTTCTAATCTAAAAGACAAAACAGACATTCTTCAAGAAATCATGAGTAACTTCTTACAAGTCAATCGAAATAATTGTGAACAGCTACATAGGAGAAACGGTAAACAATGTCTACGTGAGCCTCGAACAGAAGACTATACTTGGGAAGCTTAAGAGCCCCCATGCACTGCCGATAGTTTAGTCGAGGCCCTAGTATTCGGGGCCCCTAACAGACAAGGACAACACACAAATCACGCAGAACTATCACAACTTGCACAGGACCCCAACTTAATATTCTAACATGAAATACGAAACCAAGGCTCCATGAACCACAAAAATGACAGGAAAACTTTTCAATAATGTTCGTCCCTCTCATTTCTAATTTACCAGTCGCACCTTGGAAATACTTCATCAAATTAAGAGAAGAGAAAGAAACATGATTCCCGAGGACACTTGAAAACGTTAAGAATATATACATCGGTTCTGGGCTCGGTCTAAATACGTAATAAAAATTAAAAATAGTACTGCTTTTACCTGCTGCATGATGATCAATACGTTGGTAGCTCAAATCACTTCTTTACTCAGCATGCATAACCAATAAACGTATAAATGTTACAAAGTACTTTATGAAAACGACCCCCAGAACAACGCGAACAATGGCAAAAGCTTATTGCTTTGAATAAAAAGAAATCGGGTCGTCCAGTTTATATAGGATGAGCTCTATAAGAGATGGCAAGGAAAGAAGGGGTTTCGTAGTGTTCACTCAGAGATCACATGGCGTATATGGCTTGCCTACACCCAATTTCTAGCATAGCGAATAAGAAAAATGAAAAAAGATCACGCGAGCTGAAATGTATATATGGAAGGGGAATATATCGTGGATTCATGGAAGTGAATGAAATAGGTTCATAAAATGATTTACAATTTATTTTAAAAATGCTTCAATTGACCATATTTCCACAAATCTTGCTGGAAAAGCCTGTAGATCCCGTAAGCTACAGTTATTATTATAATAGGTACCTAGGTGAATGATTGAATGCGTAGGTATAGTGCTTTGACCCCAAAGGTGTTTTATTGCTCCTTTTCTGGAAGGTACGGGTCAGTTTCGCCGTTGTAATTCATAAGCGCATTACAACAATCTTGATAGTAATCATTCAGCTGATTCAGTTTGACAGTGCGAAATGCTGTCAAACTGGTGCACAAAGTGATGTGTGAAATGCTCTCGTAACTTAAGCCCTGTTCACACGATGCAATGTTTGAAGTTATATTGCATGCTGGTTTTTTAAAAACATATGTTCCTTGGTAGTGACCGGATGTTTTTAAAAATCCAGCGTGCAATTAAGCTTCAAACATTGCATCGTGTGAACAGGGCTTTAATTGTGGAAATACATGTCTTGTGCATGGTAGATTTTAGAAAGATTGGCGCTGAGTACGTAAACGCTGATAGTTATCGAATATCGTCCCATCATCTTCCAACAGAGTTGAACATCAGATTTGAGCTGTGTGGTCGATGAAAAATCGAAATTATTTTCTTGTGTTTTTAAAATGATATAGGAAGCTCAGACGCAATCCTTTTTTATTGATTTTATTTGATTCAAACAATACCCGTGAAGGAACGTTTCTGAACCCCCATCTAACAGTTTTTATTTGTAAGGAAGAGGAGGGGTTCGAATGTCAACGAGACGTAAAGATAATGTTGACGTTCTTGCGGTGACCCAATAATTATGCTCAATCCTCCCGAGAAAAGACGCGTGGCGCATCCGATAAGAGAAACAAAACCCTTATGGTTCAGTCCCTAAGCGAGGATTTCCGTTGGAAGTTTCCGCTCGAAACTAGAATTAATTTAGTAACGGATAAGTACTTGTTTCTTGTACAAAGTAAGATACCTACGTAGTAGTAGTTGCCTACGTATCTAGTTCGTATAATAATAGCACGCCTTGTAGATGTAACGATGTCATTAATCCTAATATGTAATGGTTTTAGTCCAGTCAAATTAGAATTTGACCTTGCAAAAGGTCCAGTATAATTTTTTATTTTTTTCATCTTTTACGTATAGGTAAGGAGTGTTTGAGAAAAAAATGTAAATTCTGAAACGCTCGGCACAACTTTTGGCAGCCCGAAAACCACGATTTTTCGGCACTTTTTTTAGTTTTTTCTGAATATTCTTAAGACCATTGGCCTTTGAGGAAATTCTCTCATACAACACAGGCAGGGCATTAAACTTCCTACATCTTTTTCATTCAAAGTATTGCTCTACACGACCAATATGGAGGGCGCTACAGCCTCTCTGACCATTTTTCCTGTAATGGTTGAAAGTTTTAAAATCGCCCGTTTCCGACCAAAATATGTTTAGTGAGCTTCATTTCTTGCCGTCAACATTCATCCCTCTGTCAGTACCTACCAACTTTTCAAATCCCCTTCCCCCTACACGTTTTAAAATTTCAAAAACACTTTTTGTCGGCCAAGCTGAAACCTTTGCAAGTCGGGTCCTCGATTTAGTCGCCGCTCGACACACAAAGTCGAGGGTCCACCATGACGCTTGCTTGCATGTGTTCGCCGAAACCGGTGTCAGAAAGAAGAGCTTTTGGCTGGAGTCTTCAGGGATTTGCATAGAATTGATTCACTTTAAATCATAAAACAACAATTATAATTCAGTTTCCTGTTTACCATTAAACCCGGTTTCACTCGATCGTCGAAGGGTTGAGAGTGGGAGTGTAAAGTGGGTGGGGGTACTGAAAAAGTGGTTTTCAGGCTCAGGAATTTCCAACAGAATCCAGCGTCAAGGCGAGGCTCAAGGCATTGAGAGTGTGAGGACAGCTGGGGGCATCTACGGAACGTTAATGTATGCAAATACTAATAAATTTTCACACAATCGATCCCCCTCCCTAACTCACCAACTCCGCCATCCGGCAATTTATTTTTCCATCTTGCATGAAAAGCCACTGAAGACTCTAGTCAAAAGCTCTTCTTTCAACTCTTCGACATCGGTTTTGGCGAACACTTGCAAGCAAAAGTGTCATGGTAAACGAAGAATTCAACGAGAGATTATTGAACCCTCAGACATAATGTTCATTTTTTAATGAATGCGACTGCATAACAACTCAGGGGGCCTATTCTCTAAAGGAGCCCATAGACGGTCAGTCTGATTGATCAAAATATTGAACAAACAGATTGAAGTGAGCTTCAATCATTTCTTCAGTTGTTTGAACAAAACCCTTCCCAGTACCAATGTCTCTCGCTGATGAGGAGAAGGCGGTGGTCATTCAATCTTCTTCAGTCATTGACTCAATCGTAAAACACGCTTCTAGACGGTCAATCATGGCTGTCACAGTCGATTGATCCACCACGTTTGATCAAAAAACTGATCGTCTAGGGCAGTGGTGTCAAACTCAAATTCTCGGCGGGCCATTACTTGGAAATTGTAGGGCCCTGGCTCGACTTTTAACCCCCATCCCACCCCAACGTTATGCACCACAAACTAGAATTAGGTACTCGAGTATATGGAAGTTTGCTAATTAAATAATGAATTTTCAGGACATTTTTTGTTTGTTTCCTGCAGAGCGACCTGTAATGTCTTGGCTATCTCTCCCATAGTTGTTTAGTAAAATTTTCTCAGCCTCTTTAAATTTTGGGGGGTATTCAAGAAGCGGTTATCGAGATAGTGGGCCATCACGATACAATTTTACAGGCAATGCCACAAGAAATCTCTTCAAAAACATATGGTCTTAGCGAAAATTAATCACGGAACAGGTTTTTTCAATGAAATTGTGCGCGATGTTGTAAGAAAAATCGGGTACATTATCATTAAAAACGCGTGTTCCGTGATTAATTTTCATTAGGATCTCATGATTTTGAAGAGATTGCTCGCGATATTGCATGGAAAATTGTTTCATGTGAATGGGGCTTTAACTCTCCCTCACAAACCATGTGCTATGCCTCTGTGGATTTTATGCATCATATCAAAACGCTTCATTTTTCGAAGGAATAAATTTGTTTGGTTGAGTAGACTCCACAGAACGCATACATAGAGCTTTTGAACACACTTGGAGCAGGAGAGCTTATAAGGATGAGCAAGAGAAGAGGCGAGGACTCGCCCTTTTTCACAATTTTTTCAGATTAATTTTATAGTTACCAGCAACTATCGACAGCCGGTTCCAAAAAATAAAGAAATAAAAATACCCAGGGGTGCTCGCGGGCCGCATAAAAGATGCTCGCGGGCCACATGCGGCCCGCGGGCCGCAAGTTTGACACCCCTGGTCTAGGGGCTCCTTAACTCCGAAGCAATAACTTTTTCGCAGTCATATGTTTACTTCATTAAGTTTCTTCAAACAAATGAATGAAATAGACACATGGCTGGGGAAAAAAAATATTGCTTTTTGTTAGAGAATAGGCCCCCAGTTGTTAAGTGGAGTTCATTTTGTTGCCTGAAAAAAAGGTCTTGAAACAAATCTGGGAAAAAGTCGGACATTTCTTGCTCAAGTACTTGGGCACAAAACCACAGAAGGCATTACTGCTTTTGCAACATTGCGACCCAAAGCAGTAGTGCCAAATTCAAGAATACCGCTTCGCAGTGTTGCTTTCTCAAAAAGGCAATAACGCAATCGAAACTAGTGTTGCCAAGGCGTTCAAGAATAAGGCCCCTGGTCAGTGGTCGCATCAGCCCGGCACTTGACCTGAGTATGCACATGACAGACCGCTTCCTAAGAGCTGAGATGCCACTGTACCAAGTTCCTCACTCCTGGCTCTCGACTCTCGAGCTGACTCAGTATGCCAGTCAGTCAAGTCAGAAAGTCGGGTCAGAACCACCCGGTTTCATTAATAGCGTTCCCCATTTGCAAGAGAATTCTACACTGGTACACACTGTTGTTGTCCTGATACGAGTTTGGGCGCTCCATTTGTCAATTTAATCGCACCACTGTAAGTGAAAGTTTGCTACATTTGCCACGGCATCCTGCGCTAGCACTGTGCTTGTACAACATTTTCTGCCTGGAGGACTATGCTCGAGAAATTAAACGGAGCAGGTAAACCTAACTCTAGGTTCATAACAGATAAACTACATGGAAGTAGAAATAATGCTGAAGAAGCCGATCACGCTTTTGAGGTCTGTCGTCCTCCTGGAAGCGTTTTCGAGCGGTGCTACAACGAGCGTACATCCCAAAGACTCAAATTGAATGTGACATCGTCCACTGCAGGCTTAGCTGCAGTGAATTCAATTTAAGTCATTTTATATGTACGCTCGTTGTCGCGCTGCTCGAAAACGCTCCATCGTGCCAGTGAAGAGATGGCAAATAAAAACGCTATAAGACATGTAATTAAATTATCCCCGTGGCAAGATCATGATCTGATGATCACCGCTACCCTTGGCAAATATTCCTAATTCCCGTACTAACCGAATACCGAATATTCGTGATTCGGCGAATAGCTAGCATCTATCTACACTATCGTGTATTTGACAACAATTTTTCTCGTTATTTTAGCACAGAAAATAATGCTAAAAAAAAAGGCAGAATAGCGGCAAAATTCGGCCCAACTTCAAATGGGGCTTAAAAAATTCCTTTTGATGCATACTTCCAGGATTCGAAGAGTCCGCAACGATACGGGGTGGCAAACATCTTTTTAAGGGAGGGCAGACGTTAGCCAACTCATCGCTATAAGGGGTGAAGAAATTTGCCCGAACAGGGTGTCTAATCCTGTGTAGTTTTGTGTGCCGAGTCGATAAAAAGCAACCACAAGTCCGTGCGACGATTAGTTTTTGAGTTACGACGTAAATTGTACAAAAAAATCTGAATTTTTGGCTTAAATAATACCAAAAAATCCGCGCATTTGATTCACCACCAAAAACAACTTCACAAACGACTCATGAAACGACTTCATCACTAAATGTAGGGCTTGAGGATTTTGATAAACTAGTCAAACCAAAAAAACGTTTTTTCGTACAAATTATGCCATAACTCGACAAGTAATCAGCCCACGGACTTGGGGCTGATTTTTATCGACTCAGCACACACAACTGCATCGGATTATTCACCTCGTTTGTACAATTTTTTTTCATGTCTTGTAGGGGTTAAATGTGTCCACAAAAAATTGTATCACGATTTAGGCAGGACTGACCATTTTCTTTCATCGTACGCAGTTATTTGAGCTGAATTGAATGAGCTGTAGTCGAGATCACTAGTGACAATACTTTTTGAGTTACGGGCAAACATCTCCAGCATTTTTAAAGGATTTGTTATTATATTTGTGGGCGTATCTCTGAAAGTATTGACCTCAGCGATCCCTGCAAACGTTCATTCAATTCAGCACATAAAACTACGTAATATCAGAGAACATGGTTAGTCCTGCCCAAAATCTTTATAGGCATTTTCATGGCACATCAAAGTATCGGGAAAAACTCGTTTTTTCAGGTATTTTCGTTAGTAACTCAAAGAATACTGATCGCAGAGAAACGAGCCACCATGCATATTTGGGAATATTCAAGCCAAAAACCAAGTTATTTGGTACAATTTATGTCGTAACTCAAAAACTAATCGTCGCACTGACTTATGGTTGATTTTTATCGACTCGGCACACAAAACTACGTAGGATTAGACCTGGGGCGTTCCTAGAAATCCTTCCGGAGGGGGCGATTCCGGCAGTCCGCGGCGTTCTAAGCGCCGGCGCGGCGGGGGACGGATGTAGTAATGAATGGCCTTTGTATTACAGCGATTTCGCAAAAATTTGGCTAAAAAGCTCAGTCAATGAATGATTCTAGGTGGAAAGTCACAACGTACAAAGCCGACTGTGCGAATTTGGCAATAGAGTACAACACATAGTAAGTAGACGTCTAACAAAGTAGTCTGGAGCATCGACGAAGAAACGCGATACTGGGACAGTTTTGTTTAGGCACAGGTACTGTACTAAAAAATCAGAGATGAAGTTGGATTTTTCAAAACGTCAGTGTCGTCTGTTATATTCTGTATAGAACAGCTCCCCTATTCTGTAACTCATAACGCCTGCGTTCATAGAGATCAAAATGAATGGAGAAAGCTTGGGCTTGAAATTTGTTGACCGTAGTTATGGTGGGAGGTGCACCTTGTGAACCACAAAGTAACCTCAAGTCAAGTTGTTTATTATTTACTCATGTCCACTTCGAATTTCTAGTTTTGTTCCTTTTTCCTCTATTATGTATAGAAATTGTCACTGTGGGTTTTTAGATTGTTTCATAGGGCATTAATAAGGTGAATAACCCACAACTATACTCCGGAGAATCTTTATTTTAAACGGTCGACCATGCGCGAGTTGTTGGACTTCTTTTCCGGATATTTCAACGTGCGCAAGTAGCTCCAACCCTCTTCCGGGAATTACGGCAGAAGCCACCGGGAAATCCGTCACTCATGTTTTTCATGGAATACGTCATGTTTCTGAGTTCAAGATAACTTGTTTTTTACTGATGGTTTGTGTATTTTTGGGTACGTTTCTTCACGAAAAAGAAACTAGCAGCGGGAAGAAAACCCTATATATACAGGGTGTTAACGTTAAGGTCGCACCACCGGCCAGGGTTCGATTCTGCAACTAATTTGCGGCAAAAGTTGTCCTCTGCAAAAAAAAATTTCACTTCGCACGAAGTCCGACTTTTTTCACTTTTAAGATTTTTTTCGTGTTATAGACATCACGTTACTAAAACGACTGTAACTCACTTATTTCTGGCCGAAAATCAAATCTGAATACACCGTTGGAAAGAACGTTAAATTTACCATCTTCCCAGTGCTAAATATTATTTCAAATGTAGGATTCAGGGGACGAAAAATGAGCCTGAATAGTAAAATGTGAGGAATTACGAAAATTTGCAGAATTTTCAAACGTTTTCAACTCCGACTGAATCTGTCGGTTAATCGTACACTGCAATCTTAAAAGTTGGCGTAGAACCTCAGCTTTCATTAGGTCTAGTCATTTTTTAAATTACAAAATCGAATAGGTGAGAAAACCGCGACTGATTGAAAAAAATGGGTGTTTTTTTATCTTGCTCAATTATTCAATGACTGCCAAATCTTCACATATAGTTATGAAGAAAAAGCCAAAACACCCGTCGAAGTCTTATATTACATATTTATTTCCGCCTACGTTTCGCTATGATCCTAGCATCCTCAGGGCTCCAAAGTCCGAAATGTTAAAAAGTTCCAGGCCGTTAAAAACAAAAGACTCACATTCTAAACACACCTGGGGGCCTATTCTCTAACTCCGAAGCAATAGCTTTTTCGCAGTCATATGTTTATTTCATTAAGTTTCTTCAAACAAATGAATGAAATAGACACATGGCTGGCGAAAAAAATATTGCTTGTTGTTAGAGAATAGGGCCCCTGATGTATAAATGAGAGACCTTGTTAAATAATTAAAACCATTTTAAAAACCCACAATTAGTGGGTGTTAAGATTATATTTATATAATCTTATTAATAAAAATTTAATAATTGCTTCATTTAATTTCGTTAATTGTTTAACGTTTAAGATTATATAAATATAATCTTATTAATAAAAATTTAATAATTGCTTCATTTAATTTCGTTAATTGTGGGTTTTTAAAATGGTTTTAATTATTTAACAAGGTCTCTCATTTGTACATCAGGTGTGTTTAGAATGTGAGCCTTTTGTTTTTAACGGCCTGGAACTTTTTAACATTTCGGACTTTGGAGCCCTGAGGATGCTAGGAGCACAGCGAAACGTAGGCGAAAATAAATAATTGAAGACTTCAACGGGTGTTTTGGCTTTTTCTTCATAACTATATCAACTGTACCCCGCCTTTCTACAACCTTTACAATGCCAAATCTTCACATTTTGGTGGAATAAGGGGTGGGTTTTACTTGTTTTTTCTCGCTGAATCGAGTAGCGGTTGGCGCGCATATCACGCTAGCGCTGAATCGGGTGGTGTATATGTGGCTCATGAAATAGGAGAGCTAGGGGAATAGGGGTAGTCTGGTGTTATGTTTAAAAATGAATTTATTTTCCACTAAGGGTTGCTACTTGTGGGAAAAGTCCGAGTATCTCTAATAACAACGAGGGAACATGCGGGAAACGACGAACAAGAGCTACTTTATTCACCTCAGCATGATATTTTCTGTGTGTCCGCTATTTTGGTTTAGGCATATGCGGCGAACCTCATCCACTGCTCCTTCTGAAACCTCTGGATTCCGCCTTTCTTAGTCACTGCATGTGAATCCTATCCAGCAGATCCTCGATCTCAGGATGTTTTTCACCATATCTGTATAAACTCCTGTTTTAAGTTCCTCCACAAACGTTAGCCGAGAAGGGTAAGGTCCGGTCTTCTAGGAGGCCATAGAATTATTCCTCTGAATCCAATCCACGAGTATAAAAAATGCGTTCACTTGGGAGTGATAAATCTCGTACTCTGATTACTCGGAGCGCTTTACTGTAACTGCATGTAAACGCCGAGCATGATTACCTCGGAGCATATAGTTTATCAAATAGGTAGAAAGCGTTTCTAGAGGATCTGCTTGAGGATTAGCGTATTCGGCGATCAAATCAGGCAGAATCATTGGGTTGTAGAACGGATAGTGGGGACCAACACGAAGGACACACCGAAAATATGCCAAAGTGAATAAAATAGCTCTTGCTTGTCTTTTCTAGATGTTACCATCAGACGGTCTATTCCCGAATTGCGCCCTTAGTAGAAACGGAATGCTTTTTAAAATATTAAACGTCGGTAACTTATTACCCCTATTCCCCTAGTACAACTAATTCATGAGCATCGTTAGCACCACCATTCGATTCAGCCACAGAAAAAACAAACATAAAACAGGCGTATCCCACCCTTTATTCCACCAAACTGTGAAAATTTGGCAGTCATTAAATAATTGAGTAAAATTGAAAAAGCACCTATTTTTTCAATCAGACGCGGTTTTCTCACCTATTCGATTTTTTAATTAAAAAAAATGACTAGACCTAAAGAAAGCTGAAGTTCTACACCAACTTTTAATATTGCAGTGTACGATTAACCGACAGATTCAGTCGGAGTTGAAAACGTTTGAAAATTCTGCAAATTTTCGTAATTTCTCACATTTTACTACTCGGGCTTATTTTTCGTCCCCTGAATCCTACATTTGAAATATTATTTTGCATTGGAAAGATGGTAAATTTAACGCTCTTTCCAACGGTGTATTCAGATTTGATTTTCGGCCAGAAACAAGCGAGTTACAGTCGTTTTAGTAACGCAATGTCTATAACACGAAAAAAATCTTGAAAGTGAAAAAAGTCGGACTTCGTGCGGGGTGAAATTTTTTTTTGCAGAGGACAACTTTTGCCGCAAATGAGTTGCAGAATCGAACCCTGGCCGGTGGTGCGACCTTAATGTTAACACCCTGTATATACAAGTAGGGGAAGTGATACCGTGGTAAAGTGGGAGAAAACAAGGAATAACACATGAAGAATGTCTAAGGACAGCAAATTGAACGCTAAAACCGATGTTTTTCAATAAACTAGTACATTTTACACAGCATAAGCATAACCCTGAAAGAAACGTGAATTTCCAACCAAGAGCGTAGCAACGTTGGTTGGGGCGCTAGCTTCAGATTCCTACCGAAGATCTCAAGAGCATGGTTCGACACCCAATGGGGAACTTGCACATTTTTCAACAGTTGGTGTTGCTTAAAGAGGGCTCTTCCACAAGTCTATTGCTCACATTAAACTTTGAAATAAGTCAAGGATGTTTTTTTAGGGAATTTTTAAAAATTTTGAGTGGGGCTTCGATTACGTAAAAACTTACTTATTGAAATGGATGATGCGGGGAAGAGGGGGTTAGACGAGTTTAATGGGGGGACATTTTTCATGTTATTTGTAAACAAACAATTTTAGAGTTCCCTCAAATGCTTCACAAGTAAGTATTTACGTCATTTCCCCTCGCACCATCCATCCTCTTCTGAAGAACTTTGAACCTTTTTTAAAAATCTTAAAACGCACCAATCGGGTTGCAACTTCCGTTGTTATCCTTCAGTTCACGGGTCAAATCACCGGTATGCTTTTCTACCCAATCTGAGATTCATGCAAGTTCCCCATTGGTGCAATCTTTTTTCTACTAACAAACAGACGAAAATACTTATTCGATTTTATAAGTATTTTATACATATATATAGTTTCTGTTATCTTATATACTTATTTCCATTTATTATTTTGGACATCTTTACACTTTCGTCCATCCACTCATTGCAAAATGAATGTGATCCTACTTACATCTGAATGAATGTAATTATAATTCTCCTCATGAAATTCCTTACAACCAGACTGCAACATTACACAAAGAGAATATTCAGCACCTGAGATTAATAGTTCCATAGGCTCCCCCGCCCACGAATCCGTCGGCAAAATAAAAAATTTGCATCCGGGGGTGGCACCAGAGCCTCGCGCTGCTATCTTCTCTGGTCACATTCAACTTTGCCTAATTGGACCTTAAAATTGAAAACTTCAGCAGCCCTTGGGATTCTTAGTTCTATAGACTCCCTCGCACATGTATCCATCGGCGAAATGTAATATTTCCGTCCGGGGGTGGCACCAGAGGCTCTGACTTCTGCCGCCTCCTATCACATTCCACTTTGCCTAATTGGACCTTAAAATTGAAAACTTCAGCAGCCCTTGGGATTCTTAGTTCTATAGACTCCCCCGCACATGTATCCATCGGCGAAATGTAATATTTCCGTCCGGGGGTGGCGCCAGAGGCTCTGACTTCTGCCGCCTCCTATCACATTCCACTTTGCCTAATTGGACCTTAAAATTGAAAACTTCAGTAGCCCTTGGGATTCTTAGTTCTATAGACTCCCCCGCACATGTATCCTTCGGCGAAATGTAAAATTTCCGTCCGGGGGTGGCGCCAGCGGCTCTGACTTCTGCCGCCTCCTATCACATTCCACTTTGCCTAATTGGACCTTAAAATTGAAAACTTCAGTAGCCCTTGGGATTCTTAGTTCTATAGACTCCCCCGCACATGTATCCATCGGCGAAATTGGAAATTTCCATTCGGGGGCGGCGCCAGAGGCTCTGACTTCCGCCGCCTCCTATCACATTCAACTTTGCCTAATTGGACCTTAAAATTGAAAACTTCAGCAGCCCTTGGGATTCTTAGTTCTATAGACTCCCCCGCACATGTATCCATCGGCGAAATGTAATATTTCCGTCCGGGGGTGGCGCCAGAGGCTCTGACTTCTGCCGCCTCCTATCACATTCAACTTTGCCTAATTGGACCTTAAAATTGAAAACTTCAGCAGCCCTTGGGATTCTTAGTTCTATAGACTCCCTCGCACATCTATCCATCGACGAAATGGACGAAAGTGTAAAGATGTCCAAAATAATAAATGGAAATAAGTATATAAGATAACAGAAACTATGTATATAAAATACTTATAAAATCGAATAAGTATTTTGGTCTGATTAATAAATTAATTAGTCTGATATTATCCGGACGACGATGGAAGGGCATAGCCCAACACGATTCGAGTTTCGAGAAAAAATGGCTCCCCGGCGGGATTTGAACCCGCAACCTCTGGATTACCAGTCCAGCACGCTGCCATTTGCGCCACGGAGACGCCTATGGGAGTCGTTTTTTCTCGAAACTCGAATCGTGTTGGGCTATGCCCTTCCATCGTCGTCCGGATAATATCAGACTAATTAATTTATTAATTAAAATACCGGCGACAGATTTATTCATTAATATCCATCTATTTTGGTCTGTTTGTTAGTAGAAAAAAGATTGCACCAACTGGGTGTCGAACCATGCTCTTGAGATCTTCGGTAGGAATCCGAATCTAGCGCCCCAACCAATGTTGCTATGCTCTTCGTTGGAAATTCACGTTTCTTTCAGGGTTATGCTGTGTGAAATGTACTAGTTTATTGAAAAACATCGGTTTTAGCGTTCAATTTGCTGTCCTTAGACATTCTTCATGTGTTATTCCTTGTTTTCTCCCACTTTACCACGGCATCACTTCCCCTACTTATATATACACATATATACACAGGGTGTTCAAAAAATTGATGTCAATATTTTGCCCTGTGAATTTACGTCCAAAATGCGTCAAAATTATCCGTATTAACCATAGTCCGATTCCTAATAGTTTCCGAGATATTAAGGAAATAAGCACATTTGTAATGGGCCTCATTTTTACGGATAAAATCGTTCGTAGCTTGGCAACCAGAGCTGTCACGTCAAATTAAGTGGCACCATTGGAAAGGACAGACTTTTTTTCCATTAGAATTCGTAACGTTCAATTCAATTTTGTTCGTACGCGCTGAGGAAATCAGCTGCGAACTCAAAATTATGTTCAAGTTCATCATCGTTGCCCATAATATGAAGTCTGATTTCTGCTCAACAGGTGCTTTCCGAGATGACATTTTTTGAGAAAAGTTGGCGCACGGTACCATCGTTAATGTGACATGTTCATCCCCACCCTTTACCCACAATTTTTCCAGAGTTTCTCTATTCATACTATAAAAAACGCTGCATGCATCCTCATGTAGTCATTACATTAATGACCAGAGTAGCACCTAATAATTGTAACTCTCATGTTTTATTACTCTTCTTCATTGTGATAGGCGGATCATTTCTCTAGATCATCATTAATAGAAAAATTTGGAAGTTCTGGAAAAATGAATTTTTAAATTTCCACTTTTCGGTGATCCGGTAGGGTTTTCTGAATGTAAACCCCTAGTAAAACACGAATAAATTCATTACAAATTCTAAAATTAAGTTATCCATAGAAGTTTTCGTACATAAAAGGGATTAAGTAATTTTTAATTTAAAGAAAAAATTCGAATTGCCTCCCTTATTGTGAGCGGATACAAAGTTGTGCGCGTCTTTCCAACGACCGGTGGACCTTATCGAGCAATTCATCACGGATTCTGTTGCACGTGTTGATTATTTTTTGTCTTAATGTCTCGATGTCTGGAATAGGATCTGCGTAGACTATAGTTTTGATGTGTCCCCGTGCGTAGAATTCTAAAGGGTTCAAGCCAGGTGAACGCGGCGGCCATAATGTTGGACCAGCTCTTCCGATCCATCGGTTCGGGAAAGTTGTGTCCCGAATATGGCCGGCTAATCCACTAAAATGAGGAGGAGCTCCATCATGCATGGAGATCCTATTCCAGACATCGAGACATTAAGACAAAAAATAATCAACACGTGCAACAGTATCCGTGATGAATTGCTCGATAAGGTCCACCGGTCGTTGGAAAGAAGCGCACAACTTTGTATCCGCCAACAAGGGAGGCAATTCGAATTTTTTCTTTAAATTAAAAATTACTTAATCCCTTTTATGTACGAAAACTTCTATGGATAACTTAATTTTAGAATTTGTAATGAACTTATTCGTGTTTTTCTAGGGGTTTACTTTCGGAAAACCCTACCGGATCACCGAAAAGTGGAAATTTGAAAATTCATTTTTTCAGAACTTCCAAATTTTTCTAGAAATGATTATCTAGAGAAATGATATCACAAAGAAGAAGAATAATAAAACATGAGAGTTACAATTATTAGGTGCTACTCTGGTCATTAATGTAATGACTACATGAGGATGCATGTAGCGTTTTTTATAGTATGAATAGAGAAACTCTGGAAAAATTGTGGGTAAAGGGTGGGGATGAACATGTCACATTAACGATGGTACCGTGCGCCAACTTTTCTCAAAAAATGTCATCTCGGAAAGCACCTGTTGAGCAGAAATCAGACTTCATATTATGGGCAACGATGATGAACTTGAACATAATTTTGAGTTCGCAGCTGATTTCCTCAGCGCGTACGAACAAAATTGAATTGAACGTTACGAATTCTAATGGAAAAAAAGTCTGTCCTTTCCAATGGTGCCACTTAATTTGACGTGACAGCTCTGGTTGCCAAGCTACGAACGATTTTATCCGTAAAAACGAGGCCCATTACAAAAGTGCTTATTTCTTTAATATCTCGGTATCTATTAGGAATCGGACTATGGTTAATACGGATAATTTTGACGCATTTTGGACGTACATTCACAGGGCAAAATATTGACATCCATTTTTTGAACACCCTGTATATGTATATATACAGGGTGTTTGGGTAGGAATGATCCGGATTGCAATATGTTGTAGTACTCGGCAGGGCGGATCAAAAAAGCCATATAAACATGGGGCTGCAAATGCTTTGTTTCGGAGATAGAGCCAAATTAGTGAATTTTTAGCCACTCTCCCTTTTTCCACCAATAACTCGTCGAGACAACCCCATCGTCAAACATAGAACAAAATGAGTAACATTTCTGAAAAGAGCACACAATTTTCTTCAAAAATACCTAGTTCTTTCAAGCTAATAACGGGTTTAAGTATCCTCATTTGTTTATCGAAAGAGGTGAAAATGTTGTTCCTGAAATTTTCCGTTTTTTTCGGTGACGATTTCACCATACTTAATCATGCCACACCATTTGGCTGAACTCAGGGAAAACATGTCCATTTTGTAAGCTTTCAAACGGCTCAAGAATATTGGCAATCGGTGCTGTTTTGACCGAGATATCGCGGTGAGTATTCGAAAAAGCAAGGCAAAGTGCTCAAAAACAGGCATGTTGTACCAACAAGAAAAAATTCACGTGAAAGGTTCATTGTAATTTATTGTTATACGATTCATTTGTCAGCCAACATATTGATACGAACTGATCGGGAACTTACTATTCATCACGCTCCCCCCTCCCTATAATCAACTTTTTAGCTATCATTTTTAGCTGAGCTAGAATCAAATGTTGTTCCAGGAGAGCGGGTCAATTTGTAGGAAATCAAACTACTTAAAATACATTTTCACGATTAAATTATTACTTCTTCCGTCATCATAGGACTTATGACTTTCAGGTATAAAGCCTACATAACCCACAAGAAGAATGAATAACGTCTCATTGTCTTCTAATTTCTTACCATTACCCCTTCACTGTCAATGGCAATTAATTAAACCAATAAATTACGTTGGTAAAATGGTGAGCTAAAATTTATTTCTAGAAATATTTTAATAACAATATCAAAGAAATTGTTCAAATATCCCCCCGTCAGCTTGAACACATTTCGTAGCCCTCGTGAAGACGGACATCGTTGCTTTTCTAATTTCAGTTCTGCGATTCTTGATGACTTCTTTGATATTTTCGATGTCTCGGATTCTT
This sequence comes from Corythucha ciliata, assembly GCA_038030265.1. Classification (NCBI taxonomy): domain Eukaryota; kingdom Metazoa; phylum Arthropoda; class Insecta; order Hemiptera; family Tingidae; genus Corythucha; species Corythucha ciliata. The sequence continues at coordinate 35,245,348 of CM075942.1, read as the reverse complement.
TGATATTGTTATTAAAATGTTTTTAGAAATAAATTTTACCTCACCATTTTACCAGCGTAAGTTATTGGTTTAATTAATTGCCATTAACTGTGAAGGGGTAATGGTAAGAAATGAGAAGACATTGAGACGTTATTCACTCTCCTTGTGGGATATGTAGGCTTTATACCTGAAAGTCATAAGTCCTATGATGACGGAAGAAGTAATAATTTCCTCAAATTTGATCGTGAAAATGTATTTTAAGTAGTTTGATTTCCTACAAATTGACCCGCCCTCCTGGAACAACATTTGATTCTCGTTCAGCTAAAAATGATAGCTAAAAAGTTGATTATAGGGAGGGGGGAGCGTGATGAATAGTAAGTTCCCGATCAGTTCGTATCAATATGTTGGCTGATAAATGAATCGTATAACAATAAAATTACAATGAACCTTTCACGTGAATTTTTTCTTGTTGGTACAACATGCCTGTTTTTGAGCACTTGGCCTTGCTTTTTCGAATACTCACCGCGATATCTCGGTCAAAACAGCACCGATTGCCAATCTTCTTGAGCCGTTTGAAAGATTACAAAATGGACATGTTTTCCCCGAGTTCCGCCAAATGGTGAGGCATGATTAAGTATGATGAAATCGTCGCCGAAAAAAACGGAAAATTTCAGGAACAACATTTTCACCTCTTTCGATAAACAAATGAGGATACTTAAACCCGTTATTAGCTTGAAAGAACTAGGTATTTTTGAAGAAAATTTTATGCTCTTTTCAGAAATGTCACTCATTTTGTTCTATGTTAGACGATAGGGTTGTCTCGACGAGTTATTGGTGGAAAAAGGGAGAGTGCTAAAAATTCACTAATTTGGCTCTATCTCCGAAAAAAAGCATTCGCGGCCCTATGTTTATATGGCTTTTTTGATCCGCCCTGCCGGGTACTACAACATATTTCAATCCGGATCATTCCTCCCCAAACACCCTGTATATATGTGTGTGTATATATAGTGTAACGGAAAAGTCTGGCATAAATGAAATGGGTGATTCTTGGTCACATTTGGAACCAAAGTGACCCTATGCACCATGGTCCGATTACTTATGGTTTTGGAGATAATTGGGGTTTTCCTAATTTGTAATGCACCCACGGCTTTCCTTAGTAAATCGTCTGTATCTGATGAAAAAATGGTCTCATTGAAATTTAAAAGAAGCCATTGGAAAGAGCACTAATTTCTCTGTAGGATTGAATATTTTCATCTCTAAATCGATCAATATTTAAGTGCTTAAATTGCTGCTGAACAGCCAACTTCTAAGATTTCCAGAAAACTCCTAGTCTTTCGGTCAGCTGTCAATTTCTTTATGGCCCTCGTAGGAAGTGTAAAAAATTATTAAAAACTTCAACTGTTTGTCAGCTTTCGAATGGCCTGCTTAGTTCTGGATTATTCTTTTTTTCTTCCGATATAGAAGCAAAAACGCGCAAAAAAAAGCCCCCTTAAGTATCAGTTTTTAAGCACGCCTTCAGGCAAGGCAATTACTTCCACGAGCGCACCCTCGGCCTCTTCAGTTAGTTACAAATTCCCCTTATGAGCTTGGATGGAGCCTTGGGTTGGATTCCGCTATTATTGAAATAATAAAACAATACAATAAATAATTCTTGTTTGTTAAGAAATGTGATTGTGCAAATAAATAAATAAAAAATAAATAACAACCACATCCACCACCAACCGCATTACAATCACCATGAACTGGAGAGGCCAAGGGCGCGCTCGCGGAAGCAAAAGCCTTACTTGAAGGCATGTTTAAAAACGGATACTTTTGGTGGTTTTTCGCGCGTTTTTGCTTCTATCTCGGAAGAAAAAAAGAATAATCCAGAACCAAGCAGGCCATTCGAAAGCTGACAAACGGTAGAAGTTTTTAATAATTTTTTACACTTCCTACGAGGGCCATAAAAGAATTGACAGCTGGCTGAAAGACTAGGAGTTTTCTGGAAATTATAAGAAGTTGTCTGTTCAGCAGCAATTTAAGCACTTAAATATTGATCGATTTAGAGATGAAAATATCCAATCCTACAGAGAATTTAGTGCTCTTTCCAATGGCTTCTTTTAAATTTCAATGAGACCATTTTTTCATCAGGTACAGACGATTTACTAAGGAAAACCGTGGGCACATTAAAAATTAGGAAAACCCCGATTATCTCCAACACCATAAGTAATCGGACCATGGTGTATAGGGTCATTTTGGATTCAAATATGACCAAGAATCACCCATTTCATTTATGCCAGACTTTTCCGTTACACCCTGTACAGTATAGGGTTTTCTTCCCGCTGCTACTCGCGCTGCTAGTTTCTTTTTCGTTGTTTCTTCAGGGGTCGATCCTCTGATAGCAAAGAGAAATACTGGGCTAAGAAATCACGAACGTTTATTTCACATAATAATCGCTCGCAAGCAAGAAACAAACTAATTCAGAAACATTATATGTACCAGCACTGCGAATGAGAAGACCCGTGGTTCGAGCACAGCGAGAACTGCATTAGTGTGGTGACTTTTGTTCAAATCCTTGTTTCGCAGTCCTCAAGAGACGGAGCGGCTCTTTCTAAACTCGTGACTGTCTCGCCCATGTAATATTTTTCCTAGTATGTTGATGGAACGCGATCAGGGCCACTTATTTTAAAAAATAAACACCAAAATACACTTGAAAACACAGCTACGTGCCACGATCGATGACATTTACAATGAAATCGTATGAACATCAAGTCGTCCACGCTTTGAGAACAAGAGTGTTGACGAGTTTGATTTAGTTGTTACCGAACAAATTCCCCGAAATACCCCTTGTTCATTCTAACTCGGGCTCTTTTTTTGTAATTTTGCATTAATCTCAGGGGGGAGGTGAGCATTTTTGTTGATAACCTGACGATGTAGAGGTAAATTCTAGGTTCTGAAGGTGTACTTTGGCGGCCATATTTGTGACAACGCTTCTACCCACCCCCCAGCCCATTCTGGCTTTCTCCAGTTATTTACCTTTATGCTTGCGTTAGTGAAATAAACAAGGCGAATAATTGAAAATAATCAGCTGAGTTTCGCTAATGTACGCGTTATGAGTCACAGAATAGGGGGGCAGGCCCCTGCTGGCTTATAAACAAAAATACTTTATAGTGATTTTCATTCAACACACTACACAAGTGTAGTGCAGTGTCCTCTCCATAAACATGTGTTTCAATTCAGAGAGGACGGGTGGAAAAACCTACACCACACGAGTGTACTGGATTGAAAAGAAAACGCCATTAACACAAAAAACACTGCGATATTTGGTCATGTCAAATCACACGATGTCGATCACTGCGATATTTTGTTGTTCGGTAGTTTCTGAGGGCATGGAAAAGTGAAATAAAAAGTGCCCACCTTAATTAATAGACCTTTATTACTTTTTTGTTTTACTCAATTGCCATATCTAACAAGAGACCTACGAAATTAATACGCACGCCCGAGGCATGGATATCCGACAAGTTGGCTGGTAACAAAATAATACATAAATAAAAATGGAAGGCAATCTGACTTAGCAACTTTGTGTTCATTGTAAATGACTGGAAGCTGAAAAAATTAAACCATCGTATTGAGAAACCTGTCTAAACGATTGTTTATGGGCTACAACAATATTTTTTCATTAATTCTTTCTTTGTGCTTGCAACCGACGGGCATTTATCTATTCAGTTCTTTTGAACCGATGCAGCAGGAACTTAATTTTTGAAAGAATCTTTCATCATAGAAAGGGATTACTTCAACTATCGTTAATGTTTGGCTGTTCAGGAGTCGGTGTATCTTCCGCCTCCACAGTCTCGTGTCAGCAAGCTGTCATCAAAGCTGCTCTTCGCATCCTGTATTCAGTCGGTGTGAGGAGCCCTCTGTTGAACAAAATATAAGCACAGGAACGTAAATTGCCCAGTTGGAGGGCAGTTAATTCGTTACATAGGAACATGCAAACAATGCTAGAGCAATCCACAAAAATGTTGGTAACAGAATCAGTCTCGAAGCTGCTGGATTCCGTAAAAATCTGGAAGTGATGTGGAGGTGGTGGTGCGTGGGAGGGGCTTGAAATACGGTGCTGCTCTAAAAAGGTTATCATTCCCAACACTCATACGCTGGTGTGAAAAAGCGGATTCCCCAAACTACCCCATAATTATTATAAGGAGGCAACTGTCTCACAGCCCATTAATGAAATTAACTAATTAATTGGGAATTATACTTTCCAGCAGCGTCCAGTCATTGAAGGTAGTGATACCTACTAACCAGGCAAGAGGAAGTTTGGTAAGGTACAGGCGGCTGGACAGTATACATAATATGTGAACTAAGTTTTTCACAATGGTATCGTCTCTCCACAATAATTTTTTTTATTCTACAGGACCGGTTTCGACCTACTCAGGGTAATTTACAACTGCGAATATAATAACATCGAGAAAACACATGAAATATAAACATAACAAATGAATAACAATTAATAAATACCTGCTTCTAAAGAGATTATGTGCGGGGGAACCCCTTGTCAACCGATATAAACACGAGACCTCACCAGTATTAAATAAAATTTTTGATCGGTACACTTTCTTTCACGTTCATTCGGACGTAATCTATTACAGGGAGTAGGGGGGAGAAGGAGCATTCATTCAAGTAAAAGGCAGAGTTATTGAGCTCTCTGTATATAAACAGATTTTCCAGCTTGTTCATGTGGCTCGTTTGGTTTACCGAGATTATAATCTGGGCCTTATGCCCATTCCCGTCATTGCACGCGCTTATATGAGCAAAAAAAGCCGAGTCCGGCCTCCTTAAATGCTCCTTGAATCTTGTTTTAGACTTCCTCACAGTCCGTCCACAGTAGGCCGTTCCACAGCCACCACAATCCAACCTATATACATATACTGCTCCTTTCACTAACTGGGCACTTATCCTTGCCACGGCTCATGATGCCTGCCAAGGAATTACCGCTCCTGAATGCAGTTCGTTATCCATGTGCTCAAAGGACCCTGGCCAACCTTGTAGATAAACCATCAATGTATGGAAGGGGTATCCAACTTCTAACTCTCGTCCGATGCTGATCCAAACCCGGATTAATCCGAAGGAGGAGTTGCCGTTTTTTCTTTTTACAAACGATCCTATCTACGATCGATGGATCGACCCCATTGGCTTCAGCAATGTGGCGGATACTCTCTACCTCCTTGGTATACTCCGAATTATCGAGTGGGTAGCGAAGCAATCGATGGACCAAAGCAAGCGCGGATCCAGGATTTCGTCAAGCGGGGGGGGGGGGCTGGACTGAATTTCACCCACCCCCACCCATCACCATAATCCGTGGTAGGAGGATAAAAATCACTTAATCTATTTTATATTTAAAGGATTTGTCGAATTTTGTAGCAGTTTTTTTCTTGGACAGGAGTAGGTATATTTTTCCGTTGAAATATCAAAGACCACCAAGATCAAATTTTTCTTGCATTACAGCGTTGGTGTACATATTTGTTCATAGCGAATTAAATTATGAAAACGAAAACAATTAAAGTTGTATGAAGAAAAAAAGTTAAAATTGGAGGCAACTATTGCGAAAAGAGGGGCGAAATAACCACGGTTTCATTACAGAAAAAAAGAGAGACGTTCACGTCGCGTAAAGATTACTTCATTACGGGACCGGTTTCAGCTGCTGCCAGCCATCTTCAACCATTATATAACATAAAACAATAAATAATTAGCTAAAAGTCATACCCCTTCAAAAAACAAAGGCAAGGCTTCCGGAACCGTGAACCAATAACAAATTACAATTTGAACAAATTGTTATTGGTTCACGGTTCCGGAAGCCTTGCCTTTGTTTTTTGAAGGGGTATGGCTTTTAGCTAATTATTTATTGTTTTATGTTATATAATGGTTGAAGATGGCTGGCAGCAGCTGAAACCGGTCCCATAATAAAGTAATCTTTACGCGACGTGAACGTCTCTCCTTTTTTCTGTATGAAACCGTCGTCGCACCTCCGGCCAACAAACTCTTGGTCAGCACGGTTTCATTAATCAAGGGCCAGTTCAAAGGGGAAGCCGACATCGGGGCTAAAGAGGTTATATTTAGGTGGACTGTTATCTACCCAGCCCTCCCATGCAATCCTATGCAAATCGTGATAAGGTAACCTTTGTGTAACCTATACCTACATAAAAAAAGTTAGCCCCGATGTCCGGAACTCGTTCAAAGAGCTGAATCGATAGTTACCGGTCATAATTCCCGGTTTTGTGACCAAACAATTAGTCCAAGGTGCTAAGATTGCTCGTGTAATGAACAAAACCGCTGTAAACCGATTCCGGGAACTGGTTAATATTTCTAGTATGAATATCACGCCGCAAAATTTCCAGTTTTTTGGCCAAGAAACTGAATTTTTCCTTTACCGATTTAAGGCCCACCTTGCGAGGCACGTTCTGGGACCTAATTAGGGCTAATGTTCCTGGTTCTATTCTATTCTGGTACATGTTACTTGAAGAACTAAGTGTCTAGGAAAAGTTTCAACGTTACGGTGGGATTTTCTGTGACAAATTGTGATTTTTGTAGCGAAACGTGTGCCTACGGAGCAAAATCATGAGGTAAATGTTTAATTTTTGTGAGGCAAAATATCCAGTTTGAAAGACTAACTTTTCATCAGTCCTTGGCTTATATACCTATATATTTTGAGGCTAAGTTTGTTGGTTTTTGAATCGTAAATTTGTAAGTTTTTCGCAATTTATGATCGCATTGTGAGTTCGTGATGA